>CM049864.1:40568533-40971544 GCA_027474115.1 Schizopygopsis malacanthus | reverse complement strand
CTCAAGTCATTTGCTCTTTTATTCGTCTCTGGCCTCTTCTCCTTCCCCAGCGATCTTCATATTCCTCTGCTCTCCTGTCATCCAGCTGCTCATGAGCGCTCCCCATGTGTTTGATTCACCCTGGTCCCACTCATTCGAAGGACATTAGATTCGCTGGGACCTGAAATGGAAAAAGAGAAAGTGACAATGAGAAAATCTGAAAGTGATATGCATGATTTCACAAGATCCTGTACTGATATCTACTAGCCTATTCTATTCTAGTTGAGATGGTGAATACTCTGGAGAAAGTTTGTAGGTAATCCATGAGGTCCTTTCATTAAATGTCTATTCCAGCAAAACTCCAAAGGCTTGAAATATCTTACAAATAAAAAAAAATGCAATGTTTATAATTATAACCAATTATAAGTATTTGAGTGCAATCAAAATATGCACCAACTAGTGTCTGCAAATGTATAACATGTATTAATATAATTAAAAATGAAAGATTTATTTAAAGATCTTTCAACTAAATACGTTCTCTTCATCAAAACATCCTGGAATTTTTTTTATCACTGTTTCAACAAAACTATTAAACAGCACAACTGTTTTCAACATTAATACAAATAATATATGTTTCTTGCAAATCAGCCTGTTAGAATGATGCTGAAAATTCAGCTTTGCATCGCATCAATAAATTACATTTAAAAAAACTTTAAAATATAAAGTTATTTTTAATAATATTTCACACAATATTTATATCTTCATTATATTTATGTATTATATTTTATGTTGTATTCATTGTAAATTAGTTTAAAGGTCCCATGAAATCAAAATCGAAGTTTTTTGGGTGTTAGTATCACTATGTTAGTCTTAAGGTTATCTGTATGCCAGTGTGCTCCAAAACAGTGACAACATATGCATTTAGAAGATATAAGCATTCAAAGCTTGTAGTTCGTCACTTCCGCCAAAATGGCTCAACATTTATTTATTTTTTGACTTCACATCGTATTTCATCTTCTCATCAAACTTTCTGTCCAATCAAATGCTCTCTAGAATTCGAAGCGCACGACCCCTACACTAAATAGACGCTGAAGCCGCGGCTGAAATAGGTCACTTGCTCACAGAATTTAGTATTTTCTGTACGGTGAATGGCACGCTCTTCACAGAATGCTATATTTTAAAGCAATATGGATGAGACTGTGGCTGTCATATCCTGTCAAATGCGGCTTTACAGAGCTCAACGGCTCTGAACAGCTTTAGCCAAAGCTGTGATATAGACGAATGCTATTGGCTATTTTAAAAAGGGGTGGGGGCTGCTTGATATGTCCCGCCCTGTCTTCCTGTTTCAGTTAAAATGACGCCAACACATAGAATAACGCTGTGTGTTTCAAAGCATTTCAGGGGACATTTAAGTTTAATTTAGCACTTCAAAATGAATTCATTATTCATAAATAAATAAATCTCTTGCACGCACGCACACTCTACAGGCTCATATAAAAAAAAAAAGGCCATAATAATAATTCCTGTAGTTCTAGCTTGCAATGTAGTTAACATCTTTTTATAAAAGAGCAGCTTGATTGTATTTTAACTAGTGGTGGGCCGTTATCGGCGTTAACGTGCTGCGTTAACGTGAGACTCTTATCGGGCGATAAAACAAATATCGCCGTTAATCTATTCTCAAAGTTGGGTTGGGAGCTGGGTCTACACGCAAGCTATGATGACTTTCACCCTGATATTTTAGCGCGGATGTATACCTAGCCGAATTGCACTGTAGGGGGCGAGAACGAGTCTTCGAACTAGAGGCTCGCAGTCCGTGATGGACAGATTGTTAACGGCTGGTCTATGTGGTAATACAATCGGGCAGGACATCCAAACGCTCACCTATCATTCATCAACCTCAAATATGGCTTTTCATCTGAAAGATGTATGTAGTAGCAACTTTACATGTCCGCTCAATATGATGTTAACCTAGAGAAATGTGCGCTATTGAAGTGTTTGTGTGGAAGCGCGTTTGCTGCAAGGACAGGCTCCGGTGCGCTCACTTGCTCTTACATCTCCGTCATTCTTGGTCATACAGATAAAAGTAGCCTAATACATCTTTCGAATCTGTAAAGACTCTACGTTTATTTGTGTGCACTCAGAAAACAACGAAACGTTTCGCTTTTAAGCAAACAGGATGCGCTTTAGGTCTCATGTGAATTGAGCGAGAAACTGAAACTCCGTCTTTGAGAAATTCTATAGAGAGTGAAATGTCTAAAAAATAAAAATAGCGTGTGTGTTAGCATGGATATTTACATGTTTAATATAATAACTGTGCAACACTGTGCATAAGATGGCTTTATTCAATATAATAACAAAAAACGACATTTTGGGTTTTTATTCAACTAATAAGGTGGGCACGCTGTGATCTGTTCTATTTTACTGTAATTGACAGTTATCAGCAAAAAAAAAAAAAAAAACAACAACACGGGAGTGGGAGGGAATGGGAGTCATTCTTCTGGGAGTGGAACGGGACGGGATTTTCCTCCAGTTTTTTCGATTGGGACGGGAAGAGATTAGTGTGTGATGCATTTTGGAAACAGGACATGAGCCCCTTCTAATGCGCCACCTGGCTTGAAAACCCGCTCAAAGACTTACTTTTAGTCATTATTTGGGTAGCACACATATTCTGAATGCCTTCGGCAGAATTCTGCCATTTTAATCTAGATTAATCTAGAAATTCCAAGATTAATCTAGAAAAAAAAAAAAAACTATGCCCACCACTTTCCCTTGTAAATAGTGAAAAAATTTCAAACAAGCTTCTCCAAGCACTAGAGTTTCTAGTAAAATTCAAGCAGAGGGCAGTAGCATCACTCAGTTTAATCAAGACCTAA
Organism: Schizopygopsis malacanthus; assembly: GCA_027474115.1. Taxonomy (NCBI): domain Eukaryota; kingdom Metazoa; phylum Chordata; class Actinopteri; order Cypriniformes; family Cyprinidae; genus Schizopygopsis; species Schizopygopsis malacanthus. The sequence continues at coordinate 40,968,692 of CM049864.1, read as the reverse complement.
ACACCTGCTGATGGAACATGGTTTTATAGGTCAGTCTGACCCATGAACTTGGAAACAGGTTTCAAAGCGCCATTATGTGAAATGCTTTTAATTTAATAAATCCCACTGAAACAGTGAGTGATTTGCTGCTTCAAAACCGAAGGGTAGTGCAAAATGTTCCCACATTTATTGAACCCAAACGATTTCAACACAATAGCATCTCCCAAGAAGCAATTCACATCTACAATTTAGCTTAGCCTTCGCATGGAAACGCTCTGAACATTAAGTGCACCACGAAGGGCACTGAATGGCTTATATGGTGCATTTTGTTCTACAAAGAACACTGTGAGATAAAAATGCTCTGAGCTGAATAATTCAACACACAAACACACACACGTACGCACACACACTCACCGGTTGCCTGTTGCTTTGACAAGCTGCACTCAAGTGTTTGAACCACAGCAGAGCGTTCATTCTGTTCCCTGCCTGGAACTTATACGAGTTTCCTGATGCACACACACACAAAAATATAACTGCAGAAAATTGCATATTATCATAAACTAATTCTCAGTATCGACTGAGCAGATGTTTTGTAACAGGCTTTATTTCAGTGATAGGGCATGTCTCTTTGATCAAAACTTGTGGTTGGTTGCTGTCCGAGTACAAGGCTTGTGATTGGCTGTCTCACCATGCTCCGAGTCGGTCAGCAGGAAGACGTCGGGATGCTCCGGGTCGTCTGCCATCATGGCCATTAGGCCCAAAACAGAAACACTTTTGCTGGCGGTAGACTTGAACTGTGAAAAATAGTCAAAAAATGTAAATGCCTTTGGATTATAATGTTTTTTAAATTCGATATAACATTTTAATTAAAACATCATATTCATTGCCTTGCAATTTGTACAGAAATTAATTAAATTCCTTTGAAATACTGTTATTATTATTTGTATTAAAAGCTGAACATTGCAGTTAAAATATTAAAATGCTTCTAATCATTTTTAATATAAACATTTTAATTACAAATGTATAATTTATATAGATATTCATTTAACTTGAAATACTACAGCTATTATTATTATAAAAAATGAGAATTACAGTCAAAACATTAAAAAGTGTTATAACTGTACTATTAATATTTTTTTTTTTTACTATAATACTATTTTTTGTGTTTTAATAAACACTTAAAACATTTACATTTTTTTTACATTTTAATAACAAATATCAATTTGTTAAAAAAATGATTTATTTATATTTAATTATGTATTATTATTAAAATGCTTCAAATCAAATAATAATAAAATGCATTACAAGTATTATTGAAATGTTTTTAATTTGAAATTATATTTATTTATTATTACTATTATTATTATTATACTGAAAATAAAATAACAGGAAATTAGAGTCAAAATATTGACTGTTTCTAATCAAATTTTTATTTAATATAAATATTGAATTACTAATTATATCAAATGGCATTACAATTCTTAAATTAATATATTTATATTGAAACATTTATTTTATTATTACTACTTCCTATTGTTATTATTATTTAATTAATTCAATTGAAAAATGAACCTCAATTTAACTGTTTTATATAAGTATATCCACAAGATCTTGAGCACAATCCTGAACACACGTGTCACAAGTGTCAGCGTAAGCAAGTAGCTTTGTGTGGATAAACTTCTGCTAGGCTGCATTTACCCTGCAGCAATCCCGATTTTTCAGACGACGTGCTTACATTTCTTTTAAAAGTGACCCGTATCCGATGTGTGATGTGCCATGTGATGGTCAAAGTAGCCTAATAATGTAATCTATTAACTATGCATAAAAACCTGTCTGTTTACTTGAGTAACATATATGGGCGTCATGCCATTACATAGTTTTAATACGACTGACTTTATATTTAATGTGAATTAACATTGTACATTAGACTACTTATCATAACACTTTCATTGTACATTATAGAGAGTAAAGAACATTTACATTAGATCAAAGAGTAGAAGTTCAAGATCTTTACACGGAAGGCGTTCAAATGCACTCTCAATATCCGATTCATTTAATCACGTATGAATGAGTGTTTAAACCGATCGAAATGAATATCAGAATCCATGTGGTGTGATTTTTATAGAAAATATTATATTTTGGGCCATATCCGATCTGTGCCACACCGGAAGAAAACAAATCGGAATTGGGTCACTTGAACTATGCGGTGTAGTGTATATGTGTATTGGATAGTGACATGTGCGTCTCATTAACACTGATAATGTGTGATAGCTGATGATGTCCTGCATCTCTTTATCTAATGACTGCGAACAGCTGCCCTCCTTCAGCACTAAACCCTGATTAATCAGCCATCCGGCATGCTGTGGTTAGCATCTTTCCTGGCTCCAACAACTCTTCCTCCCTTCTCTACACCTCCAGGACAGCATTACATCTCTACAAACGCCACCCAAGGCTTTCTGTCTGATTGAGTCCATTCAGCGTAACTGTTCCTGGCTCACAGTGTCTCCCAAACTCTCCTGCTGGACGGTATTAGAATGAGCATTGTCCCATCAGTGATTATGTGATGACGCATCGGGCTGCAGGACACGGTGATGCTCTCTTCCTCTCACGTGAAGAGTGTCATCATTTCATCAGCTTCAGATGGACCACCCGTGGACTGTACAAAGCATACTGTTCTCTAAAAACCAGCAAGTTCAAATCTCACAGACGAACCACTACAAAACGTGGGAATGAGGCGCTCTGGGTTTTATTAGTCCAACGTGCGACTAAGAAAAGATTTATGTTAGGAACACCACTTTGTACATCGTTACCTTTTTTTATAATATTGATTCTCAGAAGAATCTAAGTGTTATTTTTTTTACTGTATTACATAAAATGGACTAAAAAAAGGATAGAAAAAGCAGTGCAATTTTTTTTTTCTTGAAATAAAGTTAAAAAAATATATAGATTTTTTATTTAGCAGGGACATAATATATTGATCAAGTGTGATGATAAATGCATTTATATATATATATATATATATATATATAGTTTGAATTGCTATTCATTTGAACTTTCGATTGATCAAAGAATCCTGAAAAAAAAAAATCACTATTTCCACAAAAATATTAAGCAGCGCAACTGTTTTAAAATTAATAATAATAATAATAAATTTCTTGAGCATCAAATACACATATTAGGATGATTTCTGAAGGATCATGTGACACTGATGACTGGAGTAATGATGCTGAAAATTCAGCTTTGCATCACAGGAATAAATTACATTTTAAAATATATTCAAAACGAAAACTGTTATTTTAGATTGTAATGATATTCAGTTGTTACTGTAGTTTTGATCAAATAAATGCAGCCTTGATGAGACTTCTTTCAAAAACATTAAAACTCTTGCCTCACTGAAACAGTTTTGAAGGGTAGTGTATATTTATTTTAAAATGTAAATGTTTTTATCTAATAATAATAATAAGTTATTATATTAATTAAAATAAAAAATCACATTAGACTACTGTTATTATAATAACAATTGCTTAGTCATAAAATATAAATCTTAATAGTCCTCAAATAGGCCTAATCTTTTATAAGCTTCTTAAATGGTGTCAATTATTATTATTTTTTGCCAGAATAAGCAACAATATAGTTTGTGAGAGTACTGTGTGTTGGTATCTGTAATAGTGTGGAGAGACTCACATGCTTCCTCTCGGTGGCCTTGAGGGACTTGGCAGTATAATAGTAAAGCTGAGTACCACAAAGAGCCACCCAATACTTGGTCCACGCTGCCACCTACAGACAATACAAGAAGAGAGACAAAACATTAGTCCAAACCCACATCACAGCAGTTTTCTCAGAAGTAGTGCAGAGAAGTAAACATAGACCATAAACAATTATATCAACCACTCAACTTGATTAAATTAGACATGCAATAATTAAAAAATACACCGACTTAAATGTGAAACAGTTGTATTTTTTATTTCAGACGACTACCACAGACACCACTTCATACGCAGCTTCATAGGAAGCCTATAAGTGTTTAATTTTCATGGTTGAAATATAAAACAAATATAGTACAAAATCCCCACAATGTCAGCTAAGCATAATATATCAAGCTCGTGTGAGACACATTTCCTGAGCAAGCATAAAATAAAATAGAAGGCCAAGAAGAAATCTCTAACATATCGATCAAGATTAACCGAATGATACACTCACTTAATTATACGCTTATGCCAGAAAACAGAGCCAAAACTTCACAAGCATGTAGTTATCCAGTGTATGTACGTGCATGTTTGAGTACAAGCTCTTGAAAGACAGAGATAGGCAGATTTAGTATGTGCAGGAGATGTGGGATTTTAAAGGCCTCTCTGCTCTCCATTACTGGACTTCAACGCAGTATCTTTTACTGCCTTGGCTCCCTTCACACACTCCTCTCTGAGGAAACCACGGGGTTTGATGGGGCTAATGGAGAAATGACTGACAGTTAAGAGAGACTTGGAGCAAAAGATGAAAGTGCAGATGATGATGATGAGAGGGGCAGAGGGGAAGAGATATAACGACAGAGATGGAGGAGTGCAGACGGAGAAATGCACTTGAGCAAAGGATCCCAACTGGTTTTGATTTTACACTGGACGTCAAGTAGTGACCCAACAAAACCAAATTTGAATGTAAAAAAGTTCAATGTATATACAAAATAGAAAGCTTTTAAAGCAAAATAATAAATTAATACTTCTATTCAGCAAAAGTGACAGTAAATATGTATAATGTTACAAAAAATTTCTTATTTCAAATAAATGATGTTCTTTTGAACGGTCTCTTCATCAAATAATCAAGAAATAAGTATCCTGGATTCCCCCAAAATTCCAATCAGTTTACAACATAAGAAACGCTTAATTCACAACATAAGAAATGCTTAACGCAGGCCATTTTGAAGTATCGCATGAGAAACGAGTGATGGAAACGCCAAATTTCAAATAAAATCCCTTAATTCGCAAAAAAGTTTACACGCTCGCTTGAGGTGGTTTTTGACTTGTGCGAAAAAGAGTTCATGTGAATAACAGGAGATGGAAATTCATTATGCGAATAAATTCCTCCAAGCGCATTAAAAAAGTCATGTGACTTTGCGCTATGAGGTGGAATAATTAACCCGCGCACCGATCTTGTTCACAGCATCTGAAATGTTGTTCTGGGCGTTCTGAAATTCCTGAACAAAGTCTGTCATCAAAGTATTTCTGTATAATTGTCTTACACGACTGTGTTCCCAAACCGCAGCATTCCCCTCCGAAAGCAATGACAGCATTTATTGTGTTTCGTCTGCTCGCTCTGAGGCGCGCGCAAGTAATTTTTCATATATAAAAAATATTATATTCAGAAGCTTATCCTAGTTTTCTATAGGCTATTTAATGCCAGTTTACCAGGAAGTGACGATTTTGTTCTCTTTGACTCGTTGGATGTATAAGGTGCTTTTTCGCAAAAATGTTATGCGATATACCAATTTTGCGCATAAGTTAAATTCGCAACTTTGGATGGAAACCCAGCTTTTGAAGACTGGAGTAATGATGCTGAAAATTCAGCTTTGCATGACCGAAATACATTTTATTATATTATATTCAAATAGAAAACAGTCGTTTTAAATTGCATTTCACAATATTACTGTTTATTGCTTTTTTTAAAATCAAATAAATTAAACTGTCCATGCCCAATTTTTCCAAGTGTTCACAATGTTACCGTTTTAAATTTTTATTTAAAATGTGAGCAAACAACAGTAATATAATATAATTAGTGCTTCGAAAATTAGAGCGCAGGTGATTACATTTTTAAGGATGGTAAAATATTTAATGCAGTTAACACAGAAGCGGAGCTAGGGTTGTCCACCCCAATCACAATGGCTGCTTCTATCTCTTTTTCTTGAAAATAATTGTGTTTATTTCGACGCAGAACGTCTTTACAACCACATCAAGCAGGAGACTTTTCAGACGTACTCCAGCTTCACCTCAGGGCCAGACGCGAGTCAAACATTACCATTGATGACGAGCTTCAGTAGAACAAGAGTGAACTGTGGTTAGATGAGATGTTATCAGGCCATATTGTCATTAAAAAACTATTTTCCTCTCCTGTCAGCCGTTATACTGTGCACGCTCTTCAATCTCACGCAGAAATACTGCGACGCATGCTGTAGCGTGTATCATTTCATATTAAAGTCCGAATGAAACTACGAGCATGTGTGTCAGATCTGCGTCACATTCAGCAGCGGCAGCTCTTAAAGTAATAGCAGCCATATAACCTAATAACGCAGATGCTGTGATATCTGTTAATCAAAGAATGAACAAATTAAAAAATCAATAACTTTTTCCAGCATTGAAAATTCATTCATATTTAATATAGTGTTTGATAATTTTATTACATTTCTGTATATTTCCTACTTGCTAAATTGCACATGTAACTAAATATGACATTTATTATGAGTTTACGTGAAGATTGTTTTAAGTTCACAACTTAGAAGTTTTTTTTTTTTGTCTAATAAATATTCAAATTGATAGCTCTCAATTATACTGTAATGCTGAATTACTGTAGTCAAATGGTTAAATATTAAGAAAAAAAGAACAATTAGAGACATCTGTAGTATTACTATCAGTGATGCTTGCCTTCAGTCAAAAAAGATGCCATTAAAGAAATATTAAAAATATATGGCCTTTATGTTGTTTCTACATTGATTTGAATAATGAATGTGAAATTATTGCAGTATAAAGTATATTTAAAAACTTTCACATTAGGTGGAATTAATCACGATTAATAAAAAAAAAGAAAAGTTTGATTAATATGTTCATTTTTTGTATCAACTGACAGCACTTTATATAGTACAATATAACATAACTATAAAAAGTGTAATACTGTGTAATATTGTGTCAAGTCTCAGATGAACATGTATCAAAATAGTTTTATTGGAAACAGGTTTTGTTTTCAACAATAAATAGATGTGCAAACAATTTTTCATTTTATATTTATTTTCTTTATTTCGGTTGGCTAACAATGCATTGTGTTTAGTTGCATTTTATTATTTGCTTTCATTTTGAAAAATAACATTTATGCAGAATGAAGAGTTGCATGTGGCATGGGTCTTGCCCTCCTTGAGGACCGTTTTCCTGCGTAAGACCCCCTGAACTGTGATGGCTCCTGGGTACAGATGCACCGCCAGCTCCTCCGACTCTGCAGAGCTACACACACACACACACAGGCTTGACTAACACGCGGGGACATGTAACACTTAAAAAAAAAAACTACAGATCAAGTGAATATATTTGAAAAACCACACCCCAGAGTTATAATGTGAAGAAAGTGAGAGTGTTTGAGAGAAAACGAAAGCAAATGAGTGAACTGTGAAAAACTGATTAGTTAATATTGACTAATATCCATCTTAAGGGGATAAGTTCACCCAAAAATACATTCTTTCATCATTTATGCAAATCATGTCATTCAAAACATGTATAAAGTCAATTATATAAATCCAATAACTTTGATTTGTGAAAAATAAATAATTTAGACAATGAACAGTATCAACTGATTTTAACAAAAATCTCAAAATAGTGATCGATCTATGAACTCTCATTAACCTGCCAAGTAGTTATGATTCTCATTGAATATCAACTTTAATTTCAATCTTTTCCTACTGCATGACTGTTTTATTTTGGCATGAGTAAGGAAAGTGACTCAAAATTCAAAATGAGGGTGAGTAAATCATGACTTTCTTTTTTGGTGAACTATTTGTGACCCTCTCTGTGAAAACCCAGCTAAATTAATTTGCTTTTTTCTACAAAATAAATCCTCCTTCATATGGTAAAGAACATTCTGTGCAAATGTAACCTTTATATCTTTAATATTGACTGAGTAAGGCCATGTCAAAGATTGAAATGATAGTGAAATATATGGCAGAAATCAAACATTGATGCTTGTTATCTCATAATTCGATTTTGAGACTTGAGATTTCACAGAGAGGGTCACATTTGTTTACTTCTGTTACATGTATTACTATCATTTTTTGTTTCTCTTATTTGTTTCTCTGCAACTGCATACTGCCAAAAGCACAGAAACAAAGCAACTCCACGCCTACAATGTTGTCTACAGACATTCCAGAGCCACAAAACATTCCTCTATTATTTATTTCTAAATCTACAAATAAAAGAACAGCCTTACATTCTTTAAGATAATTTTACCGCCTCGTCGTTCGGTCTCACTGAATTGACTTTTGTTCATTTTCATTTACAGTAGGATCTAAAAACAACTCAAACTTAAAGTCTTGACACTACTGTATATCAGCATATTTCTCATAAACAGACTTCTGTGGCATTTTAAAGTCACTTAGTGAAGGTTTTCTTAATTCTGTTTCCATGTGCACTTCCATGATGGCTACTGCACCTTTAAGACTTCTGTTTTTTAGATGACCTGTTATGATTGGGTAATCAAGCCAGATGTGAACTACATAATACCGAAACATTTTAAATTGTTGATATGCAAAAGCGGGTGGTCATCTGTTAACCATGAGCACCATATGTGCTTCATTACTGAACAAGCTCTTTATTTATTTATTTAAAAAAAAGTAAATACCGGTACCAGTGTTTTAAAATGGATACATTTAGCCACACAGAAACGCTCTCTGTGAGGGTTTTAGCATGCTGTGCTCTGATGTGCAGTACTCTCAGCATGGCAAACCCCTGTCTGAGAGTCTTTAAACTAAATTGACCCGTTTTAAAGCACCGCTGGGGCCATCAGAGCACTACTTGTGTAACAAATTCACCACATTCAACAATACATTTCAAGACAATTACTGTCAGACTTCAAATTTTCTGCTGTGAGCAATGTTCCCTTTATTAATTACATTATATATAGGTCTGCATCTGAGGTAATAGCCATTTAGTCTATTTATTTGTTGAATTATCCTACTGCAGGGCTGCATTATTCATTTTTTTTAACCGTTTATTCAGTGCACCTTTTTAAAAACATCTCGAGACCACTGTTCCATTGATTCACAATTGAATTGTTTTTGAACAAAAGAACTCGTCTAAAGTGAAAAGCCTCTAAGAGCCGTGTCTGATGGACCCATCTGTGCATGCATTTACTGATATTGTAATCAAAATGTTATAACTGGCAATGCAAGGCTGCAATGCACTTTAGCCCATCACATTCATATCTGCCTCTACTCTATGCTAACACTCACATTTCACAAACCAATCAACAGCTGATGGATAAAATCAAGTTCTGTCCCACTTGATATTCTTGTTTGATAAGTACAAATTTGCTAAAAATGTACTAATCTTCAGGCCATCCAAGATTAGTTTTTTGTTTTCCATCTGAACAGATTTGGAGAAATATAGCATTACATCACTTGCTCACTTACCATGAATGGGTGCATCAATCTATTGATGTTTTCAGCAACAAATAAAAATGAGACAAAACCGTTAAGGAGGGATGATTTGGGAAGAGATCCCATCAGATTGAAGCTCCTATAGGTTAGATGTGCACAAGTGAACTGTGAACGTAACTTACTGGTCTATCTGGTGGGATATAAACTAGCATACAAAAATCACTCACTGCTAGAAAATCACTCACTGCTCTTGACTGAATCACATTAGTAGCCCAAATAGGGATTCAATCTAAATTAAATGTATATAAATATGTCTGGTTGAAAGAATGAAGCGTGTAAGTAATTCGTTCTAAAGAATACATAGGTATAATATATCCATTAGTATTTCATTGAAAAGAGGACCATGTTCTTGTTTGTTTATGAGAAGTGGTTCAAACCTTGTTCAAATGTTCAAACCTTAATATCATTCATATTACTGTACCATGTTAATAGATGCTTTCTACAGGAATATACAATTAGTTTGGAAATGTTATGCATTAGACTGGAACTAAACCCATTTCTACAGTAGATTTTGTTGATTAAAATCTTATTTAGTCGACTAAAACTAAAACAATTCAAATGAATAAAATATGACTAAAACTAAATGGTATTTTAGTCAAAAGACTATGACTAAATCTAAATCAAAAGTTTCTGTCAAAATTACAAACACACAGCTTTTCACAATACATTAACTGATGGACTTGGAGTGGTGTGGATTTCTTGTGGATTATTATGATGCTTTTATCAGCTGTTTGGACTCTCTATTCTGACGGCACCCATTTACTGCAGAGGATCCTTTGGTGAGCAATGCTAAATCTCCAGTTAAGAAACAAACTAATCTACATCTAGGATTGGCTGAGGGTGTGTGAATTTTCGCACAATCCTAGTTTGATATCAGAATGTTGAACTTTTGTTGTTTATAGGTGTGGTCACATTGGCGAACTTTGTAAGAAGCACAGCTGTTGATCAACTAACTAAACCTGATGCAAAATCCACGTGGGAAATATTTCGCCCTCACAGAAAACTGCCTATTGCAACACTAAATGTCACCACACGTAAAGGGTAATTCACCAGTGATGGGGCTTTTAGCGCTGGAGGCCGCCAACTGGCTGTGTTGTAGGGAATAAATCAACATTAGTTGTTCAAACCCTAAAAAGAGGAACATTTCGTTTCCCCGTGATGTGTTTCTTTATAACATTGCAGCAAGCGTCGTGGTGAGAGGAGCCGTGTGTGTGTTTGGAGAACAGAAAGCAGGAGCAATCAGAAGAGATGCTTCAGTGGCTTTTGCAGGTTTTGATTAGTAGCAACAAGCCGCGACTGCAGCATAAGAGTCAACATCACACTTGATTCAGAAAAGCCCACCACCTGATTCCACAGCAAGAAAACACACACTGTGACGGCGATAGTTCCCCAGTTGTTCAGGGAAAGTCAGACAGAGAGAGACCCAGCGGGGGTTGGAGGGTTGTTGAGTTACCTGCTGGGCCTGAGTGCTCCTCTGCAGGAAATGCGGCCCACTCTGCTGACGGGGCCCAGAGAGTGGTAGAATCGAGTCCTGTAGAGTGTCAGTCATAGCGGGGCAGTGGTCAGTCACAGCCCTCACACATAACACACAGTACAGGCCGTGCTAGAGCTCTGCAGCCTGGACTTTTCTCAGTCTCCTTCTGTGGTCTTAAGTCTCTGGCTAACATATCTAAACTAACGGTTGGCACACGACACGTGGTCAGCCGATATAGGTTTTTCAATACCAAATATAATATTTAGAAAGCAGGGTGGCCAATGACCAATATAGTGTCAATATATTTAATATAACTATTGCATAATATAGAGCAAACCAGCTATTATAGCAAAAAGAAAGCTTACAAAGACGCCAAGTGGTTATTTTGCAAAAATGACCAGCAGACTATACAATATCCCAATTAATTACAAATGGCTACAAAATAAATAAAGAATCTTGAAAAAATGTATCAAAGCTACAATTAAAAACATTAAGGAACTGTGTGTTTTTTATTTTGTTTTTTTATAGCATTTTTGATCCAAAAAAAAGAAGTGGGAAAAAAATAAAATAAAATGCAGTCCTGGGTAGGATTAAGAAATTTATTTCAAAAACATTAACAAAAATCTTTTGAACTCTATTGTAAATATCTTGACCATAAATAGTCACATAATTCTGCTGAACCCGAATTCAATGTTAAAAACTATTAAATAAAACTAATAAATAAATTACTATAATAAATACATAAATAAACACCACATTTTTTAACTATAATATTTAACAATTGTGCATTATCCATTAATAAACACAAAACGGACAAAAAATATATAATTAAATGAATACCATATTTTATTCTCAAAAATATTTAAACACTGACATTGTGCATTACGCATTAAATAAGGCTATTACCAGATTTTAGAATTGACACTTCTATTACTCGACCAAACTGACAGGGTTAACGGCTGATTTTCATCAATCTCAAAATAGTCAAATTAATATACGGAATGAATTAAAATAAGATTTTTTGTAATTAATTAAATTCCTATTTTCTTATATAAAACAGACTACCTTTTTAGAGCACAGAAGGAGACAGAAATGGGGGCTCTGATATAATTAATGCGTTTAGTGCACACTGATGCAGCATGGTAAGCAGCGGCCGTCACAAATGACTCTCTCATACTCTGTTCCTGTTACAGGAAGTTTATCTCATTAGCTACAATAGAGGTAGAGCACTAATGAGGGAATATGATGATCATTTGCGGTCAGAGGAAAGCACAGGCAGCTGAGGGTCACAGAACGCACTCTTCTCTGCCAAACAAAACACACATTCTTGTGCAAAGGTCCTTTTACATTCACATGCTGAAGCTTGTTTTAGCCCAGGTGTTCAATTATGAGGAAACTAGAGTCTCAAAGCAGGTTTATGTCATACTTGAGCTTGTCAATGCATTATAAATTATAAAAAAAATCTAAAGTTGTATTAGAGAAAAGTGATTGTGTTAAGTTAATGATGATGAAGAGAAGCGTTGGAAGGAGTCTCTTTTAAGGAGGGTTGGTGGGTAGCAGGGAAGGGTTACGTTAGATTCCAGCATGTTCCATGATGACATGCTGTGTCCATATGTACTCAAGCATGTGGTCATGTACTGGGTTTGCAATGGGGAATGTTTTAGAAGACTCACCTCTCAAAGGCAGGCCAAGACATCTCCTCACTGAGCTCCGACCCTTCACTGCTTCCTGAAATCATAAGATCATGACATATATTCATAAAAAAAAGAACGATCCAGTCCACGAACCAGTAGCTTTGTGTGTGTGTGTGTGTGTGAGTGTTATACCTAGTGAAATGCCGCTAGACAGTGTTGAGCTCTCCGCTTGCCCTCGTGTGGGAGTGTGACTTTCCAGCACGCTGTCGTCCAGCAGGTGTCTGGATCCGGCGTTGGGGAACGTGGCGCTTTTAAACTCCACTGTGTTCGTTTTGTGGATAAAACTGCAGCACACACAGGAAAGAGATGTTTTCTTGATCAACAGTTACAAATCTGGCAAGAAACCAGACGGAATATCACATATAGAGCTTGTTAAAAAAAACAAGTATAAGGCAGATCCTTTTTAGTGAGGTAAAAGACATGAGAAACAGGTCATTCAGATCTTGCAGCCTGAATGGAAATTAGACTGAGGAACAGAACTAAATTTCAGTCAATGCCAAATTGCACTGCTGCTGCTAAGACGTCAGACAAAACACTGAAAATAAATGGCACTTGCCAATAATATCGTACATTGGCCTATTCCAACTCATGCCTTGACCTTTTTTGACTAACAATAAACAACCGCATAATTTTGTTAATTAAAGTGTAGGTAAATTATTTTCAATAATTAACTTCCTTTAAAAAAAAAAATCATTTCGTAATAATTCACAAAGAAAAAATTTTTTTTTAAACAATCCTTAAAACTGGGACTCTCAAGATGAACATCTTATTTTAAACAAATGTTATCTGTTGAAACGAAACAAAACAGAAATCAAAACAGATTGTCAGTCTCAGGAATATGGGCTCTATACAGCATATAGATTTAAAGCACCTCGTTTCACTGACTAGTTGTAAAAGAAACCTCATTTAAAATACATAAATAAAAACAACAAATAAATAAATCTTTCACTAACCACTTGTATAGAAATGTATATCTTTGTAATTTATATATTTTACTTATTCATGTTAAGTACTAACATTTTTTTCCACAAAGTTTCAGTAAACAAATAACTTGAAGGACTTTAAGACTTTATTTCACTGAAAGTCTTGTTTTCATTTCTTGGACTTGGCGCCAATTCCAACTATTGTCTATAAACACTAAAGAATGACTAAAGGTACTGAATTAGACAGAATAAACTCAGACACAAAGGAGTGGGTGAAGCAAACAAATGAACGGAGGATAGGAATCAAACGCACTTGTAGCCGAGGCTGTGGCACTTCCTGTGTCCGTAGGTGATGAGGTTCCGGGGTGAAGGTGGCGTCGGCGGGACTTTAGGCAGGGCACCTTCAGCAACATTACCACGACGCCCACATAACGGTGACGCAGTTGTGTCTGGACCTGTTGTCACGAAAACAGCAAACACACTAATCATTAACAAGAATGTGTAACACTGAAGGTCTTCAGCTTTGGGGAAGGGAAAATCGGAACCAATGGAACTTCATCGTGGCCAGAGCAAACCCAGGCATGATAACACATCATTTATTGTCACATCATGGCTGCATCTGGTTAGGATAACAACTCAGAAGAGATGTATGGCATGACGCCTGGTTCGCGTCAGTGTGTGTGGGCCGCAAGCGTTTCTCACCTGTGAGGTCCTCTCTAGAGGCAGTGGTGCGAGGTGTGCTGGTAGCTGGTGGCTCGATCTTTAAGGACAACCTGATACACATACAACCATGAGTATCAGTTACAAACTAAAACACTTGCACTCAAAATATAACATACACTACTGGTCAGAAGTTTGGAATAATTAAGATTACATTTTTTTCTTTTGAAAGTTCATCTCTTATTACTCACCAAAGCGGCATTTATTTGATAAAAAATACAGTAAAAACAGTCAATATTGTGAAATATCATGAGACCGTGTCCTAACTACACGTGACGCTACAGCAACTAACTGTTTGGCTGTCCACACCAGGCGCGAAACGAATACGCGACATGACAGAACCGATCAAATATCACAGCCAATCAGAAGCGCACGTGGGCGGCCTCTCTCTGGAAGCACACTGCACTCGCAATGAAACTGATAAGTTAATGATCCAATTAATAAATATTTTAAAAAAGTAACATTATAAAATGTACATACTGAGTGACGGATATCATCTTTGTTATGGAAAACTCTTGTTGGTTCGCAATGAATTTGTAGTTTTAATGTACATGTTTGCTTTAAATAATTTTCAAGATCTGACAAAAACTCGGTTATTGCATTCACGATGGCTATAAAAGTCACGCAAAATGATATTCAAACTCACATTAGACACTTTTAGGATTAAATAAAGCACATAATAAGTACCTGAGATTATCATTGTCATAGTTTGTATGTTGTCGATGTCGCATAAATAGAAACCATTTCTAAAATAGAAATTTCGCATGTCGTTCATAATATTACTGGTTTTACTGCATTTTCCATCAAATAAATTCAGTCATGGTGAGCATAAGACACTTCTTTCAAAAACATTTAAAAAAAATCGTAATTATTCCAAACTTTTGACTGGTAGTGTATTATTTAATACACACGCGGCTCCTGCTCACTTATAGTTGTCGTCCTCCACAAACTTCTGTAACTCCTCAATGTAGCGAACAGAGTTGAGATACTTCTGGACATGTGGCAATACTGGGATATCTGAGACAGAGGGAAAAATGAATTCACTGTTACTTCTGTTCATTTGCCAAAGCAAACAAACACACAATATGGATACGCACCATATTCGACGGATCTCTGCAGGTCTGAGATGATTCTCAGAATGTTGTTCATCAGGTTGGAACGCTGTTCGTTTTCCAGAATGCTGCCGGTGGAGGGATACGCTGAATCGATGTAGGTCAGATCAGACAGATATATTCCTGCAAATACACAAGAAAGTCATTTTTTGGCCACAAAATATACAGAAAAATGACAAATGAAAGTCTATCATTTTCCATTTTTAAGACTAATTATCGGTACAAAAATCTTCTTTAATTTTGTTTGTAGCATTAAATATTCTCATTATCTCTTTATTTCTCTTTTCCTATCAGAAATTATTTGTTCTCGTTCTATTCTTGTCCGTCTGCAGTTGGGAGGTGGACAGACAGGCTTTTTCTGGCCCGTCTACAGAGCGCTTATTTCATACGGAGTAAATATTTGGATTAGTGAGGAACATTGTCTGCAGGAAGTATCTGCATTAGGAAGAAATATATGCAGCTTCTGGAGAAACATTTGGCATCATATAACTGACAGTGTGTGAATATTGATGATACATGTTTATGACCGCATGTTCTTAAGAATATAAGCTTGGGGACTGCAAACAAACTCTGGTCCGTTACAGACATTACATCAGAGCAACACATCTGTGATGATCATCAAAAACAACAGCACACAAGCCACCGATGTAGATGACGAAAATGAAAGATTCAGAAAATAATTAGAGGCAAATCAATCCCAGAATCCAGACTGATTTAAAACAGACAATGGAAGAGGAGAGCAATGTTTAAATTATCATCACTGTGCATCTCAGGAAATCAGGGTTAAGATAATAATTACAGTCCTCTGCCAGACAGCCTGCAGCACACACAACGTAGCAGAGCAACACTGACATAAAAGCAGACTGAACTCCTCCAGTAACTTACAATGACATAATGATTAGATAAGTAACAAAAACTGCTGTAGTGTGGGTGGACACGGAGAGCTGCGATTGAACGTGCAGTGGGTGGAGTCAATCAAGTGATTGACAGCCCCATATCTCTAAATCTAAACAGATGATTTCCTCAATTATAATTATGACTAACAAAACACAGATTCAAATTCTAAATAAATATAAAAATAATAGGAATACATATTTCAACCCACTACACTGTTCAAAAGTTTGTAATATTGTATTGTAAAATGTAATTTATTCCTATGATGCAAAGCTGAATTTTCAACATCACTACTTCAGTCGTCTGTCACATGATCCTTCAGAAATCATTCTTATATGCTATACTAAAGAATATTTTTTATTATTGTAAATTGTTTATTTTATTTTGGAAACCAGATACATTGTTTCCCAATATTTATAATGAATAGAAAGTTCAAAATAACTGCATTTATGTGAAACCGATATCTTGTGTGAATGTCTTTTCTGTCAATTCTGAGAAACCAAATGAATCCTTGCTGAATAAAAGTATGAATTTCTTTCAAAAATCTTACTGACCCCAAATTTTTGAACAGTAGTGTATGTAATTGTATCATCAATGCAATGTGTACATTGAAAGAGATCTCAAAGAGAGATGGCTGCTTTGTGAATGTCAGACAAAGCTCAGGCACAAGTTAAATATTATTGTGGGAAAGCAAAACGGGAGAAAATCTCTACCGAACAGGAGACGTCTGTCCATTTTCTTAACACCTCATTTAATAGGGTGAAGTCCAGCCATTCAGGCATCACACTTCCATTTAAACACCTCTGCAGATCTTACACACACATACTAACTCAACATAAAACACAGATGCCAAACCCATACTCAAACTACTACTACTGACCAGCGCTCAAACAAACAACCAGAGAGAAACACGTGAAAATAAAGGGAAAATGGACACAGTTGGGGGAACATTTCTTTCAGTATGAAATGGCTTACATAAAGAATAATCAATTCTTCCTTGCGGGCAATAATTACAGAGAACACGTTTGAAACTTTGCAACAACAAATAAAAAGTGTGTTTAAAATAATGCAAATAATTACAGTGAAAGTCAAGTGGTTCTAGAGGCACGGAAAGAAGACATTTGGAGCTTATATTTAACTTGCAAACTTATAAATTGTCCCTTTCAAGTACAACAACTGTTCTAGGATGAACTTCTGTTTAATGTATTACTGTCATAATTTATGTGAGTGGATTTTATTTAAAACGATCTTTTCTGGAAAAATCACTTGCATTACATGAAAAAGAGGGTTCGCTGCCATGATATGCTCATGACAGGAGTTGAAAGACTGTATATAATGTTACATAGACAAAGTTAGAAAGCGATTGTTATCTCACTAGTCTCATGTAAACACATGTAATATGTTTACATTGTGTGACTGTGCAATCAAAACGGTGTCTATTTTAACATTTATTCCAGGTCAGTGGCTCGCTCCCATAGACCTCTATTCCTTTAGCTACGGAAAACTAACACTAAGAAAACCTTAATGTACTTAAAGGGATAGTTTACCCAAAGACACAAACGGTGTCATCATTTACTCAATCATTATGTTGTTCCAAAAACAATAAAAGTAAATGGGGTTCAAACAAACAAACACTGGACCCCATTGACTTTCACTGTGTGGATTCAAATTTGTTTCCTTTGACTTCAACAGAAGTCAGTCAGTCACAGATGAGTGAACTATCCCTATAAAGATCTCCAGCTTTCTAAAGATCAGATGAGAGCCAAACACACAAACATTCGTGACTGCACCCAAACAGCACTTTAGCTATGAATTTACACAAGAAAAGAAGGGAAGGACATTCTGGTGTCACTGGGCAGATTGTTCAAACACATGCTCCACACTCTGTCTAAATGATCCTCAGTTTCCTCCTTCCATTTTAAACAAACATCTTAAAGACATGCGTGGGAAGATCATTATCTATTTAACTTGTGCCATCCTCTCAGGACTGCTGAAAGCATGTGCGTTTAGCGAGACCACAGGAAGGAACGGTGGAGTCCCCTGCTGCTGGGCTCTAAGCGAAAGCAGTCCTTTCCGTCTCCACATAGACCGCAAGCCTATTCTCCCTGAGTTCAGAGAGATCCCTCTCCCCCGTTTGCCGTCCCTTCCTTCTCTTTCCCTGAAGAATGAGAGATTTGATGGGAGGTGAAATTTTAGAAGGGGTCGAGTTATTCTGTCTCTATTTCAGCACCCGTTACATCAGAGGAGGGGTTAGGCCCTTCCCTCCAAAAATGAGAAAAGGGAGAGAAAAAAAAAATCAGGTCTCAATTCCCTCCATCCAACCCTCCCTCCCCCAACCTTCGTGAAAAACTAGAGTTGCTGTCCGAAAGTTCCTCAGTCTCCAGTAAGCAGCTGAAAGCTTCCAGAGACATGCTACTGCCCCAGATCCCTTGAACCCTTAAACAGGAGCTCGCTACTGGGCTGAGCAAGGTTCTGGACACTGGGGATCCGGTACCACAGGCGCTTTGAGGAGGAGGAGGCCTTAAAGTCCTGGGATACAAGAGATGTGTGCAGCTTTAAGGACTTTTAAAGAGCCTCTAGGAGAATAAAGGCTCACGGAAGACGCCAAGGAACGGTGGACCCAAACGAAAACAAAGGTCAGGACACCTGGGTAAAAGTTGCAAGTTCTTCACTCACTTGTTGTGATTTTTCTTTATGTAATTTATCTTATATTTCACTCTTCATCCCTCAATCTGTCAGCAGCTGGAAGTTCTCCTTTGTCTTAGTTTGGCACATGCCACTACCTGTACGTTCGCTGCTCTGTTTTTGTTTTTCTGAACAAATTCCTCCAGCTGCTGCCCTGTGCGCTCAGCCAGGGTACGGATGGGCCAAGCAATCTGGTCAAGGGTCATTCTGAGAGTTTACATTGGATTACTTCAGTGTTTCTTTATAATTCAATGCAGGGAAGTAGGACAAACATCAAAGGCAGATCATCTGTTTGTTTTTAACAAATAAGAGATGGGTGTTTTCTGGTCCAATTCAAGGTCATGCAGAAGGGTGCAAAGGCATCTGGATGGGTGTTTGTTTGCTTGGTTAAGAGCTGCTCTCTCAGCACGTTCGGAGCCGATACTCTCACAGAGGTTTCCAATGTGCTTTCTATAACAGTGTCGGCCACTCTGTGGGTTGAGTCTTGTGGCTTTTCTTGTACTACGAAAGCTGTGTTTTGTGGATTTGGTCTTATTTTGAGGACTGTGGTTTGTAGATTCTATTGTAGAATGTTGTAGATGTTTCTTGGTTGCCTGATGGTCCTCACGGTTTCTCTGGCTGAAGCTCTTGGGAATCTGTCCACTGAGCGTCTACCGTTCTGTAGGGATAAGGGACTCTATTCATAAAAAACTGGTTTTAAAGAAAACAAACCTTCCAAGACAGAAGGTCGTTTTACACTAACCACTTCCTCATGTAGAAATGTCTACGTTCTCACGTTGTGCACACACACACTTCTCTCTGATTTGACAGAAGGCTGATCACAAACCTAGTGTGTGTTGTAGCACCATTACCCATAGTGCCCTGCTGCTGTCGGACACGCATGAACAGCACCAGTAGATGCAAATTGAACAAAACCAAATGTTGTCAATAAAGCCGCAATAAATGGCCACAAAAACAATTAACACTAGAGTGTAAGGGGGCATTCACAGAGGACATGATCTTTACGTGCATCGTGTGACAAGAAAAATACTGTGTGTCCTGTGTGAACACATTATGAAGATAACCATAATAGCGAAACCAAAACAAATGGCTGAAATGTAAAAGGTATGTTTCATCCGAGAGTCATAAAGCTCACTAAAAATCCGTTCATAGAAAAAGCTGCTGCTTCTGGACGAATTTCCATGTCATTCCTCTTCAGAGAACATTCCGTGCTGAAGTGCTGGCACATGGTTCACCTGTAGCACATGTGAAATGTCTTAAATTTCCAGTACGACTCCGTCTTTTTGTCTTTCACACACTCACTGCATTAATACCTGCCTCTTCCAAAAATTAAACTCTGTACAAGGAACATTTAGTAACATTTTTAGAAAGACACTGATTTTGGAAAGTGCATGAAATATCTGAATTGAAGATGTGACAGTCGAATGTGATGCTGAGTAAATAAGGGCCTTTTAAGGCTTGCATTGTTCATATTCAACGGTCAGTTCCTGTGGGTACTGGTGATGAATTTTTCCTCTGCGATGTTCATGTATCATGAGCTTCTATAAATGTATCCAGATACATATTTTTAGCTGTTAGATCATTCATTTAAAAACATAGAATGAATAATACAACACATGAATCCTTAAGTATTTTTTCAAATAATTTCTGGCAGCAGAACCTTTGGTAACTGATTCTACAACTAGATTTGCATTTCATGAAGGAAATATTAGAGTGTGCAAACATTCCAGCAATGCCAATTGAAGAATTCCTGAACTTTATTTTTCAACGTTTTTTTTTAAAGTATCCAATAATAGACAGCACATCTAAAAATTGTCTATAAAATAATTTTGAATGTCATCTGGGCTAAAGTAAATGCAGAAAATTGAGATGAAGAAAAAGTAGTAAGTGGAATTTCAATACAGTCTTGCACGTAACACAGATAAGAGCCAACATTGCTTCTCTTTCTAAGTGCGCTCGGTTTATCGTCTTTCTTTCAACAAGTTAAAACAGAACATAACAAGCATTGCTTGTTCTCATCTGTGCCACTAAGATAATTAGAAACATGTGGAAATGACTTCTGGCCTTTTGCAGATACACACACGGTTTCAGGATTTCAGGCTTCCTTCTTTTTCGGTTGTCTGAAGCCTCAATCTTCTCTCTGACAAGTTTTCCAAAAAAATACGTTCTCTTGATATCTAAGCCCAGACTGACCTAAGTTAATCTGTAACTGCCGCCGTCTTATTCACTTATTCACTAAAACAGAGCCCTATAAAAATTCCAAGCTAAATAAGAGAAAGCGATTTAGAGATTTGGGAAGTGAATTTGCGTTCGCTTTCCCATAAAGCTCCCATAAACCTTTGCATGAAAAAGCACTCAATCTATTCAGCTGCAGCAATTCTCTCTTCAGGCTGGAACAGGTAATTATGTTCTAGCATCTGCCACTGTTCCTTTGGTAATATGTGGGCTTACTTGCACGCACAGAGATCCAACAGATTTGTTGGAAAGAAGAGATAAAGAAACAGGGTTTCCGGAAAGTGTGATGGATTGAATGCTTGTTGAAGTTCACAAGAGTCTTACTGTTAGTTGCTAGTAATGTTCTTTGACTGCTGTGTTCAACTACAGTAAGTGTAATCAAAATTAAAATGCATTTTGATTAAAGTCATGTGGTGCAACCAACATGCAGAAAAAAGGTCAATAAGTATTTTAAACTATTAAGATTATGTGACCTTTTAATGATAAGACAAGGTTAGTACAGGACAGTAAAATGTCATGTGGTGCAACTCATAAAAATTAATGGTATTTAAAAATATGTACTTCCTTATATTTGTAAAAAATTATATTTGTAAACATTTTACCTTTTAATTTGTATGAATTTTGAATTTATGTGCAAACTTACTTGCATTTAAGGTTTAAGGATTTGTTACTTTTTTGTTACTTTACGGTTTGCTGGTTACACCACATGACATTTCAGTCAATTTTCTTGAAAATGGTAAAATGCAAATATGAGTGCATTTCTGAGGAACTTTGACTATGTGTTTTAATCTAAGCTTATTTATTTTCTGAATATGAATATTCTTATCTGCCACTGACTCTGCGCAACATTGTTCTATTGCAAGTCGTCTCTGATGCTCATATAATCTCAAATCACCATCCCTTACTTTGAGTGATTGACTTTATAGTTGCTTTGTCAATGCTGTCAGTGTGATCATTCCTCATGGCTGATTTAGCTTTACACAAGCAAACTGCAGAAAAAGTTCTGCTCTGTCTCTCATGACGTGCATGTTCCCACACTTTTAGCAAGTTTTGAGAGGAATAAAGCTTCTGAGAGGCTTTAAAGGGCTTGTGGGTGGCGATGAGGACCGAGGCCTGAGCCTTCCAAACCACATTCAGTGAAAAACTGCATCCTCTAGGACAAAACTGCTGCCTTTTCCTGCTCTCTCTTTTCATTAGCTGTGGGCTCCAAAATCAATTAAATTTCCCACATGCCCAGATCTCACTTCATAAATTTATTACATCATGCCCTGTTGGTCTCCATTCTGCCAACATTAATTTCCCTGGGATTGAAGGATGCAGTTACAAACGCAACTTGGGGCATGTTTTCCAATCTCCTATGACCTATTTTTCCTCCTACCTTGCTCTTATGCTCTTCTTCCATTTTTCTAATTTTGTCAACACTTCCTCTTGATTGAATAAGAGTGTGTCATATGTTGATGGTTCCTGGTTTTCTGATCTCAAAATGTTGACCAACGCTACAAATTACTACCATGCTGGAAACCGGGGTCCGTGTGTGACGCATTTCTTGTACAGACTCAAGATAATAACAGAAAGCTGCTGTTTGTGCAGTCATATGTATCTCATGTTGTTCCAATAGCAGAAATTTCAACAACAACAGCAGAACGAGAATTCTCTTCAGACTGTTTACACTCAAAGTTTCTGATTCCAGCTGTTCTGCCTCCACAACCTAACAAATGAATTATGGTCCCTCATTTTTCCCTCTGTCACCCTAACTGCTGTTCCCTTCTGCCCATTTCTCATGTTGTTCCTCTTATTTTTCTCTCTCTCTCTCATTATGGAATATTTCTGAAGTGTGTCTACGTGTTTACAGCCGTCATCTTGGAAAAGTCTGACAGCCAGATGTGGAATCCCACATTAAAATGGGAAATACGTTCTCTTTCAAGAAAAAACAGATAAATTCCATATACCTACCTTTCACTATAATTTAGATCAAATAACGGATTTCTTTGAGTGTGTAAATGTATGTAGTAAAGCTGAAGCAATTACTGATAAGATATGCCAGGTATGATTGGAGTTGTTTGGTTTCTTAGATTGACTTTTATGAGACCTCTTTACAATATCACACAAATGCTTGGTCAGAGTCGGGGCTTGTTGTGGACCACTATTCTGCCAATGTAATTGCAGTGTTTAAATGTAACATCTTGGAGACTCGTCTCTTAAAATGTAATGGAGCTAGTTGTTGGGTTGACTAGGCTCAGATCTTATTTATTTCATAGTTCAGTGACTAATCATATAAACTTAAAATTGGCCGTCTTGCATAAACAATCTCATTCATTTGGATGTAAACAGGAAGGAGCCCTGGAACATGATTACAGATTTAGGTAAAATCAGTCATAACATGCTTTATTTAAAAACCATATTGTTTGTCTTGGGATTTATTTGCTTAACAAATAAAATAAAAATCTTTATAAGTATTTCCCTGCCGCCTTGTCAATCCCCAAGGAGAGCGGCATTTTTAGTCGCTACATATCCTTGTCTAAACTTTCCAGCAGTAACCTTTTCTCTCATAAAACTGAGCAAGCTGACACTCAGCTTTCTGACTAATAAACTTTGCAAGAAAAATATGGGACTTTATGGTCCCATATCAAAGCTTTCTGAACAAGAGTGCAAACACCCTTAAAAAAACACCTTATATAACCCGCTGATTTCTAACAGCTCTCAACTGCCCAATCAAAGTTTGACATGAAACAGCTGACCAAATCCTTTAAATAAAGCAAGTTAAATGCTGAAATCAAAGACACTTGGGCATAAATCCCACAAAAACAAGAGCTCAAACTCTTTACTCACTTCAGAGGAAGTAGCAATAATATCATGCCAGTCACCGCAGGCTGAAATTAAGAGTTGGGTGCTAAGCGAAGAGAGAGGCAATGAGCTAATGACTTGAGCTCAGAAACCCGGCACAGCCAAGGACAAACAGCTCCTGGTGGCCCACAAAACCACGCCGCACACAAGCAGGCCAGCTGGAGAGCAGCGTTTGCCATTGTGAAATTATCCACCAAGTAACTTTAATTGACTGGCTGGATTATTAGATGAATTGACTAGGAAGAGTTTGGCTCTTAAAGAGTCTTTTCATCATCAACATGCATATTCAAAAGGTTCTTATAAATCCAAAGCAATAAATGCAAAAGAGAACAGATGCTGATGTCAGCATTAGTTCTACGGTGTGTTGTTAAAAAGGCCAGACAAGAAGGGGCCATGCTGGACTCTTCAGGTCTACATGCTGGAACTACAAATGACACTTACTGTAAAGACATTAAGCACATTAGATGAGACAGTGATCACGTATACAATACAAAGATGGAGCAATAAGAAGAGAGTGAGAGAGAAAATTGGCAAAGCTGGCTTCCAAGACACAAGTATAAACAAAACTCAGTAGCTATCCTTCTCTCTAAGCTGAGCTTCTCAAAAATACTCTTGAGGAATAAAGGATTTTGGCAGCACTCTGTAAAAATATGGAATAAGTGAGACTTTATTACTAAAACAAATGTGTGCAGGCAAATACCCCTCTTCTGGGTATTTTCAAGATGGATAACAGAGAAGACAAAAACAGTACTGAGGATTTCTTTGATCAACAATAAAATGAACCCTGGGACCTTGTTTAACTGAGTTTTGTTTGTTCAGCAGTTTTCATAATGATATTCTACAGGCTTGTTTACACAGTATGTGTTATTGTGGTCTTAAGGCATTAGGAGTACAATGGAACCGAAGTGTATACATTACTGGTCAAAAGTTTGACATTGTCAATGTCTCTTCAGCTCTCTTAGGGTGCTTTATTTGATGAAAAATATAGTCAAAAATCCTATTGTGAAAAAACATTACAATTAGCACCAATTATAATCATGTGACACTGAAATACTGAAAATTCAGCTTTGCCATCACTGAAATAATTACATTTTAAAACATTAAAATAGAATGTTATTTTAAATTGTAATAATTTTAACAATATTTCTGCTTTACTTTATTTTTCATCAACTAAATGCAGCCTTGGTGAACATACGAGACTTCTTTTTAGAAAACAATACAAAAAAAAACCTTTTGACTGCAAGTGTATTTTTAAAAGTTCAACATCTTTCAACTTGACTCACCGTATTAAACTAGGCACTGATAGAGTGAGAGGCTGAAAAAGTTGTAAGACTTATTGCAATGTCAGAGACATCAATCTAGTACATATTTCCGAAGAAATACAACTAGCACAGCCGGATGAAATAACGTGTTTTGATTTAGCTTTTATCTATGTAAAAATGAGCTGACAATTGCCTCTTGTGTGAGGTCTTGCTTTTTCAGTGTCTTGCGTATGAGCACTGTTTTTAAAATTGCATGTCAAGTTAAAAGTTGTTAAACTTTTAAAGCATATCAAGATCTTTCCACTGATAACTTCTACGCCTCGCATTTTTAAACAGATGGTGTTCATTGAACAGCGTCTAAATTCTGCCTAATGCAGAGGAACCGCCAGGATTTAGTCTTTGACAGCCAACTTGACTGATGTTAACATAGTCAAACCCAATGAAAACAAGAAAGCGGACTTAATGTTCATGTGCTACACTGGCCGGTGGCGGTGACATCATAACAGTGATACTGACTTCGTAAAAACACACGAGGAACACAAGGGTATCAGAACAGTCTGGAGGCCGTTCTGGAAGCTCTGTGAATTATGGCTACTAACATCACATGAAGAGCCAATTGGCTGGAACAGTAGAGGGTCACAGCTGTCCATACAGCACATCAAAGCTACAGAGGATGATGAAATGAATCACGGGTTGAGTGTACAGTGTGTGGAGATGTATGACTCAGATGGGTGGTGAACGGATAGGGAGCCTCTGGGATCACCATAGAGCAGTGGTGGTACTAGGCCAAATCAAGACCAAAGTTGACAAAAGCCACTTTTAAAAACTAATCAGTCCCTCCAGGATTTTGCGATCGCTGAATTTATGGCAGCATCAAGCAAATTCGCAGCAAGAACTCGCAAATTTTCGTAATTGCTGCAGATTTCCCCCAGATTTTGGGCTTAGACGCGTCCCGTGACGTCATCGCAAAGCACATTCAGTCAAAGAAAGGTTGTTTCTCAATTAAAAAAATGGAATGAACAGCCTTCGGGGGGCAATCGTGGCCTAATGGATAGAGCATCGGACTTGTAACCCGAGGTTGTGGGTTCAAATCTCGGCTCCGGCAGGAATTCTCCATGACTGAGTTGAGACCCTTGAGCAAGGCACCGAACCTCCAACTGCTCCCCGGGCGGCGCAGTGTCGGCTGCCCACTGCTTCAAGTGTGTGTGTAGTTGGATGGGTTAAATGCAGAGCACAAATTTCACTGCTGGTTATACTCTGTATAATTGTGTATGTGACAAATACAAAATTCTTCTTCTCTTCTTCTTCTTGCGTTCTCATCATACCCGATTTACAAGAACTACATTGGACAAATGAACTGAAAGCAGAAAGAATGCGTGCTTCTCGTTTGGGTTACTCGCCACAGTCAGACCGTTTATCTGCTCGGGCCGGAGCTGCGGGCAGCTCTTGATCAGTTATACACAGTGCTGGGAGATAAAGTGAAGAAAGTAGTAGAATTCACCGCAGAATCAATAATATCAGTCAAATCTTGTGAGAAGCATTCAGCGCAGAATTCTGTTAAAGCTACGGATATCAGAACAAACGCCACTGACGAGGAAACCAGGAAAACCATTGTTCAATAAACACAAATCTCCACCATTCACCATGGATTTAACATAACTACAGGAACAACTTGTGGCAGAAATGTTTTCGAGTGTTTTTAAATGCTTCACAACTTTTCCCAGCACTTCAAAGCTTTAAGTATTACCAAATTGTATTTTTATTTTTTATTGTGATGAAATCATTTTTTTTTTTAAGTAATTCTTCATATGTTGCCTCCATTTATAAAACTAAATGTTTCATAAAAGGAAAGCAAACGCTTATTTAAAAATAAAAAGGACATTAAATTACCACTATATGGCTTATTAGTCATTTCCACTCCATATAAAAATATATATATTAATTAATTTATCAAATTATATTTAGACATTATGAATGACAGTAATAAAAGTAAATTTTATCTGCATCTGAACTACTCAGACAACACAAGTAAATCTGTAAGACGTCTGCTAAAGGTCTGGGAAACATCTGCCTTGTAATCTGATAAACGTCTCGGAAGCAGTTTTACATGCATTCAAATAAATGTCTATTTGACATCTGACAGGAAACGTCTTCGAGACGTATTGAGATGAGCAAATACCCTAAACCAGTGGTTCTCAAATGGGGGTACGAGTATCCCTAGGGGTACTTGGGGGTACTCCAGGGGGTACGTGAGAGATATTATTATATCATTATCATTAGATATCCCTATCATTTCACTGTATTTTAAAGCAAAGCGTTCTGTGGTCAAGGGGTACTTGGCTTGATTTTTTTTTTAAAGGGGTACTTAAACCAAAAAAGTTTGAGAACCATTGCCCTAAACAATACGTCTTGCATATGTAAATGCAGACATTAAATAGACATCTCCGAGATGTACATGTGCGATTAGGGTGAGTGCTTTACTGTCAGGTGCTGGTGCCACCTTCTGTAGAACTTAATAGCACTGTTGTCCTCAAATGTTAGTCTGGAGCCCTACGATGGTTCTCAAAGTCAGAAAAGTTATAACAATGTTAGAATAATGTTGTCCATGGTATATTTTCACAGCAAAACAATAAAAAAATGCCGCAAATAACAGCACACACACAAGCCATAGAAAAATCAGTCATTTTAGGCTGCAAAAAATCAGAAAAAAGTCCCACGAAATCCCGGAGGGACTGACTAATAACATTAACCTAAGCTTGCTAGCTAACTGATTGTCTCAGCTACTGACAACTCCAGTGTGAGTCCAGTGAAGAGTGAGAGACCTTGGGTTAATTCTGACAGCTCAGAGAAGCAAACCAATGATACTGGAAATTGTTATAACAGCTGACAAAATGTTAATATTTACATTTATTCATTTGGCAGACTCTTACTTTATCCAAAGTGATATTCAAATATACACTTTAAAATACACACAGATTTTGTGTTTCCTGGGAATCGAACCCATGACCTTGGAATTGGCAGTGCAGCGCTCTACCAGCTGAGCTACAGGAACTCAAAACTGGATTTTGAACCACAAAATGTTGTTAAATAAGAGCAGAGTTTGTTTTTCATGAGTTGCGGTACAATAGTTCTCATCTTGTATGTATCCATGAGCAAAAGCATACCTTAGCTGTCTATTACTATTCCATAGTGATGGTGAAAGGTTGAGAGACTATGTAATGGAGACAAACGCAGCTGTCCATTTTATCGCTGAAGAGAAAAATAAGCAAATTAGAAGGTAAGAGTTTTCCTCTTAATCCCTCAGGTTAGCATTCCGAACCACTGCGTCCTGAACCGCTCTGTTTTGGCGTGGACCGACATTCCCACATCTGTTCTGGATATGTTAGCTGCCCATTACTTCGCAAAACCCAAAATATTTTGAATTGTTTTTCCTGTGTGATTGTGAAAAATGACAGGAGGGAAATCCAGTTGGCTTAGTGTCTGTTGATAGCTAAAGATAATTACGTTGAGTAAGTCAGATCCCTGAAAGAGGGAGTGAGAAAGTGATGAAAATAGAGGCAGACACAAATGAAGGCTAATCAGCATGTTTCTGGACTGCACAATATCTTCTTTTCCCATGAAGTCAGGTTCAAGGCCAGGTGTCTTGTTTGGCAGACCAGCCAGAAGGACAATTATGTATGTGACCCACTTTCAGAACCATAGCCCAGATTTTATCTTAAAATTTTGTCTTACACTCTTCTCAATTTCTAATCTCTTCACTCCACACAGCTGACTTCTCAAAGTCTGTAGCCTACAGTGTCAAATGGCTCCACCGTGTATGATGAGTTCAGCCTCGATTAGGCTGTGCTTGACTGTGGCTTTTTCATTTCACTTTATGCTTTGAGAAAAAAAAAAACCTACCCCTAAGTATTTCAGGTTAACTTTAGTTTACAGACTACATCCGGTTAGAATCAGACAGTATGTATGACCTTCAAGAAAACAAATATGAAGTTATAACTTAAAGCAACTGTGGAGGAGAGCCAACTACAAACTCCATTTCAAATATCTTATTGTTAACACTCTTGTTATAACTCTCTACCAAATTAAAATGTCAGCAACGCATTCTTATAGAGGCAATATGGTGTGACACGGAGAGACAGTTTCACCTTTGTAATACACTATATTTGTGTAAGTAGAATTGTACTGGATCTGCAGACACATATTTGGTCTCGCAGCACAGACGGCAGAGTTACTGACTGAAAAATGTGTCTGTATAAACAGGGAGGGGGACCTGAGAGAGCACATCTTAGTATTGAAGAAAAACAGAGCTCAGCAAGGATGGAAAGGTGATACTGGGAATAGAGGAGCCTAACGCAACTCCCGGAGAGTGCTGCTAAGCCAAATACTGAAGACATGCTGGGGTACTCAGAGTGGGATATTGTTAAATACTGAATCCTGTAGAGTGGGATACACAGTAGGATGTTGGAGCACCTAGGAATTTGATCCCATGAACCCTGGAGAGGTGGTGAAGGGGGTAGTAAGTTACAGAGCAGGAGGTACAAGGGTGGGAGAATGGTTATAGTGCATGCTAAAGATGGGTTTGTGTATAAAATGCAATGGTGATGACGTCAGAGGAGTGATGAACTGTTAGCAGAGGATGTGAAGCATCTGGATATGGGCATGTGTTAGTGGAGGATGTGAAGCAACCAATGTGTGTGTTTGATTTAAGTGTCTGAGAAGAGATCGAATAGCACAGCAGGGTGTCTGTGAGAACAGCAAGTGTAAAGGTTGTACACCATGTTGAACTGCTAATGCAAATACTTTTGATGGCAGCATTCCATTAAAACACTGAAGGGACTGGTCTTGTCTGGCCCAATGGCAGCCCTTGTGGTCATCCACTTTGTCACATGAGCTGCTGGGTAAAGGTCTGCTGAGGAGTCCACACTTGAACACGCTTGGCAAAAAAGCCCATTCTTATTCCCTCTTTCACTATTTATCACTTACATTTCATTGCTGGTTATATTCTGTATAATTGTGAATGTGATGAATACAAATCTTGAAATCTTGAATCCTCTCAGTTCTCATTTGTAATTGTCAGCCATGTGGATTCTGTCACAGCCCTTTTGGCTTAGTAAACAGAACATTCTTGTTGAGGTTAATTCATTACGTGGCTCTGGTTGATCTGGTTAAGTCATTAAATCTACAAAGTGTTGTCTACAAAGGTAAAACTAAATGTAGCTTGCATAAGACAAACATAATGAAGCTTTTAAAGGTAAGCTGATGATTGTTGATTGACAACTGCTTTTCTTTCTCCTTATAGGTGAAACATTGGATTTACCAGTTTGTGGAGGTGGAGAAAGAGGAGGGTAAACAGAATAAAGAAACTAACAAAAAGTAGGTGAGGTGATAACAGAAGAAACCATGAGAGACATAACATGGTGCATGGGCATCATGTTCTGCCTCTCCATCTGCTTGTTTGGCAAGAGCCACTCAGGAAATACACTCACGCAATCTCGACAACGACGAGCTCCTGCCGATGACTCCAAGAAGTGCTCCTACACTTTCCTGATGCCCCAGCAGAGGATCACAGGTCCGATCTGCGCCTCTGCAACCGGGCCTGAGCCAGACAAAGACCGGGTAACACGTATGGATATTGCTGATGTCCGGGAGGTTCTATCCAAGCAGCGGCGGGAGATTGAGATGCTGCAAATAGTGGCAGATGTGGACGGGAACTTGGTAAATGAGATGAAGCTTCTGCGCAAAGAGTCTCGTAACATGAATTCCCGAGTGACACAGCTCTACATGCAGTTGCTTCACGAAATTATACGCAAGCGAGACAACTCCCTGGAACTGGCACAACTGGAGAACCGTGTGCTGAACGTCACCACGGAGATGCTCCGACTGGCCTCACGTTACAAAGAGCTGGAGCTACGTTTCGGAGGCCTTGCTGCCACAGTTAACAACCAATCTGTGCTCATCGCCGCCCTGGAGGATCGTTGTCTTCGTGGATATGGGCGTCAAGATCTGCCCGCAATTCCACCGCTGGTGCAGGTGGTGCCAGAGAGCATTCCAGCAAATAACAATCGCTTCACCAATGAGATTCAGAGAGACCACAACAACAGAGCCTTTCCCAGAGGATCACGACTGGATGCCCCAACACCCGACCCACTGGGAATCTCACCACCCCCACAGGGCACCCTTACCTCAGAAGGTAAGTGACCAGGGACTGTGTAGTTGACAAGTGTAGGTTTGTGTGTAGATTTTCACAATCACAGAAATTCCACATGAACATAAATTACATGTTTTGACATTGACAGCTTCTATGCATTACCAGTCTTGGGAGTTACAATGGCAGGCTTTCAGGGGAGATGTGGTATCTCTCTATGCTACCATGCAACACAAAATGTTGAAGTAACAACCCATCAGTTGCTATACATGCTCGTGTAGTAAAGTAACTTATGTGACGGGTGCAAATTTGACGGCTCATGTCTTGTTCAGATCCCACTTCCCATTCACTTAGTCCACATCTTGGTGACATAATGCCTCATAGATTGTTAAACAGCAGTCTTTTTTTGTGAGGCCAGTATCACTGTGGGCTATGAAAAAGTTTCCATCAAGGGTGTATAGTGGCCGCAAAGGAGGTACTTCTGAAAACTAAAATAACAAATGGACCACTGTACTGTACATCTGCAGTGCCACTGAATGTGTTGCATTTCCCCTGGTGGCACTACGTGTTTCCTGTAAAAGTGGCACTGAGCCCTTATCCTTCTAAAGCACGAACACACAGCCGAGAACAGACTGCACAGTGTTGTAATACAATACGTTACTGAGACAAATCTCAGAATCCTCCATTCTGCTCCTGCAGAATCCTCTCTGGCAGCCCATGAAAACAAAATATGAGCTCATGGATTCCTGAGCGCACACGTGAAAACATGCACCCACACAATCCTCCCGGAAAAATCTGAAGTAAATTAAAGAGGGTCAGAGAAGAGTGAAGTGGATGAACTGTTAGTCTAAGCTTAAACTGGGCTTCGGTTTGTATTCTCCATAAATGCATCAAAATGTATCTGCCCAGTAAGTAGTAACGTTACATGTAAAAACAAGAATATTCAACTAAGTCTACAAAATACCCTCTTCAAGTACTTAACCAGCAAAAAAATGTCCTCCTCTCATACACATGCAGGATATTGACACTGCCTCTGCCAAGAAATTTAAACTTGAAAGCAGTTTACACGATAATGTGTTCTGGCAAAACATTTGCTAGAAAAATGGGGCAAGCAGTTGTTATGAAAGATAAAGAAATCGTTAGACAGACAAAGAGACAAATTCAGTGTCTGTATTCAGGTCCACATTCAAGCAGTCACTTTCGAGACCACATTCCTAGCAAGACAGGTTTTACAGGCATGTAACTGTCAGTAAAAGGCAACACCATAAAACACAACTTTACTGCACACACACTGGACTACATATGAAATACAGAAGGAGAATGATGTGTGTGTGTATTGGAAATGAAGACTATTACTTAATTCAAACATTTTTGTAATTTGAGGGAGAGTTAAACCATGCTTATTACGAGTAGGGCTGTGCGATATGACGATATATATCGGATGGATGAAATAAAAAGTCTATCGCTTCATAGTATGTTCTATCGTTTATTTCGTGGTGTTGCAAAATACATTGTTTATGGTAATACCTTTTCATCATTTGAGTGACTGCGATCTTTATACGCCGCACACCACGGGGCGTGAAGAGGAGACAGAACGACCAGCCAGGACACAACAACGAGCTCGTTCCTAGACGAGGGACTACATCTGTAGCATGGTTACACGTTTTTAATCACTGCAGTTGTAAAACAACCTATTTCAAGCCGTTGAAACTCAAACAACAGAGCTATATACTTGCGCCGTCTCTTTCTGTGTGAGAGGAGCGCGCTTTTTCTTTTTCGCCGACTTTAAACAATTACATAAACACACTTATATGCGTCAGAATCCCCGTCTTTGCAAGTATCCTCATAAACACAGCGATTTAGGTCTTAAGAGACAGTAAACGGCAGAAAGAGAGAACGCATATGTGACAGTAACTGAGCTATATTGGATCCGGACTTCGTTCTTAAAGGGGAAGCTGTCCATTATTTGTTCATGTTAATCATAGCACACTGCTAGAACATCTCTCACTGCTCTTGACTAAATCACTTTTGTAACTTTAAGAGAATAAATAAAAAACAACAATAATAATGATCTCTTTATAATATGTATATAATCTATACATAATACACATATTAATTATATATATCGTAGATAGATAGATACAATTAACCCAGTGAAGACTAATTAATGTATACAATGTATGTAGCGTTTCTTATTTATTGTAGTTTTTGTCCTATTGCTTGCAATTAGTTTATTTTCCTTATTTCATCACTGACTGTTTATTTATCTTCAGTGAGGTTGAGTTTTTCTCTCTCTCTCTCTTAGGCTTGTATTAGTTTGATATTGACATTGGTGACAAGGATTATGAAAATGATATGGTATCAAAGATTTTAATATAATAAAAAACCTTTTTAAAGAAAAAAAAAATCACTGTATCGGGATATATATTGTTATCGTGATATACAATTTGTCATATCGTGATATAAGATTTTGGTCATATCGCCCACCCCTAACTACGAGTAAAGTTACAAATCCACAAGCGCAGCAGTCCTGTTCCAAAACTTTGTGAGCTACCTGGCTTTATACAGCCTACAAAGAGAGCTACATTCGAAGGTCACAGAACCTCATAAATAACTGATGTGAAATGCTTTTTAAAACTCTCATAACTAATTTCAACTGGCAGTAAAATGTTTCTAAGCTAATGACACTCAGCTCGTTTGGTTTTGGAATAGCTAATGTCTTAAAAAAAATTAACAAATTTGACTCATCACATTACTCTAACTCCATGAACACAATGGAAAACAATTGTCCAATTTTGACTTTGTCAGGAGAAGCACTTGCAATTTGTAAGACCCCACACCTGGCAGGCCAAATAATGGACATGTGTGAGCGTGAGATGGTGGTTTTGGACAACAGCCTTTAGTGATAAAGCTTTGAGAAGGTGTATACAATATCACAACCACCAACCTCTCTAGACACAACCTACATTGGTAGCTTTCTCCAATTCCTTTTCTCTCTCGCATACCCACACTTCATAATAAACAATCTCCACTGCTTATCCAGAAGATCTTCAGTCTTCAACCCAAGACTTAAAACATGATAACATTTCTAAGTTCCTGAAGCAAATAGCTCCAGAGTCCAGCCTCTCGCGCAGCCAAGGCAACTCAATAGGGTTCAATTATCTCGCGACTGACCACTAATGACAGCTCAGTGTAGCCCACTTCGCCTAGTACATGGAGAATTAAAACCGCAGCTGACCAAAGCAAAACACTCCTATAACCCCTGGGGTTGTACAGTACTACTTTTTTTTTTGGTCAATGCAGATGTAACATTACTGAAAAAAACAGAAACTGCTCAGAGTAGTCTTGAATGCCTCTAAGATGCAGTTCTGTTTGAGGGTCCTCCTGGACCGAAGCAGAGAAAATGCCAACTCTGCTGATGTCTGTCGCTCGAAACCGCCAGGCACAATGCCTGTCTGTATGAGCTCAATGGTTGTCATTCATGCACAGGCGGTCAGGGCCAGACTGGGACCTGGCTGGTTAACGCAGCTGTTTCAGCACAGCTAGAGCTACTGAAGAACTTCCTCTTAACACAGGAAAACTCCTCTTATACACCAACCATACCGCCCAAAAGGGCTTTTTGCAGAAGGAAATCTCTCTTTCTCTTTCTTTCTCTCTACATCTCTGGCTCACCCCTATATGACTGATAATGATTTTAGCTTAAGCTCAAAGTAAAGAGGAAAAAGAAAAATGAGCGGGGAAAAAAAAACAAAGGAAGAGGGAGTCGCACAAGGCCTGAGCTGGTGTCTGGGCATGGTAAATTCATCAGGACAGACCTGGGTATTTATCTTTCAGCCAAATCTGGAGCGTCAGGAGATCTTGTTCTCTGAACAGAAGACCCTGCGTGGAGAGCTTTCAGTTAAGACAATAGTGTCTCTCTATGGTCAGGAAAATTCTCTAAACTGATCTGACACCTCTATATTATGTGTTCAAAAAAACTGCTGGTTCAAACCACAATTAATGCAACCTTAATAACTACACAATGAAACCAGGTAGGCCTGTTCCAATAAGAACCTTAACTAGAATGACACCTACAGTGTCATACACAACAACAGATGAAAAGGTTATGTTATAATGAGCAATTCATTGTTCAATGGCTATCCCTTTTTATATCGTCACCAGCTGGAAAAGCTTCTGAAAGTCCAATGTTATTGTTCCTCTGTGATATTATCATTATAGCTGTGATGTGGACTTATTCTCATATAATTAAATTATAATAAAAATAGTTTAATCATTGTTATCGAACTTAGTGTGAAAAGGCCTTTAATCTTGTTATTACTGACAAAAATGCAGTTTTTTTTATATTGTCGATAACAACAATGAGAAAAATCCTGCTGATGACAATATGACAGAAAGGCCAATATATTAAAGTGCAAGCATTTTTGAAGAAAAATCGAAAAAGAACAATAGTTTCAAATATTCCAATCGACCCCCTTTGAACTGCACAAGTTTAATCAGATACACAGTAAACACAACTCATATCTGCACACAGTTACGCAAATGTACAAGAGAACCTGAACTAATTTATGTGCTAGTCACATTGTGAATGCAAACTGTCATTATCAATGTCACTGCATTGGTCCAGATATGAAATACTGGAATGAGAACCCCAGTTTTCTTTTCTCCCCATCTTCCTCAGGCCCTTTCAGAGACTGTTTCCAGGTGCGGCAGGCGGGACACAGCACCAGTGGGATGTATCTGTTGAAGGCAGAGGGAAGTGATAGACTGATTCAGGCCTGGTGCGAACATAAATTAGACAACGGAGGCTGGACCGTTTTTCAGCGAAGGAAAGATGGCTCTGTCAACTTCTTCAGGAACTGGGATAACTATAAGGTAAAGGCCCTCAACACACTGACCAGAGTATGCTGCAGACTAACGGACATACAAAACTACGACAATCAATTAGCAGTGAAGTCCTCTCTTTCCTGACTGTTTATCCAAATTTAGTAAGAGTAAACCTCTGATAACAAGGGAATAGGGAGCCACAATGTCTGCATTTACATAACTGCCCCACATCTCTGTCGTGTGAGCGTGTAAGTGAATTAGTAAAATAGATGGAATGTGTGATAAGATTCCCAGTAAGACCTATCAGTGATTTACTGTAGGTCAGTGGTTCTCAAGACTTTTTAGGTCAAGTAATACAACAGACTTTTAGGGCAAACAGAATGACATCCTTCCCCTTTGTCAACACCTGAATTCACATGTAGTATGTATTACTTTTACATTTGTTTAAATTGACATTGTTTAATTCATTTAGTTTTTCTTTACCAAAGTAACATGAAAATGATTATTGGTTTATTCAACAATAGCCAGATGATAGAACATATTAGTGCATGGCAATAGACCATAAAGTAGAAGTTATAGTATTGCTTCATGGTATGGCATGCTCTTACTACTGTATGCCACTATACTAGATAATACAAAGATACATAAAAAAAATGAATTTCACAACATGTTTTCTTCAGCATTAGGGCTGAACATTTCCCCTTTAGTCTAGGAAACCAAATAACTATAGCTGTGATATATAGGAGGCTTGTAGAAACAAAGCACATAATTCAATTATTTTCCAAGAGCAATGGAACGAAAATTACCATTATCACCTTGTACACTGCTGAAATCAGTGGAAAAATCCAGTTATGCCTTTATAAAGTAGCTCTCATGTTCCCTGCAAAGTCCGTCCTGGGAGTGTGACATCACCGATTTAGTCAAAGTGAAGTGTATTCACTTGCCAAATGAGTGAATTGTAACTCCAGAGTTGAAGGCCTACTACAGAAATATACCTCAAATCCTGCTCAGTGACACAAATGAAATGAAAACAACTATAATAACTGCACACAGTTGGGGAAACGCATATAAATCCACTAAACACGCTCAAGACTTAGATGAACTATTTCCATTGGAGAAAAGATCAAACTTCTCTGTCACATACTCTGTCTCTATTACCATTTCTCTCGTTCCCTCCCTCCTTCTCCCACACAGAAAGGCTTTGGGAACATAGATGGAGAGCACTGGCTGGGCTTGGAGCACATCTATAATCTAGCCAAACAAGGGGACTACAAATTGCTGGTAGAGCTGGAGGACTGGGTCGGAAAGAAAGTGTACGCAGAGTACAGCAGCTTCCATCTGGAGTCTGAGAGTGAGGGCTTCAGGATGAGACTGGGCACCTACCAGGGCAATGCTGGAGACTCCCTCACAAGCCACAATGGAAAACCCTTCACAACGCTTGACCGGGATAAAGACGCCTTTACAGGTTAGATGCTAACAGACAGTTAAAAGCAGGGCAATTGCTGAAGAAAATGGCAAACTGTCCATAGCTATAAGGGTTGGGTAAAATACAGAATGTAAGAATTGTTTGGTTCATTTCAGAGATCCTGTTTAAACCTCTTTCTGGTTGATAGTTTTAAAAGTTAGTCATCTATTTCAAATTGGTTCCAACAAGATCGAAAGCTTCTAAAGTGTTCTATCATTCCAACTCACTGCATTCTTTTCTCCATCTTCTATGCCAGGTAACTGTGCTCATTTCCACAAAGGCGGCTGGTGGTACAACGCTTGTGGGCAAACGAATCTGAACGGTGTGTGGTACTCCGGCGGTGTGTATCGCAGCAAGTTCCAGGATGGGATCTTCTGGGCAGAGTATGGAGGCGGCTTCTACTCGCTCAAATCAGTCCGTATGATGATCCGGCCAATAGACTGAGGTTCGCCCCAGGACCTCACCCATTTACCAAACCCAATTGAGTCTAAATTGTTTGAATGTACTCATAATTCACTTCAGCACTTATTTATAATCACACATTGATGTTTATGAGGACTGGCATGTATAGCACAGTATAGTCATCATTGGTGCAGCACCAATACAAATCCTGAAAAGGAGTGGAAGGATATGCCTTTCTCCAGACTTGTATACCAATGTCCTTTGGTCCATCCAAATGCAGAGAAGACGACCTAGTAAGAACTAGAAGTTAGATGACAACATGGTCAACTTCAGCATCTCCTGCTCTTCTCCAACTCCTACATTTTTCTTCACTACTGTCCATATTCCCTTCAGACTGTTCCTCACTTCCTGGACTGAAGACTTAAAATCCTCAATAACAGGTTTTTAATCAAAGATCTTCACAACTAACCAGATTTTGGCCTCTGGTTTTTGGAGGTGTGTCTGTAACAGTAAAGACTGGCTCTGGGCTGAACTGTTCACCAGGCCCCATCTGCATTCGGGGGTAATGTTGGTCTGTAAATATACTTTAGGTTTTATATTGGTTCATTTTTTGAAAGAGTTAATTTAAGGACTCATCTCCAATCCGCAGTAATCATTTGTTATTTATACATCAGTGATCTGTATTTATGACAGTTATAATCCTCCAATCATCTATTACAAATGTACCATTGTGCTTTTGACAAACTTTTGTCAACATACTTTTACCAACAGAGAGAGACTATTACATTTGTCTCCAGGGTTGTAATAATCATGTCCCCCAACATCTATCTTAGAGGTCAATAAGTATGTATTTTTCATATTCTTAAATTCAGTGTTATTTTCTTTATATGACGATTTCGATTGAAACAAGATATTCAGACAAAAATGCAGGTGTGAACTAGATTTCATTTACTGGGAGTTAAGTGGATGTTAAATACCATAATAGAGCCAAACCATTGAACACCCTGTGCAGCCTAAATGATGTCAGAGATGTAGTTGTTTCAGAGCAAAATTAGCACATCTTTACATTTTAAAGATTCAGAATTTAGAAATCGGCCTCCTTTTAATGAATGACTTTGAATTAGAAGTTAATTGGTCGTACCAAACAGAACGTGAATTGGAATTAAAAGGAAGAAGATTTTTTGTATTATTAATTAATTATAAATAAGTGTCAATATTTGTCTGTAAGGCCTATAAATAACATCGAAGGAAAAGATACTTTTTAAAATAACTTTTAGACATGGCTTTACCAAGTCTTTTTTTCTTTTAAATTATTATGACAGTAAAAGGGGTCAGTTTAGATTTTGAATTCAGTCATTCAATCTTCAATATTTGGTTATACCACTGACTAGTTCACAAACACACATGCAAAACATTTGCTTTGAAAAAAACTAAACCTTTGAACTTTGTAGAACTGTTGAATTTATGCTAGACTTCCCTCATAAGCATACGCATATACAGACACAAACACACTCATCTCTGTAGTCTTTGATGGACTCTCATTGACAGGGGGCAGACACACTTTTGCCTGAATGTAATTTTGGTATGAACTAAGATTTTGTGTAAATTATCTCTGAATCCACTCTTAACGCTGCTCCAACACTGAATAAAACAGCGTCAAAAAGTCTGGTTGAAACTTTTATTGCACAGTACATATGGAAACAGCTGTTTTTTTAATTACACAATTGATTTTTCTGCAATATGAGCAGGAGTATGTGTGAGTGAGTGTTTGAGACCGAAAGAAACAGATTTCATGTCAAAAGTATGCAGACATGTGAAAAGGGAAGACTACAGCACATAGAGACAATGAAAAACACATTTCTGCCGTCCAGTCACGAATGGAGGCGAGAGAGACCGAGACGAGAGAGAGAGAGAGAGAGAGAGAAAGAGAGGGATCCAGAGGGAGGGAGAGAGAGATGGAGACAAAAGAGCAAGACATTCCTTCCATATAAAGTGCTTAGGTTACAGCTCCACAAAAGTGTATTTCATAAAAGTTATGCCTTCCTGTTCCAAGCGGGACTATCTTTCAAAACGTCCTCGATCACTCAGCCAAGCATCTAATTCTTTCTGGAGAACACGGACACATGCACTCATAGAGGAGAGAAAGACACATGCAGATGAATTTTGAG
Source organism: Schizopygopsis malacanthus (assembly GCA_027474115.1). Classification (NCBI taxonomy): domain Eukaryota; kingdom Metazoa; phylum Chordata; class Actinopteri; order Cypriniformes; family Cyprinidae; genus Schizopygopsis; species Schizopygopsis malacanthus. The sequence continues at coordinate 40,928,463 of CM049864.1, read as the reverse complement.
AGCGGCCTGTGCTCTAATATGTTCTCTAAAGAGCTTCCGTCTGTTTCCCAGCATGCATCTATCCATGGGACACAGATCACAGGCTTCACACATTCACACACATCAGAGTAAATACTCAAACTTAGAATACGAGTGCAGTCACAATCCGGCCATAAACTTGTTTTCGGTCTCGTAAAAGCTTTTGTTGGATAGAAACTGATGACCACTAAAATCATCAGCTGTGTATGTGTCACGGGCTGTTAGTTTCTGATACGCCATTGCACTGCCAACGATTCTTTACTACACGATTCAAAGAATCATGCAATATAAATTCTGTTCATGATTGGGTTAGACCCAGTTCAGGGTTATCATCATCATATCAACTTTAACATGATCAAAATATTAATATTATATTCATATTAATAGTATATAAATCATACTAAAACACCATCAATCCAATATTATTTTGATGTGATTGAATCACATTTGTTAATTTAGTCAAGATGTTTTTCATAAAATCATGACATTACTAAACATTCAACACATTTTACAACTGATTCACAACTTTACCACTGAAAACAGGTCCTGAACAGACTGTCCTGAATGTGGAATTATTATGAAATAGTATTAGTATAGTAATTATGATTAGTTCTTTAATAATGCATTCAATGCAAGATTCATTGCTAGAACAATGTTAAAAGGTTTCCAACATTATCAGCTGGCCCCATGTGAACTTTGCAGTATGTGGGTTGAAAGGAGTTCCAGACAGTGTCTCTGCAGGAGGTACAGGCGTGTTGTGTGTGTGCTGTGGTTGTTGGCAGCCGGTGGGAGAACTGAGCACCTGTCTGTCAGCATCCAATCCAAAGGAAAACAAAGATATTACAACTGTTTAGCCGAGGAAGGTCAGACTACACACACACAATTACTTATCTAAATGAGGACCACAGCCATCTGTTTTTTTTAATGCTAATTATGAACACTGCAAACTAACCGCACACGCACACACATATGTGCATCCAGCTAGAAGCGTCAGTCTAACCCAGTGTTTTCAGTAGGGAAATCCTGTTATTACAAAACAGAGAAATCATTTGGACACTGACCCAATCCTTTACCTCATATTCCTCTCAATAGCCTTCCAGCCAGTTTTTCCCACATTCAGACTGCGATGAAGCCATCTGGATACAGTCAGAGCCCACTGAGCGCTTTCAGAACACACCACAAATCACTGTCTCTGATTGCCAATGCAGAATAATAAATAAATAATAATAATAATTAAGCTCAGATGAGCTTTATGTGTCACATACACAATTATACAAAGTATAACCAGCAGTGAAATGTGTTCTCTGCGTTTAACCCATCCAACTGCACACACATTTGGAGCAGTGGGCAGCCGACGATGCGGTGCCCGGGGAGCAGTTGGGGGTTCGGTGCCTTGCTCAAGAGTCTCTGCAATGTGGACAATTCCTGCCGGAGCCGAGATTCGAACCCACAACCTCGGGTTACAAGTCCAACGCTCTATCCATTAGAGCCACGACTGCCCCAGAAGTGCGTATAGAAGTGATAAGACCAAAGGGAGAATCCACCCACAATGGGTATAGCGTCATTTATATGCATAGTCTGTGTAGCTTTAGCACCAGACTCACTAAAAGAATTATGAAGATCAGGCGCATCATTTGCATGGGACAATTGTACATCTTGCAAGCCAGGTCTGAGTGATAGGTTGTGAAAGATGCAGCAGACTGCTACAGTCCGGTGTACTTTTCTGGGACTGTACAACATCATTAATACAAAACAAAACAACAAATCAAAAAGCAAAACCAAACAAAAGAAAATGAAGACATAACAACCCAACACAACAAAAAACAAACCCAAGACAAGATAAAACTAATAATTAAATAAATCAAAAACCAAACAAAAACAAGGTGAGATGAAACAACAAAAATGACAAAACAAAAATGAGATAAAATAAAAAACTAAGTAAAACAAATAAAAAAACAAAACCTAACAAAATAACATAGAAATAACAAAACAACCCAACAAAACCCTGACAAAAAAAACAAATAATTAAACAAATCCAAAACCGAGACAAGATGAAACAACACAATAAAACGTCTCGGGTTACTCGCGTAACCCTTGTTCTCTGAATAGGGAACGAGATGCTGCGTAGCTAGCTTTACGCATCGGGAACGCCTTCCGCGTGACCGAGTCTGAGCCCATATAGAATCACGCCAATTCATTGGCTGATGGCGCGACGCCGTCTCTGACGCAATGACGTCGTCAGGTCATACTGGCGAATGCGCCATCCACTCCTCAGATTTCTCTGCCGAAAAGAACCCTGTCGGCAGCGTGAGGAGCTTGGCAGCAAACGCAGCGTCTCGTTCCCTATTCAGAGAACAAGGGTTACGCGAGTAACCCGAGACGTTCTCTTTCATAGGTAACTCTACGCTGCGTAGCTAGCTTTACGCATCGGGAATGATATACCAAACACGCCAAGCTGAAAACGCTGCCTATCTGGCCCAATAATGAACCAACAACATACGGTCGGTTCAAACAGACAGGACCTGAGAACCTGGAGCCGTATCAACGTCAAGGTTGTAAAACCTGACAAAGGTGTGCGGAGAGGACCATCCTGCCGCAACACAAATATCCTCCAGGGGTACCCCTCTAAAAAGAGCTTGAGAGGAGGCTACGCCTCTAGTAGAATGCGCCCGAAGACTAAGAGGTGAAGGGAGTTCCCGCGCCTCATAAGCCAGCGAAATGGCGTCTCTCACCCAGTGAGAAATCCTCTGCTTTGACGTGGCAAGCCCGCGGCGACCAGCACCAAAACAGATCAATAACTGGGGAGATTTTCTCCAAACCTTGGAGCGATCCACATACAGCTTCAATGCCCTGACCGGGCAGAGCATGTGGAGTCTCTCATCCTCACTTGAAGCAAAGGGAGGGGGATGGAAAGAGTGAAGAGTGACCACTTGAGAACGAAACGACGTGGACAAGACCTTGGGAATGTAACCCGGCCTAGGCCGCAGGGTAACTTTGACTAGACCCGGGGCAAAGTCCATACACGTTTCACTGACAGAAAAAGCCTGCAGATCTCCAACTCTTTTCAGTGACGTAAGCGCCAGTAAAAGAACAACCTTAAGAGTCAGTATCCGATCCGAAGCTGACTCTAAGGGCTCAAAAGGGGCCGTCACTAGTCCTTCGAGGATGACTGACAAGTCTCAAGAAGGAACTGCCATGGGGCGAACAGGCCTAAGGCGTCTGGCCCCACGCATGAAAGCGGAGACCAACCGATGCCTCCCCAAGGGGATCTCATCCAGCTCTCTCCGAGCTGCAATGGCCGCTACATAAACCCTAAGGGTGGTAGCAGCCGCCCCCGCTGTCAGCCTTTCTTGCAAAAACTCCAGCACTGGACCAACAGGGCAGTTAACTGGGTCGATTGCACGAGTCAAACACCACGATTCAAAGATGCCCCACTTGGAAGAGTATAGCTTCCTGGTAGCGGGGGCTCTGGCACTGGCTATGGTTTCCTGAACTTCGGCAGGCAAACCATCAATCACAGCCCTTGGCCCTGTATGGGCCATACCCACAACTTCCAGAGCTCCGGCTGAGGATGCCAGATCTTGCCCTGAAGCTGGGACAGTCCCGCCTGATCGGAATCTCCCAAGGAGGCCGATACAAGAGGGGAGTTAGCTCCGAGAACCAGGTCTGGGAGGGCCAGAATGGGGCTATGAGAAGGAGACGGGCACCGCTCACCTTCACTCTGCATAGTACTGCCGGAATCAGCTTTATTGGCGGAAACTCGTACAGACTGACATTCGGCCATGGGTGGGCGAACGCATCTATGCCTAGAGTCGTCGGGAAATTCAGGGAGAACCAGAGCGGGCACTGGGATGACTCTTTAGAAGCAAAGAGGTCCACCTCCGCTTTGCCAAACAGATCCCAGATCTGGGATACCGTCTGACGGTTCAACATCCATTCCCCCGGCTTGAGCTTCTGTCTCGACAGAAAATCGGCCGCCAGGTTCAGTACTCCCGGAACGTGAACCGCCCTCAAAGAGAGGAACTTGTCTTGAGACCAAAGGAGAAGATGGTGCGCAAGCCTGTCCAGGGTGCGCGACCTTGAACCTCCTTGGCAGTTTATGTGGGACACAACCGCCATATTGTCCGTCCTGACTATGACATGATGCTCCCCGAGAACGGGGAGAAAATACTTCAAAGCCAGGAAGACAGCCCTGAGTTCCAGGCAGTTTATATGCCAAAAGAGGAACTCTTCCTTCCACTCTCCACTCGCCGCCCTTCCTTAGAAGACCGCGCCCCAGCCTGTCATTGATGCGTCCGTCGTGATCATATGGCGACGGTGGATCGCACCCATTCTCACCCCGCTCCGGAGAAAGACGGGGTCCCGCCACATTAACAGGCGTCGACAGCAACTGCGCGACACTCTGACAAGGCGAGTAGCTGGTACAGTGGGGTGTAACCTCAGCTCCTTCATCCACCAAAGGAATGGCCTCATGTGAAGCAGCCCTAGGGGCAACACAGGGGAGGCTGCTGCCATAAGGCCCAACAGCCTGCGGCAGGTACCTACAGAGACATGATGGCCTAGCTTGAAGCGGGCCAAACATGCTGTAAAAACTGGTATCCGGGCAGGAGCCAAACGGGCCTGCATCTGAACGGAATCCAAACGAACTCCTAGAAATACAGTTCGTTGAGATGGGAGGAGCACACTCTTCTTGGCGTTCATCCTGAGGCCAAGAGAATGGATGTGGCCGAGAACGATATCCCTGTGACGACTCACTAGCTCCCTGGAGTGAGCCAGAATGAGCCAGTCGTCCAGATAGTTCAGTACACGGATGCCCTGGAGCCTCAAAGGGGCCAGTGCAGCATCCATGCATTTGGTAAATGTCCTCGGGGCCAAAGCCAGGCCGAAGGGCAGAACCTTGTATTGGTAAGCCTTCCCTCCAAAGGCGAACTGAAGGAATCTCCTGTGTCTGTGAACGACCTGGATGTGAAAATACGCATCCTTCAGGTCGATGGTGACAAACCAGTCTCCCTCCTGGACCTGAGACATGATGGTTCTCATCGTCAGCATTTTGAACTTCCCTTTGTAGAGGGAAAGATTCAAACGCCGTAGATCCAGGATAGGCCTCAAGCCGCCGTCCCTCTTTGGAACGAGGAAGTAGCGGCTGAAGAAACCTTGTTCGACTTCCGACTGCGGTACTTCCTCTATTGCTCCTTTCTGCAGGAGGGAGGAAAGTTCCTGTTGTAGAACAGAAGCCTAGGCGGCGCTGTTTACTACTGTCAGGTGAACCCCGTCGAAACGGGGGGGATTTTTCCCAAACTGAAGAGTGTAACCGGTTCGAATTGTGCGGAGAACCCACAGCGATACCCCGGGTAAACGCTCCCATTCGTGAAGGAAGTGTGACAGAGGAATCATAGTGTCGTGCAAGGGAAGACATACCTGAGATGGGGTGTCGAGAAGGCCTGGAAGCAGCGGCACCCTCCACCGTGAAGGAGAGCCCTCGGCGTCCTTGCTCGGGATGACGGAGAGAGAAGTGCTGCGGGTGGCCGGCACGGGTTCCGTACACTGCAGGAGAGAAACAGCTGTGTCTCCTAACATGCGGCTCGCCGGCGGCGAATGGACGGGCTGCAAAGGGGGAAAGACGAACGCGTCCCCCAACTGCCAGCCCGAGTGAAAATGAGGGTGAATTGGATCTGCACACCAAGCCTCGAAGGGTGGTTGTGACAGATTTAAGTGAGGAGAGCGCGTTCGGGGAGGGCAGAAACGCTTTCGCGGTCTGGCCTCGCCCCGTAACGGTGAAATGACTCTTCTCATTCCGACCCGGAGGTCAGGAACGACCCGGGTTAGCCGAAGCGGCAGGCTTGTTGGGCCGCTTCATGTTAACCCGCTTGCGTGGTTGTCGGCAGGAAGAAGACCGGCCGCGGGCTCCCCAAACCATAGTGGAGGGAAGGCGCGTGGCCTGGGCTCCGCCGCTAGGAGGCTCCCTCCTGGGGGGCGGCTGCTCCCTAGACACAGAGGAGGAGGGAGTTGAAAAATCCCTTGCTCTCCTCGGCATGAACTGATTGAGAGCAGCCGACTGAGTTTTGGCTGAGCGGAACTTGTCCACTACAGCGCTAACAGCCTCCCCGAACAACCCAGATTGTGAGATGGGTGCGTCCATTAAAAACGTCTTTTCCTTCTCCCGAATCTCGGTCAGGTTGAGCCACAGATGGCGTTCTGCGGCCACCGAAGCCGCCATAGAGCGCCCCACGGCATGTGCGGTGTGCTTGGTGGCTCTCAGAGCCAAGTCAAGCCAAGCAGAGAAATCTGAGGAGTGGATGGCGCGTTCGCCAGTATGACCTGACGACGTCATTGCGTCAGAGACGGCGTCGCGCCATCAGCCAATGAATTGGCGTGATTCTATATGGGCTCAGACTCTGTCACGCGGAAGGCGTTCCCGATGCGTAAAGCTAGCTACGCAGCATAGAGTTACCTATGAAAGAGAACATGGAGAGGCTCCAGCATCCCCAAAACCCTATACAGGATTTAAGAAACAAAATGTATTATTAAAAAAGGGGGAATTACTACGAAATGATTATGCATATAAAACAACGCTGGGTTGTTAATAATAGCTACACTGCAATATATATGACTACTGGAATATAAAATAACTATTATACAAGATTTTGGTCATAACGCTCACCCTTAAATTATACTGCTGTCATGTAAAAGGCAGGAAAAAAACACCTAATCTATAAAAATGGAGGTAACAGGTGAAAGAACATCCAACAGGTCAAAAGAAACGGTTTCAGTATTATGGCCAAATTGGAGAACACGAGATCCTGCAGTTCTCGGTCTCAAATTCCGCCATCTTCCTTTCACTCTCGTATTTTTTACTTTGAGCTGATTTACAAGGAGAGTGACTGGCAGCTCTTTAATGCAGTTCAGACCCCAAGTTGTACAAGAGAGCAGTATTTTCCTCTCTGCCTTCCAAAGAGCCTGGGAGTCCTCCAGCCCGTACCAAACACACCAGGGCAAACACACGAAAACATCACATCTCCGTTTGTAGGGATAAATTTGGTTCTGTTTGTATAAAGTTCAGTTAGAAACAAGATTGCCTTCAGTTAAATGATTATTTGACCAAAAATTAATATTCTGTAATAATTTACTCCCTCACATCATTTCAAATGTTAATTGATGTCTTCCTTAGATTGACGATAATTTGTGTCTTTTAATGACCTGGAGAAGGTCATTCATGCTTTTATTACCTCCCGCCTCGATTAATGTAATTCATTATATTTGGGTCTTACTCAGTCATCCATTGCACGCTTACAGATGGTACAAAATGCTGCTGCAAGGCTGTTGACCAGGGCTAAGAAAACTAATCACATTACACAAATTTTAGCCTCTCTTCACTGGCTTCGTGTCCATTTTATAATTGAATTACAAATTGTGTTGTTTGATTTTAAAGCACTTAATGGTCAAGCCCCATCTTACTGTATCTCACAGATCATCTTACTCCACTTTCATCCTCCAGATCTCTAAGATCTTCTGACAGGGCTTTCTTAGCTGTCCCGCGTTCACGCTTAAAAACAAAGGGCGATATCAAAGGGCGATATTTTTCAATTGCTGCCCCCCCATCTTTGGAATCAACTGCCACTGGACATCCGCCTTGCACCTTCTATTACAAGTTTTAAAACGAAGTTGAAAACATATCTTTATCCCCAGGAATTTTAATTGGATTTTATCTATGTTGTTTTATTTTACTGTATCATCTGTCTTGCTTTTTTTGTGTTTATCTTTGACTTTGGTCAGCACTTTGGTCAGCTTCGCTGAGATAAATGTGCTATATAAATAAACTTACTTACTACTTACTTAGTAGACTTACTTACATAAGAAGATATTTTGCGAAATGTCAAATTTGTTGTTTTATGGTCGCATTAACAATTTTGTTGATCAATCACTGAGCAATCAATGAAAGTCAACAAAACCCTTTTGACTTTCATTGTATTTTTGAGTGACAGTATTTTCATTTTTTTATTAACTAAGTGAACTTTAGCATCCCAACATTAATTAAATTTAGATATCAGCCAATAAACCAATAAAGATCTGCTATATGTTGCATCCCTACACCAAACTTATCAACACAGTCACAACTTAGCTACAAAATAACACATAACCTGCATATGAAATGTGAATTAAATCATGTAATAACACTATGGCAGACAGTATTGTCTTTACAGTACAGTAGGCATACATTGTTCAATCCGCTCCTGTAAGCTGCTGTATGAACAGTACAATTTCCAGACTCATTGTAAATATGGCTGATAATCTAAAACACTGACTGTGTAAATGCAACCTAGAGGAAATACAGAGCATATTTATTCTCCACTTCTTTCCATCTTAAGTCACTTGAATGTTAACACATGAAAAACACGAAGAGAGGCACAGCAAAGGACAGAGTATCTCTTTCACAATAAAACCTAGCCATGCCAAAAAGATACAAGAAAACAGACACGTCTGCGAAAAATGATGAAATTCAAGTGGAAAGTCAAAACACAATTTTTTTCATGTCATTCAGAAGAAATGTTTGCTCAAGACAGTTTGTGCTGCCAGTAAAAAAACAAAAACAAATGCAGCGTAAAAGACAAACTGTGAAAAATGGGGAAGAGGATTTTGCTTTAACTGATGCATGCCCGTAGCCAATGGCTCAGGAGCATCTCCCATTGCCCATCTGAGCTCTAGATGCCACAAACAGAGGAGGACTGGCATGGCATTCAGAAGATGAAGTAACTCCAACACACAGAAACAGAGCATAACTGCTAATAATGATGCCAGTTTGATATGAGAGTATTATAAGCTTGGCACTGAGCAAAATGCATGTAATGAAGTTCATGAGTGAATATGCTTTGACAAGCTTGTAAGGATGAGATTTCACAAAAGCATGTTTACACTACACTGTCACAGGCAATTAAATTTTGAACATGTATAAATATAATATAATCAAGTGGTGTGCATGCACAACTAAAATAAAAAATGTGATGGATAAATACACTAGTCAACATTTGAAGTGAATCAAAACCTTGCATCAAAGTTGTCCTAAAACCAAAATGCGTTCTTGTCTTAGGATAACTTTGATGAACTTTTTGGTCCACTTCAAATGTTGACTACTGTATGTTCAGACCGTTCATTTGCATACCGACATGTTTGAGAGATGTTAATGCACAATCACCATTTTAGATCGACTAACTGTAAGACTGTATAAGACTTACATTCAAGCTGAAAGCATAAATCTAGTCACAGCAAAACTTCATTCACTGATGCGCCTCAGGTGTGCTATTCACCCAGCAGCACATTTACTTACTTGCAACCCAACAAAATAAAAGCTTGCTGATATTTGGTTTGAAAATGAGGAAAATATATATACAATTAATAAATAAAAATGTAATTAGCATTGTATTTTTAATTGTACTATATATTTAAAACTCACTGTTTATTTTAAAATAGTCTATAATAGCATTAATCACATACATTTAAAATAAAAGTGAACTAAATAAAAATGGCAATAATATTATTATTACTATTATATTTTTCTTTTAGTTATATTTAATGGGTCACACTTTGTGAGCATCAACCCAAATATCCAGGTGTTCTTATGAGTATCAGACTGAAGAACTAATGTACAATAAAAGAAGATACAATAAAACGGATTGAGTTTTATCTTACATCAAGGAAACAGTGTACCCGGAAAAACAAACACATCTTATTTAAGAGATTGTTTTACAGGGGTTCCTCAGGGGTCAACCCTAGGGCCATTAATCTTTAGTTTGTACTTGAATGACTTTCCAGATGTTTGTCCTGATTTACATATTCAAATGTACGCATATGACACTGTGATTTATGTACATGACAAAACAAAAGAACAGGTGGCACAAAAATGATCTATCGCAACGACAAACATTTTAGACTGGTTTAAATTTTTGGTTGCATAAAATTAGACTGGTTTAATTAAATGTTCGTAAAAGTATCTGTATGTATTTTAAAATGAAAAAGGAGGTGGTCCAACCACATATTAGTTAATGGTGAAAAATTGCAAATTGTACCAGATTTTAAATACCTTGGAGTTACCTTACGATGCTCATTTATCATTTGAAAAGCATGTTCGAAAAATAGTTTGTGCAGTGACACTTCAACTCAGAAATGTTTAATTTATACGGAGTCAACTTTCAATAAAAGCTTCGAGTCTTTTTTAATTCTTTGATCTTTTCTCATTTTTCCTTTTTTATTACTTTATGGTCACAAGCAGGAAAATCTACTCTTAGACCTTTATATACTTTGTATAAACATGCTTTAAAAGTGTTTGACAAGAAACCTAATCATCATTTGATTATCAACAAGTACATTTTTTTTTTTTTTTTTACTTTTTACAATTTAGTTGTGTTCTACAATTGTTGTTTAATGTACAAAATTGTTAACAATCTTGCACCTTCAAAGAATTAGTTTTCTCTTGTACTGAATATATAAGACAAACTAGAGCTTCGTCTAGAGGTGATTGTGCAGTGAATTTCAGAGCTACTGATTCTGGTCGTTCAGCATTTTCTGTAAGGGCTGTTAATAACTGGAATAATTTACTAATTAACATAAGACAGAGCTCCACCTTAGCACAGTTTAAGCTACATTTGAAAATCTGGTTAAAGACGAGTCGGGTGTGTGACAATTGAGTATTTCTGTACTTTGAATGGAGTTGTAAAATGTATAATTTTTTAAAGGATAATGATTGATTTGTAGTATGTATGGGGGAAATTTTGTAAAAATATGGATAGTAGTTTCCATGTGGGGGATTATACTTTTTACCTGTTAAATTTTTGGGGGATTTTATTGTACATAGTATTAAACTGATGTTTTTTTTATTTGTTTGGTATTTTCCTGCCCAGGGAAAGCAGTTGAAATTTAGCTCTGTAGCTAATTTTGATGCAGTTTTCTGACTGTCCATTGTCCCTGTCAAATAATAATGATAAAAACAATGTTCACCTCTGAATCTAATCTAATCTAATATAAAAACACTAGTGCTGTCAAAATAATAAATATTCAATTTTTTTTTTTTAATGTTTTTGAGCAGCAAATCAGCATATTAGAATGATTTTTGAAAGATCATGTGACACTGAAGCCTGGAGTAATGATGCTGAAAATTCAGCTTTAAAATCGCATTAATACATTTTAAAATAAATTCAAATATACAACTAAAATGATAATAATATTTCACAATATTGCTGTTTTTATTGTACTTATGATCAAATAAACGCAGCCTTGGTGATCATTAAAGATTTCTTCCAAAAAACACAGTATATTATATTATATTGTTCTGTTAACATTTTAATTGTTTACAATATATTTTATATATACCATTAATTATGTTTATAAATATAGGGATATGATGCATAGTGGGATATGTGTGTATAAAGTTAATGCAACTGTGCTATTTATTGTCTCACCTACACTTTTCTCTTCAAAACAAAGCTGTGATAATACTATTTTTTGTTTAATACCAATATAAAGCTGTCAGATATGACAGAAACCGGTTTCATGACAAATTGCACCTGTCCCTGTAACAGCTTTAGGGGAACCCCCTGGGTTTCTTCTGCCAGTCAATTATTTTTCAGAATGTCAACAAATAATTGAGTGAAGAAAATGTAATTATACTTACATAATCGCATGCATCAATGTGTTCATTTTGAGAGCTCTAATTTACACAGAAATAATAATTGCACAAACAATGAAACAAGCTCTAAAGGATAGACTGAAGTTGACAATTTAGTACAAATCATCCGCAAGACATCCCTAGAACGTTTATTGAGGATATCTAAACAAGTCAAAAATGTCTTAAATGGGACAATTTAATACAAATCTTTAATTTATTCAAATTGTAAAATGTCAGCAAGACGTGAAGTGTGTGCATTTATAATTTCCTAGGAAATTGGAACAGGACCTCCCCACAAGGTTATGTTTTGTGTGTGTGCAAATAAGAGAGTAAAGACAAAATACCCAGATACGGGATGCAGGATGTCATGCTCTGGCTGCTGATGTTATCTCTCAAGCGTTTATAGTTGTCTTCTTTAGACATGAGATACTCCAACCTCTCAAACGTGGCCTTGTCCTTTCGACTCAAAAGCTGTGGGAAACAGAGTGAGAAAAAGAGAGTTGTTTTTGTAACAAAAACAATGAGCGAGTTCTTTTACCGGTCTATGACAAATGCCTTTAAAAGGAATAATCTGGGTTCAATACAAATTTGGCTTTATTATCAGCATCTGTGACATGCAGAAGTGCAGCAATCCTCAGTAGACAACATTAAGATATTTTTTTTATGTTTTATCAAGTCAGCATGTCTTTCTAGATACACAAACATTTAGTAAATCAGGGTTTAAATCAGGAGTGTAGCCAGAAAAGAGACTCTGGATGTGCATCAGAAAAACTGGGTGTGCCACATTTATTGTCAGATTAATGCAAAAAAAAGCATGCTTATTGGGTATTAATATGTTAGTTTAACCATTTCATTTTTGTGTAGGCTACATGTGTCTGTTAACCTATTCTGTGTGTGTATCTGTGTAAGCAAGCTTAATGATTATTAATATGATAGTTTAACCATTTCATTTATATTTGTGTGTGTGTGTGTGTGTGTGTGTGTTTCTGTGAGCCTATTGTCCATTTTCGATGAGTTTCACTGTCAGCTATGCATCCAGCTATGTTGGCCTAGACCCTAAAATCATACCACCTTAGGCCTTAAAATTCTTGAACCCTGGTTATCGCTGCTTGCAGCTATATTTTTGTTGTTGTTGTTTTTTTCCATTTTCCGAAGCTTTCTCGCTCAAGAGGGTCACCGACAATCACATACAGTATAACCTACAACAGCTCTTTAACTGCGCTCTAGTCAAACGCGCTCACTGTAGCCTAATCATTAACTACACACATCATAAACCCCTTTTAGGGAAGTACAATATATGTCACATATTTTAATAAGACTAAACTCCTATTTAACCTGATGATCACAGGTTTAATAAAAATACATTTTAAGTTTCTAATTATAACACCGCATTTCCACGGTTATTCAATCAACGAACACATTATACAGTGAGCAAAGCACATTTACTTTATCAAAGAATAATCATTGACTTCAGTGACTAGGCTATGTAAAAATATATTATGTAAAAACAGCTGTAGCTGCTGTACTAAATAAAAACAAAATGCTTTTAAATAATCCCTCCTTTTATTAAATCATTAACATTTTGCACATCCTGCAATGGTGACTTCATGGGCCTACATATAATGTTCCTTTGAAATTACTTTTGGTGCAATAAACAATCTTGAATAGATGTCTTGCAAGACACATTAGAGAAAGCAGTAAAATATTTTTTATACATTACATTCAGGATCGCCAACAACATAGCACAGTACATTTAATGGTGCCTGTTAGCTGCTCAAAGGGCGAGACGGCGTGGTCTGGCCTTGAATGCCTCAATTATGTTATTATTATTATTTTATTTTTTTAAATATAACACATTTTAATAAAATTGTAATAATTTTTTTAATATTATTATTGAACTTTTAAAAATACTAAATTCAACAGCAAGTTCATATATATATGCTTTTATTTATGTAGGCTACACAGAGAAAGAATACATAGAGAAACAAGATGTGCTTTCTGCCGTCTCATGCGGTCTCCGTGAAATGGAGCGCGTCACAGCAATGAACCGGCTACTTTACTAAACGAACAAACGAACCAAAAAATACAAATCTTTAATTACGTAGTCGGAATGAAAAGGTGCATTTCTATATTAAAGTCAGCGTCGCATTCTGCAACTTTATCTTTTCAGCCGACACTGACTGAGAAGAAATCACTAGTTTATTAACGAATAATTAAAATGTTTTATTTTGCCTTTCCCCCAATATTCATAATCATTAGCCTACTTTTGCCGTTGCACGCTTTAGACGTGCGCTTGGGCGCGGAATAGGCTATACGCCTATATATTAAAGGATGGTTAGTAGCCTAAATTATTATATTAATCAATTTATGTGTGACTAGGGAAATCTTTAGTCGGGGACAGGCCTTCTTGGCACAAGGAACCGATCCATTTTTTTTATAAAATGCTGTCAATTCGAAAAGTGCGCCTGCTAATCACGTCACGTTATATTGCAATGCAGAGTTATGAATGCGTAATAATAAGTAAAATGTTTTTAATTTATTTCATTTCTTATGGGTGCAATGGCAGTGCTTTGGTCTTTCTTGGGGGTACTGAAGCATCTGCTAGCCCCTCCTTTGCGCTGCCCATGTTTATTACGATTAAAAAAATAATAATTCTGCATTTGTTTTTAGGTGTGCCAGCTGCCACTGTGGGTGGCACCGGCACACCCTGGCACACCCGTGGCTACACCCCTGTTTTAAATAATCTCAGTGAATAAATCATCTCAATAAATCATCTCATCTCAAAACTGAAAACTAATGTTTAGTGTTTAGTAATGTTCTCAGCAAAAACAAAAGTGGGAGAAACAAAGACAGCAAACAGAGATAAGACTAAAAAAGAGCTCTGCAAACAAAGGAAAAGCTGATAGCGCTGAAATGAAACCCAGAGTACCGCACAGTAAAATTCCAATAAACCTAACCAAATTAAGAGCCACCTGATGTGACCTCTCACACAAACACACACACACACACACACACACACACCAGTTCTCCAAAATCATTCTGTCTGCAGGTCCGCGCGTGCAAACGACCCCAGAAGAACAGCAAAACTTCTTAGCATGAAGTTTGTAAAGGGACTAAATGTCTTGGAATTGGTTTATTTGATACATTAAAGGGGTCATATAATGCAATTTCATGTTTTCCTGTGTCTTTGGAGTGTTAAATGCTGTTTGTGCATATAAAAGATCTGTAAAGTTGCAAAGATTAAAGTCTCATACCCAAAGATATATTCTTTATAAAAGTTAAGACTCGTCCACGCCCTCCTAAAACGATTCTTTCAAACACGCCCCCACATGTCTACGTCACGGTGTGGGAAGATTTGCACAAAACCACCCAAACGTATACTCAAAGAAAGAAGGCGTAACTTTTATTCTCGCTGTAGTATTGTTGTTGCTGCCGCCATGTCGTGGAGATGCTGTGTGTTTTGTTGTGAAAGCTAAAGAACTTTGTTTGGGCTTCCAAAAGATGACACAACTAGAAATCAGTGATTAAGTTATATTTACAACACTGTTCCAGAACAGTGCAATGCAAATATTAGAGCGTGTGCAGCGCATTTTACGGAGGACTGTTTCCTGAAATGTTAAATATATATATATATACAGTATATATATATATAGAAAAATAAAGTAAACTGTGACAAATTATATCCAACAATTCTTGATACAGTGGATTACTAATAAATCTGATACAAATTTGGAACCAAAAATTATTCAGACTGAGTCTTAATAATTAATATATGTTAATATAATAATAATAATTATGCATGCCCAGGTGACTACAGGCTGTCATTAAGTCTAAGGGTTGCCCGACAAAATATTGATAGTTGTGTAAATTAGGGGTCGACCGATTATCAGCGCCGATATTAAGCATTTTTACGATTATCGATATCGGCCATTTTCAAAACAGATTTGCCGATAATATATATATATATTTTTTTATTATTCAAACAAACATACTATTTACAGGTGACATTATTTATTGGTGAATAAATAATACAGGTGAAATTATTTAATTTTTAAATGCACTATTTGGCTCTGATGCAGCCTGTCTGAGCTCAACACTCTTTGGCCTAGAGCAGTGGTTCTCAAAGTGTGGTACGCGTACCACTAGTGGTACGTGAGATTCCTCTAGTGGTACGCAGAGGAATCTCAGAATTAAATATAAATCAGGCCGCGTGTCCACCAAAGCGATTTTTTTTTTATTGTTTTAAATGGGAGCGTCTTTTTCATGCTGAGCACTTGGGTGTTTTTTTCTTGGCACCGAGAATTTAAGAATGTTAGCACTCATCACGGTCACTTTTTAGTCAGCTAGCCAATCACAGTGGAGGAGGGGCGGGACTAATACCGTCACACCCTGCTTGTACTACGACTGAAAAGCAATGGAGAAGTTAATATTGCTTGTCTCTGAGTATTTATGTCTTTACCAGATGGAATTGCCGCAGTACAATAATATTGTTATGAAAAATAATGCTTGGAGAAACATTTCATTCGCGATGCGTCTGCCATATTACTTCAGCGGATATTCCATATCATAGCAACCGCAGCGTCTCGAAAATACGCTGCCCTCTCAAGCGCTCACACCTGGGTGTTTTCAGCTGGCTTTGGTGGACACGTGGCCTGATTGTTGTTACTTGCAGCTACATATACAGCCTGTGTGTTTTTTTATCAAGTACTTTTTTATTTAAAAGTGAAATAAAAACTGTACTGTGCTTAAAGATTAAATGAAAATGTATTGTAGCTGCTTAAAGTTAAATAAAAACTAAGTTACTGTACTTAAATGTTAAGTAAGTGTAACAGATGTGTATGCCAGTAAGGGCGGTGTGTAAACCTCACTCTCCTGACCTCAAAAAGAGGCGTTCTAACGTCAGTATAGCCTTTGGCGTTCCTTGTTAGAGCGCCCGCCTCCTGCGCCGGAATCCCGGGTTCAAGACCTGCTCGGTGTGATGGTGTGGACATGGGGGGGTTACATAAGTTTGATACATTTTCATTTAATCTTTATTTAAGTACAGTTTTTTAACATTTAAGTACAGTACAGTTTTTATTTCACTTTTAGGTACAATATATTTTAATTTAATAATTACGTTTTTTATTTACGTGGAAGTAAGCACGGTGCAGTGTTCATGTTCAAACTGTGTATTTACTATAGTTTAAGAGGCTGACAATAATAAATATCCTTATAAGGATTAAAACTGACTCGTTTTTGTATTTTTTTTACTGTGTATGGTGCTACTGAAAGTGACGTGACATACTCGGAATTTGTGCTCTGCATTTAACCCATCCAAAGTACACACACACACACACACACACACACACACACGTGACACACACACACCGGAGCAGTGGGCAGCCATTTATAATGCATTTTAAATGTTGGTCATAATGGTGGTACTTGGAAAGCCAAATATTTTCTGAGGTGGTACTTGGTGTAAAAAGTTTGAGAACCACTGGCCTAGAGCAATCTCCGCCCACCGCTCATCTGATATGTAGGGAGTCACGAGTCCGACCAATCAACGCGGAAAACTGAAGGCAGTCTCACACCGAGAGCACATGCTAACTGGAGCTGCCTCAGTGATCACGCATCAGTTGTCTCTCAAAGGTAAGGCAACAGCAGAGGTTGCAATAAATCACAATCCACTACACTGAAGTAATCCAAAACACCTCAATATAAACTATGATGCCCGCGATGCGGAAAATGCGGGCGGAATCGCGGAATGCAGTCATATAATGGAATTTACCGTATAACGCGGAATGTGTCGAAGTTTGGATGAATTAATCAAAAGTAGGTCCGTACACTTAAATCGACTCGTGCTATGGACTAGTATCTATAAATATTAAGCCGCAAAAACACTATTTAAATATGAATCCTGCATGTTCTGCATCTCTGTTAATGAATGACACAGACGTGCGGTTTCATTTACTGCACACATACATACATACTGAATAACGTGTGATGCTCGCGGTGTTTTCAGCATCTGCCGTCTCACTAAATGAGGACATAAATACATGAACAACATCCCCAGAACTGCTCGGACAGTCACTTCATGAGCATTTGACCGTTTCATTTGAGTAAAACGATCGTCATATTATATATACATATACTTAGAAGGTCCTCATGGCAACCTGTCAAAATATAAGTTCGGTTTAGCCAAATATATTACTGTGGTGCAGTAGAATATACGTAATACAACTACAACAATTATTACAACTTTTGTTGAGAATAATCACACAATACGCTAAATACGTTTACTTTAAGTTTTACAAAATGTTTACAGAATGCTTCTGGGTGATCCCTGCACTTATGTCATTATTAATATTACTGTTTATTTATTTATTTTTATTTTTTTTTTATTTAGTTGTTATTAACAGTTTTCAGAATTAAAGACATGTTTAAAAGCATTTAAAGAATGTTTTTGGTCAGAGCTCTTGTTATTATTAATTTTGGCATTCATTTTCATTTTCACACCAGACACGTATATCGGTTCAAAATATCGGTTATCGGTCTACTTGATCTGTAATAATCGGTATCGGCATCGGCCCTGAAAAACACATATCGGTCGACCCCTAGTGTAAATATTGTCATAATAACAGATGTCTGAATAATTTTAATTGATTGTAATCAATCACATACCTTTCTGTCAAAGTTATCGGACATTATCAAGCGGAATTTGTTCTGACACAGTTTAACTCTGAGTTCTTGTCATATTGTATTACCATAAACTATAGCGAATAAACTGTGATAATGTGAGAAATGTTGAAAGTGTCTGAATAAACTTTGGTTTGACTATCTATTTAATAAATTAAGTTAACCAATTGTTAATAATTAACATCATGCATACTCTTGTGGTTTCTGTACACAATTTTTTTAAACTGTACAAATGCAATGAAAATATCGGTACTCTGTATCGACAAGTACCAAAAATAAAAAGTATTTGTACCGGGCGAGTCCTGGAAAAAGTGGTATCGGTGCATCCCTACTTATAATCAATAAAATGTTTGCTTCGGACCATCAAAATAAATTGTTGGCAGATATTAAACAGACAGTCTACTAATAATGTAATGACTGGTAGTTGACATGTAGTTGCAAATTTACTTATAGTTAGAAGAATGTCTAAAGTGGACCATCAAAAAGTGCTACCAATATTTTTCAAATCTGTACAAAAGGTTGAATTTCCACTGAAGAACAAGATGCTATTTGTATTATTCTCAAATCATACTTAATACACTTTAGAAGGGAAAATGTTTAAATAAATTATAAAAATAACCACACAGAAGTATGTTCAGAGCCGACTATATAGGAGTGTGTGCGTTTGGCCATATCTGAGGAAAGCTAGTCTGAGAAGCCATGGAAAACACAGATCTGACAGAAAGAGCAGGGGAGAGGAATATTCCAGTTATGTAAAAGACTGAAAATGGTACCCTAGAGACAGTACTGGGGAGGGGGATGTTGGCTGTGACTGAAGACAAGACAAGACAATTTTTCCAAAGAAAAGACAGATACATCGAGATGCTGGATAGCCTAAGCCTTATAACGGTTTACCTTGGTAACCATAGCTCCCCTCATAATACAAATAAATACTGCTTGCACTTGCAAAACCCGTCACCAAAGTGCTAAGATGTTGCTGGTGGCTGCCAAGGTATTGTCTTCTGACTTCTAAAACGTTCAGAATTACATATGTGTTGCTAGAGCATTCTATGAGGTTCCTTGGGCATTCCAGGTGGTTCTTTGGTGGTTTTGTACTGGTCGAAAAGAGACAAAAAAAAGGACACCTGAAGTTGCTCATGCTAATGAATCTCAGCAACCTAAGTGGAGCACAGATGCTCGCCTACAGAATGATTTG
Source organism: Schizopygopsis malacanthus (assembly GCA_027474115.1). Lineage (NCBI taxonomy): Eukaryota > Metazoa > Chordata > Actinopteri > Cypriniformes > Cyprinidae > Schizopygopsis > Schizopygopsis malacanthus. The sequence continues at coordinate 40,908,916 of CM049864.1, read as the reverse complement.
TGAGCAAACATGTTGTGAAGTTATAAAAACCTGAGGAACAGGTATCTGTTTTATGATAGTTGCCCTATTTTATAGTAGAAACGGAGGAGTGCTTGGGAAACCCCACTATTGGTTTTAGGTTTAGTGCAAGCTAATGATCTGAGGCAGTCAGTTCATAAGGATATCATTAACAACAAATTTTCCATCATTAGAAAGAAAGGAAATATCCACTCAAGCACCATCATTGTATGCTATTTTAATAAATTACATGGGTACAAAAATCACTAGGACTATTGAGTGTGTTCAAATGGAGGGTATTTTGTTTGGGAAATGAATTGCATGATTTAATTCCAGTAAAGATTGAAAGGGGAAAAAAACTAAACAGAGTTCCTTGTTATTCATTCATTCATTCAATTCATCATTGGAAAGAAACAGCTCAAGGTTTCACAGTGATTCATTTGTTTGCAGTTTCCAGCCCTCATCAATAACTAACTGAGAGTGTATTGGAGGCCTGGATAATTTCACAACTTATAAACACACATGAAAACGGAGTCTAAAGAAATTTGGACACACACAGCAGCTGGGTTGGACAAAATGATAATTGAATGAACCAAGAACCCAACCGACCCAAAAACACACACTATGCTTTGAAAATGAACTTAAAAAAAGAACATATAAAAAAACATTTTTTAAATGTGCCAATAATTTCCTAATAATTAACACAAAACATATGCTTTAGCAAGTAATTTAAAGAGAAGTATTCGAAGCATTATATTAAATAACTCACAGCCCAGGTCTTGGTGAGCCTGAAGATGGGGGCGCTCTGTAGAGCAGATACTACTGCCATGACTGCATGGAGACTATTCATGTCACACAGTTTCTGCAAGAAGAGAGAATAAAGGTTAGCAACTAGTATAAACACTTAAGAAGTACACATGTGCTGTATGCAGTGTTTTTTACCTTTGCTGTTCTGATATAGAGGCTCAACACTTCTGCCCTGATCTTCAGAGTTTGAGCATGAAGAATCTCCCTCACCACCCAGAAACTCACCTAACATTAGACAATGAAGACATATTGATAACTGATCGATACTGCCATAGTCAAGATATTGTTTTTCAGTAGGTTACACTACAGTTAACCTAAACATGGTGGGGCTGGAAAATGTACGTAAACCCATCAGCCACATGGGCAGAGACACTGCACCAGTAGCAGGGGTGGACTTAGTGAATTGGGGGCCCCAGGCAAATATAGGAATTGGGCCCTTTATATTTGCACACATTTACCTAGAGCAACCTTGAGTTTCCTTTTTTTAAGAAAAGGGATGAGTCAGAAGTAGGAGTGGGCGATATGGAAAAAAATATATCACAAATTTTTTTTTTTTATATCACGATTTTATCACGATTCTTTGTCATGTTGGTTTTACTATTTTGTAAGTTGTCCGAGCAGTACAGCCAAACTAATTTCCCTATTATAAAGCCTTTCAAGGTAACAGAAAAACAGAGTAAAAAAATAAGAATGGCAGATATTTAGGCCAAAGTAAAAAATAAATTTATTATTAAATCTTTCTTATTAAACAATAAGTACAAATATACACATTACAAATACACATAATATACAAATAAAACTAACAGTGCTTTATTTTCAGGTATAATATGTGTATTTAGCTGGAGCATTCAAGAAACTGAACGAACAAATGTAAAAAATTAAAAACAATATAGACTGATTCCTAAAGAAATTATATTAAAGTTTTTCAGTCAAGAATAGTGAGTGATTTTTCTCTGTGTTTTGTTGTTATATTAACGTTCAAGGAATAGTTCCACAAAAAATAACAATTCTGTCATCTGTCTTTCGATTCTGTCATGGTGTTTTATTTTTGTACCATCATTTACATCATTTCTTCTGCTGAACGTAAATGCTAGTTTGAGGAACGTGGAAAACCAAAGAGTTGCTGGTCCTCAGTGACTTCCATATTTTCCCTTCTATCAAATTCAATGTGGACCAGAAACTGTTTGGTTTCCCTCATTCTTCAAAATATCATCTTTTGTGTTAAGCACAAGAAGGAAATTAATACAGGTTTGGGACAACATGTGAGTGACTAAATAATGACAGACATTACATTGTAGGGTGAACCATCCCTTTAATTACAGTCGGCCTCATGTTTAATACTGTCCCTTTAAGACCTGCACGCGTCTAATATACAGGCGCGCATCCGTTTGTCTCAGCTGTTTACTTTCATTTTAGACATTTTCACTTCGTGTCATTTTGTATGCTATATGTAGGCTATCAGTGGTTCTCTACTTATTTTTCGACTGCGCAGCACTATGGTCCAAGTGCAAGTCTCACGGGCCGCACACATGTTATTTACAATACAAACCAACCAGATTTATAATATTATTTATAGCCTAAATATTATGATATCTAAATGATTGCATTTATTTAAATAAATAAATAATTCTACTCACCATTAATAAAACACCTGATGCTGTCGGGAGCTGACCAATTACATTTAACTGCTGGTTATAGTCGGTATAATTATGTATGTGATGAACAAAAATCTTGAATCTTGAGAAATTCTGCACACTTGTAAGTTACAATCTGTAAGACGCGCGGAAGCGTGACTCGACACGCAACATTGCAGGAAAGTTCACAAATGTAGCCTATGTTGATCCAAATATGGAGAGCATTTTCGATTTTAATAATCTAAGGTTCTCTCCAGAGATGTTTTGACACATTTTCTGTAATTAAGGATGATGTTTCTTTTTACCTGAACATGTTCAGTGTGAGGCAAGCACTGCTGATTCTGACACTATTATTGTTACCTTCGCTGGCATTTTCCACATTTCGTTTCCTCCCTTAACAAATGTGTCCATTCTGATGCTCAATTTTACCGAACGAACGGCTGCTGATGACTATCTTAATTACAATTTTGCCAAAGTGCGCGCTTGTTAAATGTGTAACATTAATTACATGAGTGCATATAGTCTGCTCATGTCTAAAAAATAATATATGAAAAACTAAATTATTTGACAAACGCATAGGTTTTATTTGTTTCGTATATTTTTTTATGTAATGTAAAAACTAAAAATGGAATTGTAGAACTGAAAGTATTTTTTATTATGTTCAGCATGGTGGGTCGCAGGTTGAGAACCACTGCTTTAAATGAATGTGCTGCTCATACAAATTAATTTTATTAACAAAAAATGAGTTTGGGATGACAATTTAATAGCCTTGCGTTTTAAGGCAGTTTATTCAGTCATATATTCATAACAGTTTTGACTTAATAATAATAATAATACAAAGAGCAACGTGTGATATTTTACCAGATTTATTCGTACACTACACTTTTATTTGTAAATAAAAAAAAATCACTAGGTTTTATATATATACAGTGGGGCAAAAAAGTATTTATTCAGCCACCAATTGTGCAAGTTCTCCCACTTAAAAAGATGAGAGAGCCCTGTAATTTTCATCATAGGTATACCTCAACTATGAGAGACAAAATAAGAAAAAAAAATCCAGAAAATACATTGTAATTTTTAAAGAATTTATTAGCGAATTATGGTGGAAATAAGTATTTGGTCACCTACAAACAAGCAAGATTGCTGGCTCTCACAGACCTGTAACTTCTTCTTTAAGAGGCTCCTCTGTCCTCCACTCGTTACCTGTATTAATGGCATCTGTTTGAACTCGTTATCAGTATAAAAGACACCTGTCCAAACCTCAAACATCACACTCCAAACTCCATATGGCCAAGACCAAATAGCTGTCAAAGGACACCAGAAACAAAATTTAACCTGCACCAGGCTGGGAAACTGAATTGCAAAGGTAAGCAGCTTGGTGTGAAAAATCAACTGTGGGAGCAATTTTTGAAAATGGAAGACATACAAGACCACTGAAAATCTCCCTCGCTGGGGCTCCACAAGATCTCACCCCGTGGGGTCAAAATATCACAAGAACTGTGAGCAAAAATCCCAGAACAACGGGGGGACCTATATGACCTAGAGAGCTGGGACCAAAGACAAAGGACAGAACAAGCGCCGCCAGTCACAGCAGGCCTCTGAGTCTAGAGAGCCTTTGGATGATCAGAAGAGGATTGGGAGAATGAAGAAAAACCAAAATATAACTTTTTGTAAAAACAGGGTTTGGAAGAAAGATGCTGATTGATAAGAACACCATACTGTGAAGCATGGGGGTGGAAACATATGCTTTGGGGCTGTTTTTCTGCAATGATCTGTATAAAGAGAATTAGTTTAGATTTTGAGTGAAAACTTTCCATCAGAGCATTGAAGATTAAACTTTTCTGACAATTCCCAAACACACCGCCCGGGCAACGAAGGAGTGGCTTCGTAAGAAGCAGTTGGAGTGGCCTAAGTCTCCAGATCCTAGAAAATCTTTGGAGGGAGTAAAGTCTGCCCAGCGACAGCCCCAAAACATCTTGAAGATCTGTGGAGGAATGGGCCAAAATACCAGACTGTAAAACCTTGTAACTTACGAACGTTTGACCTCTGATGCACAGTTTAACAAAGAATGAAATTTTGTTATTGACCAAATACTTATTTTCCACCATAATTTGAAATAAATTCAAAAATCCTACAATGATTTTCTGGATTTTCTTTTCTTATTTTGTCTTTCATAGTTGAGGTATACAGATGAAAATTACAGACAGTGGGTGACGCAGCGAATAAATACTTTTTTGAGATATATATATAATAAATCTGAGAAGTTCTCTTTGTATTATTTAAAAAACGTGGACTTGAATTTAACAGGACAGAACAAGAGTACAGCAGCCCTTAAAGAGAAGACAAGTACAGAGGGAAGAGATTAATCTGTACTGTGAGTTAGTTTACTCTTTTCTTTTAGATTAACTGCGCTCTTGAAGAGTTTGACTATGGAACAGTTGAACAGAGGATGACAGACAGACAGCCGCAGTCAGAACACTTAAATATTAATCTGAATTATAGGAACAGCTGTGAAATATAGTGTGCGAACACTTTATGGTGCTTTATGATGTTTTTGTGGCTTCCGTGGGGCTTAACAACAACACAGAATATTATAAGCTTAAAAGCACAGGATCGGATTTGGATCAGTCTCGTCTGACCGATACCCGATCCGCAGAAAATGACTGGATCAGAGCCGATACCGATCCTCAGTATCGGATCGATGCATCCCTAGAAGACACAAGAGGAGAATGGTCTAAAAGGAGACAAGAAGAAAAGACAAGAGAGAGAGAAGAACTGAGATGAGAAAAGATTAAACAAAACTGGAAGAGAAGAGATGAGAGAACGAGACAAGACTGAGATGAGACAAAAAGGGAAAAAGACTAAACAAGACATGAACAGAATGAGACAAGAAGTGACTAAAAGAGAACGAGAGGAGATGAGAAGCCAAGACACAAGAAGAAACATTGTATTTTAAGCTTCAGACTTTATGCAACTGCAGACATGGATTGTTGAAGCATCACTCTTCATCTCCTTCAACCCCAGTCAACCTCAGCCCCCATTTCCATTTCTCCTGTTGATTTTCCAGACCTTTCCTTCCCGCGATCCCTATTTCCCCATCCCTCCCCACATGTCTGATACTGGGACACACACACGGTGAGGTCATTGTTTCACCATCTCCCCTACTGTGTGTTCCCCTGTTTGTTGTTGTGAGAAGCCGGAACGCCTCAAACCAGTGGAAACGATTTAATTCTAATGACTAATGAAGAGAAAAGGCAGCATGGTACTGCATACATTTATACTCGAACACAAATACACAGCGCAAAAACTCGCATGAGCACACATTCACTCCAGCTGCTGCATTACACACACCTGCACCAGCATTACACAAAGAGGAAATCAATTTTGTAGCCTGATTTTGAGCCTCTAGTCATGCAGATCTTTCCCCCACATACTCCATTCAAGAATATTTCATCTCGACGCTCCTCTGAGAAAGAAGAAAGAAAGAAAAAGAACAAACTGGAAAAAAACTGAATTTATGCAAATATCCCCTGGTAAAAGATACACATGTGTCTAATTTTTAACATCTGTATGCGTGTGTTTGCATAAGTGTATTTTTATACCCGAGTGTGCATGACAGACCAAAAATGTTAATTTGTGAGTCTTTGAAGTGGGGAGCATAAAGGTCTAGTCAGAGAAAAAAGAATGTCTATTTATGGAAAGAGTACTTTACCAGTGTTTATAGTCACATGAACGACATTAACATTTCATTTTACACAATGACAATGAGTTATACAAGACAACTGAACCAGACAACTGTCAAGAACTTTCATTAATCTGCTGCTGTTGAAAAAACAAACAAAAGATCAGAAACTACCAACCAACTACGTAATGATTAACGAACTACATACGATCAGTTAGCTATATTTAATGATGAAAAAATTATTGATAATCAGCTAACCTACTAAAAGTACATATTATCAACGAATGATGACAAAACAATCACTGGCCAACTAACCACTGAATAATGGCACACTACTAATCTACTAATTATTATACTTCATACTGTACATGATATCATTATACTTTTAAAGGGAGAGTTCACCAAAAAGTGGTCATTCTGTCATCATTTATTCACTCACATGCTTCCAAACCTATATAAGTTTCTTTCTTTTGTATTTTAAAGAATACAAATACAAAAGAAGCCAGTGACTTCCATAGTATTGTTTTCCATTCAACATTACAGTATAATTGAGAGATATACATTTTAATATTTATTAGACTTTAAAAATAATTACTTATAATTTAAGTGAACTTAAAACAATCTTCACATATACCAATTATAATAAATGTCATATTTACCTGTGCCCTTCGGTATAAATATACAGAAATTGAAACTGACATTATGAAACACTAAATTCTGTATTAAATATAGATGAATCCTACAAGCTATACAAGTTATTGATTTCCTCTTTTTTATTTATTCTTTGATTAACAGACATCACAGCAGCTGGTTATTAGCTTATTTGCCTGCTATTGCTTTAAAAGCTGCTGCTGCTGAATGTGGCGCGGATCTGACACACATCGTATTTTCTGTCAACTCTCTTTACATTTTCTGACCCACTTCAGGTCTTAAAGTCTCTACTAATGAGCTGACGAGTTGAATCGGGTGTTAGATTAGGGAGACAGTGATGGGCTGCACCAGAACAGTTGTGAAAACCATTTCAGAGACATGATCTTAAATGCAACTCATATAAAATAAATCACATGCATGCACAGCTTTAAGACAGTGTTATTTCACCTTTTTGGTAACTTCATGACTTAAATGACCACGATATTGCATGCACGTAGTTTCCTTCACTGTTTGATATGAAATGATATAGGCTACAGTGCGCGACGGCACCTTTGTGCACGCAATTGAAGAGCACACGCTGCGAGCACAGTACCGTTTCCGCAGTCGTTTGACTCGCAACTGGCGCTGAGGTGAAAGCAGGAGTACATGTCTAAAACGTCTCCCATTTAATGTGGTCGTAAAGATGTTCTGCAACTGAATAAATACACTTGTTGTCAAGAGAAGAAGTGACAAACAGCAGTTGTGAGTGGGTTAGCCAATCCTAGCTCCGCCCCTGCATTAATTGCGATAAATATTTTTTCACACGCTAAACTGAAATAATGAATCGCCTGCGTTAACGCTAATTTTGACAGCCGACACATATAGACTGTCTTTAAGTCATTGAAATAGTCACTTAACTAATTTGGTCAAAAGCACCGATTCACTCAGGAACAAAAGACTTCCTGTAGGAATGAGTCTTGAATAATCCACATAGTTATAGTTCACTTATAGTTTATATAGTTAAGTGACACATATAGTTCAGTAATCTTAGGACATTATGCTCCAATCTTTTTAGGACGTTTTGTTCTTGCCTTTCGGAGCATCCTCCTTAAGAAAGTACATGTGTTGGCAGGCGTGTGTGTGGGTTCCTGAACAGCCGCTTTAAGGATGTATATTGAGAGAAGTTTCCACAGAACACAAATTCCTTACTGACATTCTCATATTTATTACAGAGCCATATTATCAGGGGAGAAAGTCTGTGTCTGTGAGGGTGTGTTTAAGTCTTAAAGTGGAGAGGTGCAAAAACAACTTCTGCATTGCATATGAGCTTAAGCAGTAATCATTCCCTTCTGGTTACACACTGACAGCTTCTGCCAATTATGAAGCATCGACTGCACAGCACACCGAAACTTGTACACACTCAGAGTGGGCCACATATTTCTTCAAAGGCCAACTGGATCAAGTCAGTGTTTCCCAGCCCTAGTTGTGTCATCTTCGCACAGCGCAGTGATAAGCTTTTCAAACATTGCCATTACCTGCTCACAGTAGAGCCAAAATGTAAATTCAAGTTTATTTCCCCACTTGTCTGATTCACCTGGAGTGACTGACATTCAATCACGTGTTGTGTTAGCATAGTGTCCAAATTCTGTTAACAAGAACCTTGACGGCGACGTAATTTTCCAACTTAGCCAATCCAAGGCAATAAAGTCAAGAGATTTAGGCCAGAAACATACTCATTCACACACATGCTCAGCCAACGCATTACAAACATGCCAGCCCTTGGAAGCTGAGCTACTAGAGAGACCTCCACCCCTCGTGACCCGAACATTTGAACCTGGACAAACACTTTTCTGCACTTTAATGCCCAATCCCTAACACAAACCACTTGGAAACCTTATTTTCCGCTCTGTAGGATTTTAAGTTTTATTTAAAACAAACCAACTCTCCAATACACGTGGCCACAGAAACAATAAACATGTTTCCTGTCGCAGTAAACCGGCTGACCGCACACATATTCGAGTATAATTCTGAATGGAAAAGTATATTTAAAAAAAGTAAAATTAAAAGCAACTGATTAAAAATATAATGTGTCAATTGTTTCTCCAGTTTAGCTTTCTTTTTTTATAAAGTGTTTTTATAAAGTAATTCTAATGTGTTTCTGTGTTGTTTTATAAGCTGCTGTCATTAAAAATAAAAGGTTATTAAAAGGTCTTCGTTTATTTAATTTGCCAAAAATATGACCACCATGCCCCTGCCAGTCCACTGACCCTTGCCAAAGTGCTTTAATCTTTAGATGATTTTAATTTGTAATAACTCACTTAGACAGACGCTTACAGGAATTGTGAATTCCAATTCTCCAGTTTTGTTTATTTCAACCTCCTCAGCTGCAAGTGTACAATTAATCACTGTCTAGATCTAACTAATGGGGCAACAACAAAAAGTGTCTGCGGTTTACCTGGTTAAAGCGTCGTGTGAAGGCCACAGCATTGGGTGCTGAACTGTGTTTCTCCTTCTTGTTCCAGCCACAACTAGAGAGCTCCTGCAAAAATAACAAGAGAAGAAAAATAGTCACGTAAAAAAAATCACGTTCCAGTTGGTTTGAGTTTGGAGATACTGGACGGAAACAATCAAGTCAACCAAGCACAGCAGGAGACGCGAATGGTCTACAATGCCAAAAACAAATCAACTCGGAACACCTGAAAAAGGGCGAGCATCACTCATGACCAGTGACCCTAGAAAACATTATTAATGGGGCCTCTGACAGCAGATGTCTGAATCTTTCCCAGTTCTTCACGCTTTGTATACTTTTGTACAATTTTGCATCCAAACACAGAAGTAATTTCAGAATCACATGCCAATCGTCCGAAAATCATGTTGATCCTCCGTCTCGCTCGCATGGCATGACTGATTGACTGAACGAGAATGGAAAAGCTTTTAAAATAATATTTAACAATGTGTATTTGGCAACAACACCGTTCAATAGACATTAATCTGACATGCTAAATCTCAAAAACACGAACTTCACCTGTTCTGCCATCTAAGAAATGTCTAAGAGCCAATACTAAAGCCATCGTGGCAGCCTAATATACGACATATCGGCCACGCTTGGAAAATCACATTTGGAAACTTCGAAACATAATTATGCAACCGTGCGTTGCATAATTACGCCAAGCGCTCAGACATTTTCCAGTAGAGAATCAGTTTCAAACAAGCTGTTAGCACCATTAAAACACAAAACAACTTCTGATATGCATTCTACCACACAGAGAGATTTAATTTCCGTCAGCTGTCAGTAACGGGAGAAGAGCTGCCTGATTCCATGATGAGACTTCAAGATCAATGAAATTAACCATCAAACATATTCATCGCGATTGTCCATTGTGAACTTAAACCCAGCAGCAACACAACCGCAATCTCTCATGAGGTCACACTAGCAAACAGTGACTTAATGAGTCAGCAACCTGTGGAGGTAGCAGCTTAGCAACATACACAAACACAGATGTGAATGTACGAGCCAACACACACAGTAAGTAAGTGTGCTTTCTGCATTGTCTCCAGCACCAACGACCACAGAGACGCGCCAATGGAATCAATTCTACTGAATCAATTTCTCCACGTGTAACAAATCTGAGCCCCAGCGTAGAGTTCAGAATATGTGATGAGGAAAATCACCTACTGAGATTTAATTAAATAAGTCGCTACCCACTCTGAGAACAAAACATAAGGTTAATGGCAGATTTCCATTCTTCTTCTGTGATGTAATGCATTTCTGAGAGCACGGTAGAAGTGAACTGAAACAGTGCCTTTATTGAATTTAACAGCTGGCCAGTTGTCAAGGGTATCATTGAGTTCTTCAAATGGGGAGAGCACTACCACAGGCTCCAAATGGTAGTAGTTTAGTTAATATTTGGACTAATAACCAAAAATATGCAGGCTGGAAACCCCAAAGAGGGATCTTATCCACAAACAACAGTGTTCATATTTTACCTAAATCATATTGTACACTAAAATGGCAAGACTTGCCTTATAATCTGATTGGCTGGAACAAAAGAAAACAAAAAACACAAGTCCAAAAAAAAAAATAAAAAAAAAAAAAAATATATATATATATATATATAGGGCTGTTGCAGTGAAATAATTTCCCTTATGGTTATTTTGGGTGCTCAATATCGCAATATGCAACATTATTGCCATCCATCCATGTTCATTGGTATATTAAACGTGCACTAAGCGATTTTTGAAAAAGGTTTTGGACCACAGCATCGGACAGGGTCCCAAAACACACTTGTAGCCAATAAGCAGTAAGGGGGTGTGTCTTGCAATGATAGAAGAGAGTGCTCAATTTGAGTGCATAGGACAGATATTAGCAGATCGACTGTAGCAATGGCAGATAGGGGTGGGCAATATGACCAAAATCTTATATCACGATAACAATATATATCACGATATAGTGATTTTTTTTCTTTTAAAAAGGTTTTTATTATATTAAAATCTTTCATACCATATCATTTTCATAATCCTTGTCACCAATGTCAATATCAAACTAATACAAGCCTAAAGAGAGAGCGAAAAAATAACTCAACCTCACTGAAGATAAATAAACAGTGATGAAATAGGGATAAGAAACTAATTACAAGCAATAGGACAAAGAACTACAATAAATAAGAAACACTACATACATTGTGTAAATGAATTAGTCTTCACTGTGTTAATTATATCTATCTATGATAGATATAATTAACACGTGTATTATGTATAGATTCTATACATATTATAAATATATCATTATTATTTTTAATTTATTCTCATTAAAGTTACAAAAGTGATTTAGTCGAGCAGTGAGAGATGTTCTAGTAGTGTGCTATGATTAACATGAACGAATATTGGACAGCTTCCCCTTTAAGACCGAAGTCTGGTTCCAATATAGCTCAGTTCCCTATCGATACTCCACTCGTACTGCGTCTTGTAAAGACGCATATGGGAAAATGTCTTTTTTCTCCTGAACTGAAGTCTTACTTAATCACGCAGTGAAACTGCACGACTATTGGTTCGTGCAGGTGTAGAAAATCAAACCAATGGGTCGGCAGCGGAGCTGCACGAACCTATGGCGACAATACTCGCCAAATTCCCACCGAAACGGGTGGGGTATCTGGCTATATAAGCGGTCGTTTCGCCATAGGATCCTCAGATTTTTTCTCCTTCAGCGACGATGACTTCGTCTACACTGATCCGGAAGCCTACTCGCCGTTGACACGCCTCGCAGTAGGACCCAGCGACCTCGATCTGCTCGGCTGATCCGCCTGCAACGCTACCTAGCATCGCAGCAGTTCCGGTCACGTTCGCTGCCGCTATCCGGCGATCATATCACGTAAGACTCTAAAAGAGCAATCGGCATTCTAATGCCGCGCCGTTACTGCGGCTCGTGCTGGTCTCCTCTGTCTCTGGCCCCCTGTACTTTTACGAAGTGCATGGACGCGGCTCTTTCCCCTCTGAGACAGATGGGAATCCGCATTCTCAACTACCTCGACGACTGGCTCATTCTGGCCCAGTCAGAGGTGGAACTACTTTCACACAGAACCCTCATCCTCAGCCACTTAGAGCGCCTGGGGCTCAGGGTCAATTTCGCCAAAAGCGCACTGTCTCCCAGCCAACGAATATCGTTCCTGGGTACAGTTCTGGACTCAGCTCACATGAGAGCGGTGATAGCGCCAGAACGCGCTCTGGCCATTCAGAAACTCGCGGCCACCTTCAAGAGCGACACCGCTCGCCCACTCAAAGTGTTTCAAAGAATGCTGGGCCTTATGGCCGCAGCATCGCCAGTGTTACAGCTGGGCCTGCTCCGCATGCGCCCTCTTCAACGCTGGTTGAAACCACGGGTTCCACACAACGCATGGCGTCCCGGACGCTTGCATATCAGGGTGAATCAGGCCTGTGTAACCCACGGAAGAACCCACGGTGGATGGAGAAGGGCGTGGCCATGGGGTTGGTCCACAACAGGAAAGTTGTCACGACAGACGCCTCCAACACAGGTTGGGGGGCGCTGTGCGAAGGCAAACCGACCTTCGGCCATTGGTCGAAGACGGAGAGCGGCTTCTACATCAACTGCTTGGAAATGCTAGCAGTTTGTCGAGCCTGCCAGTTTTTCCTGCCGGACCTAATAGGACGCCATGTGCTGATTCGCTCAGACAACATGTCCGTGGTGTCCTATATAAATCACCAGGGAGGTGTCTCCTCGAAGCGCCTCTTTATTCTGGCAGAGCGCCTTCTGGAATGGGCTCAGCTCAACCTGCGCTCGCTGAGGGCAGCACACCTGCCGGGCAGACTGAACCAAGGAGCGGATATGTTATCTCGGAGCAATGTCCCCTCAGAGGAGTGGATGCTCCATCCGCAGGTGGTTCAGAAGATCTGGAAGACCTTTGGCAAGGCAGAAGTAGACCTTTTCGCCTCCAAAGACAACTCTCACGACCCAACTTATTATTCGAAGGACAGGAATGCGTTCCTGTCCACGACTGGCCCAACCTCCTCTGCTTCCACAGGTCGTCAGGCGTATCAGGGAACAGGGTCACAAGGTGCTATTGGTGGCCCCCTTGTGGAAGAACCAACCTTGGTTGTCAGAGCTGACTCAGCTACTGACAGCAGCCCCCTGGCCCGTGCCCCTGAGACGGGATCTCCTCTCTCATGCGAACGGAACAATATGGCACCCTCGACCCGAGCTGTGGGCTCTCGACATTTGGCCGCTCAATGGGAGCCTACTGGCCTCCCAGAGCGAGTGTTAAACACCATTTCTGAGGCTAGAGCCCCGTCTACGAGACGCCTCTACGCCCTTAAGTGGTCTGTTTTCTCCACTTGGTGCCTCAACCGTGGTGAAAACCTCTCTAACTCTGAGTTAGCGGTGGTTCTGTCCTTTCTGCAGGAACTGCTAGATAAAGGACGTTCTCACTCTACACTCAAGGTGTTCGTAGCAGCTATAGCGGCCTTTCATGCCCCTATAGCGGGCCAGTCGGTAGGCAGAGACAACTCAGTTATCCGTTTTCTGAAGGGAGCCAGGAGGTTGAATCCACCTCGGCCCCTTACTGTCCCTACATGGGATCTGCCCACTGTACTGAGGGTCTTGAAAGGCCCTCCCTTTGAGCCGCTACAGTCTACGGACCTCCGGTCACTTTCGCTGAAAACTGCTCTGCTACTAGCACTAGCGTCGGTTAAGCGAGTTGGAGACCTGCAGGCGCTCTCTATTAGCCCTGCCTGCCTGGAATTCGGGCCTAACGACTCCAAGGTCGTCCTGAAACCAAGGCATGGTTACGTACCTAAGGTACTTTCAACCCCGTTCAGAGCTCAGGTCATCACGCTCTCCGCGCTTCCTGCGTCTGAGGAGGACCGGGAGTTATCTTTGTTATGCCCTGTCAGAGCTCTGAGAATCTACTTTGAGCGTTTCGCCCCTTTTAGGCATACGGAACAGCTCTTTGTTAGCTTCGGTAACCGCACCAAAGGACATCCAGTCACGAAGCAGAGACTCTCTAAGTGGATAGTGGATGCTGCCATACTCTTCTTTGGGCCTGCAATGCCCCATTGGAGTACGAGCCCATTCGACTAGAGGCATCGCCTCGTCATGGGCGTGGTCTAGCGGTGTATCCATTACAGAGATTTGTACGGCGGCTGGCTGGGCCACTCCGTCCACATTTGCTAGGTTTTATAACCTGGACATACCGGCCTTACAGGCCAGAGTCCTCTCTGCTTAGATGAGCTTGTACACATACGCTGTGGGAACAATCCTGTCAGAGATTTCTTGACCGCAATGCGCTCAGGCTCTCTGATTGGCACCCTGCATACTCCGGTTAACGGAGTATACAGAAGTGGAACGATTATCCAGGCCGAGCATGACCTCTATGAGTTTAGCTCGCTTTAGCCTGAAGTATACTACTTACTTCCCTATGGGCATTTATGTTTATGGAAGTATATACAGTCGTTCATCTACCCTAGCACGGCGTGATTAAATTCAGTTCCCATATGCGTCTTTACAAGACGCAGTACGAGTGGAGTATCGATAGGGAACGTACTCGGTTACTATCGTAACCTCGGTTCCCTGAGATACGGAACGAGTACTGCGTACTTTGCCGTGCCAGGTAGCTGCACGACTCAGTCGTCGCTTCAGTCGAAGTAAACCTGAGGATCCTATGGCGAAACGACCGCTTATATAGCCAGATACCCCGCCCGTTTCGGCGGGAATTTGGCGAGTATCGTCACCATAGGTTCGTGCAGCTCCGCTGCCGACCCATTGGTTCGTTTTTCTACACCTGCACGAACCAATAGTCGTGCAGTTTCACTGCGTGATTAAATAAGACTTCAGTTCAGGAGAAAAAAGGAATTTTCCCATATGCGTCTTTACAAGACGCAGTACTCGTTCCGTATCTCAGGGAACCGAGGTTACGATAGTAACCGAGTATGTTACTGTTACATATGCGTTTTCTCTTTCTGCCGTTTTCTCTCTCTTAAGACCTAATCGCTGTGTTTATGAGGATACTTGCAAAGACGGGGATTCTGATGCATGTAAGTGTGTTTATGTAATTGTTCAAATTCGGCAAAAAAGAAAAGGCGCGCTCCTCTCACACAGAAAGAGACGGCGCACGCATAGGCTATAGCTCTGTTGTTTGATTTTCAACGGCTTCAAAATCGGTTGTTTTAAAACTGCAGTGCTTAAAAACGCGTGACCATGCTACAGATGTAGTCCGTCATTTAGGAACGAGCTGCTCGTTCTCCACCTGTTTCTGTCTCCCGTACACGCTCCGTGGTGGGCGGCGTGTAAGATCGCAGTCACTCAAAAGATGAAAAGGTATTACCGGTGTGGGATTACAAATTGTATTTAAATGTTTAATTTAGATACACTTCCTGACTAAGAAAGTGTCAGGCATTTCAGGTGTTTGAGATCGTTTCCTGACCATTTGAGCTTGAGACAGCTGTGCCTTTTGTCTCTATGATAATGGTAAGATCAATGAGTCAGACTACTGAGAGATTCAACCTTTGTTCTGCAAATGGCTTTCTGGCCCAGACGTGGATTCGTTTAGGTTGATTGGATTAGTGTCTATGCATTTGATTATGTTGATGAGATTATAACCACGGGAAGTTTAGCAACAAAAACTAACGCCTCCCTCATGTGCTTGCTTTGTTTGATGTTTGTCTCCACCTCCAAAAAGTCCCTCCTCCAATTCTGCCTATAAAATAACCTTGTAAAGTTACTTAAGATTGAGATTTCGATGACTGCAGCTACCAACAGCTTGGGTTCTCAATAAAAAGAATCCTGCTGACGATCCAATCCGATTTCTCCTGGTCTTCTCTTCTGAGTTTTCTACACTTTAGAAGAACAGAGTTTTCAACACCGGAAACAATGTATTTTGCGACACCACGATATAAACGATAGAACATAATATGAAACAATAGACTTTTTATTTTGTCCATCCGATATATATCGTCATATCGCACAGCCCTAATGGCAGATTAAAAAAAGAGGAACATATCAGAGAAACAAAACATTAAAAAAAGAAATGTTACTATCAGGCAAAAGGTAGGACCCACGTAAATATCGGAGCAGCTTTCCAGCGGTGGAGAGAACTCAAGGAGCGGGCAGGGCTCGAATCGGACGCCGCGGTTGCGTTGTTTCTTCTTGATAGGTGAGTAATGTTGATTTTGCTTTGTTTCGCACAACTTAGCGGGGGGTGCCGTTGGGGGGGGGGGGGGGGGGGAAACACTGGTATTGCAACACAGATGTGTGCAGTGCAGTGTAAATAAGAGGTTATCCAAGCATTAAAGGCAAGGAATGCCCCTTATGATTGAGAGCAGCCATGTATGAGCTTCTTGGAGGTTATAGTACATTATAGAATGATCATGTGACTTATGTACGCCAAGTGAGCTGCTAAATGCTATAAAAAGCTGTTTCCATTGCAGTTTTGCAAAATATTCTTCTTTTGAATTGCCTGAAAATCCACCTCATGCAAGCGTAAAAACTTGTACAATATATGATCGCTTTTGCAAAATTTCAATTTGTGTAATTTGAAAGGTAATGGAAACACAGCTACTCATCTCTGCACACATTTTAATGAATATATGTTGACCCGAAGAAGGACATCTCTCTATTTCTGTTTAGTGCAAATATACAAAACCTATGTACAAATCATGAGCACGATATTACAATATTGTGGTTATTGCGACAGCCCTAAAAAAAAACGAAACAGAACATAAAACACAAAAATACGGGAGAAAAATAAATAAATAAACACAAGACCAAAAAAAAACACACAAAAGACAAAAACCCACAAAACCTTTTTCCCCAAGCAATATGCAGTAACCTAGCATTCGAATCTGCAGTTGTTAAGAGTATTTCCCATTTACATTTTAGTCATTTAGCAGACGCAAAGTGACTTAAAAATGAGGACAATAGAAGCAATCAAAACCAACAAAAGAGCAATATGCAAGTGCTATGACAAGTCTCTGTTAGCCCAATGCAGTACACGTAGCAAATTTTTTTTATGTATATATACACATTTATATACACAACAACACACATTTATATTTATTTACATATACATATATTTATAAACACAAAGAAAACAAGTAGATAGAATAGACAAATAATATAGAAAGCTAGTATTAGAGTTTCTTTTTTAGAGTTTTTAAACAAGCAGTTAGAAAACAAATAGACTGTACAAGTGATAGAGGGTCAAGTGTTTTTTTATAAAAAATAAAACAAATAGCTAAAATAGAATTAGAATAGTGAGTGCTAGAGTTAGAGGGTCAAATAAAGATAGAAGAGATGTGTTTTTAGCCGTTTCTTGAAGATGGGTAAGGATTCAGCTGCTCGGATTGAGTTAGGCAGGTCATTCCACCAGATGGGAACAGTTAATGAAAAAGTCAGTTAAAGTGAATTTCTGCTTCTTTGGGATGGCACAATAATGCATCGTTCACTCCTCGCAGCAGATTTTTCTTTTTTTTCTTGCAGATTTTCCTGACCATAAACTAGAAAAAAAAAAGGGAAAACCGGCTAAAGCATGCTGATGTCAAATACGGTGTCTTGTTCTGGCAGTGACAGATTGAATAATGCACAAAGCAATGAACCCAGGGAAACTCATGGAGGGCAGCAGAAACAAGGGAAGGAAAAAGACACAGTTTGAGGGAAAAAATGCTGTGTTATTCTCCGTTTCATAGATTTCAAGCCTTCAAACAAAAACAGGGGGAAGTCAGTTCCGTTCACATGGAGCGTTGCTATCGCACAAAAGTCTTTAAAGCAGTGGGAAGTCAATGGAAAAGGGATCATAGCTGTGTTTTATGTTCCCTTTCTTCTATGCCAACTGAAAAGACTTGAACTGTTTCTAAAATGCAACATAATTTTAAGATGTAACAGCACTGATGTTTCTATGTGCACAACTCGTCAGGTCTTGAAAAGACTAAATCAATTGGCAACTTTATAGCTTATATTCAAACTTCTCTTTTTCCAATTGAAACAATAAAACAGGCTGTTCTTATACCATCCCGGGAGAAAAAGATTAGCCAGCTGGGAATCAGGCATAAGATAATGGCAGATGAGCAGTAACGGAAGAGAACTTGGCAGGGGTGACACTGATTACCTATGTCAAACTCTGACCTTGTGACGAATTCAGGATATGATGTGACACTAATTCACATTACATTAAATTAACCTCAATATCATCACCTAATCTGGAAACCTGGAGCTCAACCATCTAAACACAGCTCAAAATCACACAAACAGCGGAACTGGTAATCAAAGAAAGAATTACAGACGGCAAGGAAATAGACGTCTCTAGCCAGTACTATATGGACTATAAAAATATATGTAGATTTAATACTAATGCTCACGGAATGGGTGGGCAGTAACAGAGATTTTCCATCATGGCATTTAATGTCATCATTGTGGCAAAATCTAATCATCATCCAATATCCAATGCTTTTTCGGGGGTCTAGGAATGGTTTACTAGAATGTGTGAGTGCACTCTCCAAACAAACCCAAACTAACCTAAAGCAAAGTGAACTCACAATAGACCATCTTGATCGTCCCGAGAGGTTATCAGATGATAATATGCAATAGTCATTTCGTGTTCCCCAGAATTTTTTTTTATAATAAAACAGCATGCAAGTAAATAATGACAGAATGTACTGTGGAGTGGACAATTTCTTTCCATTAGTTAACTGACATAACAGATCCAACAAGCCCAGGCCATATAACTGAGAACATACGTTTTCATTTCTAGAAAAACAAGCAATTTCTGCATGTGTGTTCAAAACACTTCCTCACCTGAATATTATAAATCTAAAAGAGAACACTTTTCCTAAAAACTGTTCCAGTGATTCTCTCTCTGCTGCGAGAGGTTTTACCTTGTAAAAACAGCACAAGAGGGAAAGTGAACATGCCATAATATCGTCCTGGACGGTAATCTGAACTGCTCTATAGAGCCTTTATCACACGTTATCCCACCAAGAAAATGCTACTATACAAATGGCACAAATGTGTTCAGAATGAGGGAAGATGGGACACTTGACTGGGGAAAAGATCTTGGGTCAAAACTGCAAAATAGAGACAGTAGAGAGGAATTGACTGAATGGTTGCAACACTTTAACACTCTAGATTTTTGTGCAAATATACTGTGTCCTACTCACTAATCACCCGCAACAGTGTTTAACCAGGAGCTAAACGTCCTGATATACCACAGAGTATTTTAATTAAAGAAATAGTTCACCCTTCAGGCCATCCAAGAAGCAGTTTAGATTCTTTATCGGAACAGGTTTGGAGAAATGTAGCATTACATCACCAATGGATCCCTCTGCAGTGAATGGGTGCCGTCAGAATGAGAGTCCAAACAAACAGCAGATAAAAACAATCACAATAATCCCACAGGATTTCAGTCCATCAGCTGTGAACGTCTTGTGAAGTGAAAATCTATATGTTTGCATGAAACTAATTTGTCATTAAGATGTTTCTAACTACTATGTTTCTAACATTAAGATGTTTTAACTGTCTCTTATGGCAAAAATAGCAGTCCATTATCCATAATAATGCTTTTTTCCAGTGAAAAAGTCCGTCCCCTGATGTCCTCTCACATCAAAATACACAATCATGTTTTTTAGTTTTGGCTGTTTTTGCTTGTAAATGGTGCATATTTCTCTCCAGATTCAGACGAGACACTGGAGAAAGCAATATTATGGATAGAGGACTCATATTTTAGCAAGAAACCGTTTTAAGGTAAAAACCTCTTGATGGATTTGTTTCTCACAAACACGCAGAATTAATCCAAGTAAATTAAGCTTATTATAAAAAAAATGATAATCTAAAGTACTGAATATAAACTGGTAATTCATAAAAAAAACAGAAAGAGAAACAATTTTTTACAGAAATGCATATGAAACCATGTATTATATAACAGACAAGGATCCACTTCTTGTAATGTGAAAACCTTATGGTTTTCAGGATTTCTGGGCCCTTGACCGCGTTTTTTGCATTTCCTGTTTAGCAGAACATGAAGACAGAGTGCAGGTTTTAAGATAATCTCTCATGTTATGTATCACACCCATGTGTCGGGCAGACTGCCATGTGATCTGTGCAGCTGGTTTGTAACTGGCTCACGTGTGTCTGCAGTGGTCTTTTCCGAGACCCTACCAGCATTCTTCACGATAGTACGTATGCAACATGTTGCTCCATCCCAGTCAAAACTGGCCAGACTGAACGATAATGTGCGTCATAGTCATGAAGGCCAGAGAAACCCGCTGGTTCCACTGTTAATGCTTACAGATGCATTACAGTACAACTAACAGGGATGGTTTTACAACTGAACATAGGCTACATGTGCACCATTCATGTGGCTCTGTGCAAACCAATTGATCAAAGATGTTGATTTATTATCCTTCAAACCCAATGAAAGCATCTCCTGGGACAATACTGCAAAAGGAAATCACGGGTTATCAAAAACTAAACTAAAATCAGCATCTCAACCACATAAAAGTTAAAGGGATATATTTTATGAGGATATAAAAGGGATAAAAATATGAGATTTGAAAGTTGAGGGTGTTTTTAATCTGTATGTATATATACACATGTATACATACATATATATACACACACATATATATATATATATATATATATATATATATATATATATACATACATATATATACACACATACATATATATATATATATATATATATATATATACATACATATACACACATATATACATATATATACACATATACACCAGTGGTGGACAAAGTACACAGATCAAGTACTTGAGTAAAAGTACAGATACATATAATAAAATATTACTCCAGTAAAAGTAAAAGTACTGCTTTTTCAATTTTACTCGAGTGAAAGTACAAAAGTACTCAATTTTTTATGTACTTAAGTCAAAAAGGACTGATAGACAGATTTATTTTGCAATTTTATATAGACTACTTTATTTAATTTTATATTAGCACATATTTGTATAATCCTACTGCCCAAAATACCTGTGTTTTTCCCAAAATAACCACTATATAGAGTCAAGATATATATTTTGTTGATATGGACTACGTTGATGAGAGTGATGTAGTAATGTTCGCTGTGAAGCTCACACTGCCATGTACCTGAGAGAAAACAGATTTCACCATCTAATCTTCACCAGGAAGAAAAAAGTGTTTCAGAACTTGTTGTTTTGCAGAACGTCAGTTATATATGACATGAGAATTTAGGCCTGAAATTAGAAAGAACATTTTAAGGAAAATATAATTATATTTTCATAATGATTTTTTTTTCTTCACAAACCTTGTCTGTGGTGTAAAAACACCCCTGGCCAAATGCCCCCAGAGGGCATCACTTCCCACTCTGATAATTACTGTAGTTACTATGTTCTGAACATCACATCCTTTCTTTTTCCCTCAGATGGAATCTATCTAGGTGGCTGAATAAAGATATTTGGACTTTATATCTAAAAATTTCCTCAACTTAGCACCAGCAAGCTTGTTAGCTAGACAGTTAGCATCAGCTAACAATATTTACTTATGAATAAACATTCATATCTGTCTACTCGGCTAGTTGATCTAAACAATATAAAAATGTATACTGTTGATAAACAATATAAAAACAGACTAACAGATTATAGGTCTAAATGCATAGCATTTTAATAAAACTGCTAACGTTACAGCAGCGGGGAATATGAATGTGCATGAGTTATTTTATTTAATCGGTGTTATTTTAATGTTTAGTTTTTTGACCTAAAACATAACATTAGAGACACTGATGTTGATCTGTCTGCATTCAAGCATTTCAGTGGGCTTAATTAGATCACCCTTTACAGCAGATTTAGTTCACAAACAACTGACAGTTTTGACCTAAATATTATTTTCAGTTACAATAATTAATCCTAAAATTCGACATTAGTCACTTACTTTTCACAGCATCAGTAGCGCGCGCTCACAAGATCTCCCGGTTCTTATGAATTCAGTTCACTGAAGAAGACTCGCTCTAAACGGTTCATTTGAATCAGTGAGTTTTCGACTCGAGAACAGCTGCAATCGGATCATTGCAATTCGTGAATGAATCGTTTGTTGTGATTTGCGAACCGATTTAACAGGTTCATTGAAAAGAATCAGTTTGTTCATGAATCAGACACCGCTTCTGCGTCTCGGAGCACGTGATGTATTATAAGGAGTAACGATATGTTTTATGAAATGTAGTGAAGTAAAAAGTACGATCTTATGCTTTGGAATGTAGTGAAGTAAAAGTAAAAGTTACTCAAATAAAACTACTCCAGTAAAGTACAGATAATTGAAAAATGTACTTAAGTACAGTAACGAAGTAGTTTTACTTCGTTACTGACCACCACTGATATACACACATATATACATATATACACACATATACATACACAGTCATGGCCAAAAGTATCGGCAAAAAAAATACAAAATAACGTTTGGGTAAACTATTTATTTAAAGAACCCCATTATTTTTCTTCTCATTTTTCACACAGACGGTGAGGCAGCCAAGTGACCTTCAGACTGAAGATGCCACTGAATAACAAAGAACCACTTCTGATTCTTTATCGCTCGCTCTCTCACATTTTGCTTTAGTTCAGCAGAGCACAAATCATCGAAATATCTCCTGCTTCCAGAGCCTCAAAAACAATTAACCTCCCCTGCAAAGAAACACACACATACTCAGTCACTAAAACACACACAGACAATAGAAAACTCAATGAACTGCAGTCGACCCAGGCACAAAAATACTCAAAACATCAGGCTTCTGTTACAATGTGTTTAACAACCTCTACTGAAGCTGCTTTAATATAGGAACTTCATCAAAAATATTTAGAAACATCTGCAGAGTTGATAAAAACCGCCATTAATTAAAGCAAACCAATAATTACAGGCAGCTCTGCCAGTTCACTGATATCATTGCATTATTCCACTCAAATCAAACAAACCTCTCAATTCCACCCAGGGCATTTGTGGGTCAGAGCGTGCTTATAAGCGCCTGTAAAACGGCTAATGGGGGTGGTACAGAGAACTGACTGGAGATGTTTGCATGCATGTAGGTTGGAAAAAGTTACGCAATTGTACACATCACTCTAAAAGACATTTCATGAAGTTTTAGTGTTTTAATGCACGTACAAAAGCCTCTGGTCTGCATTACAGCCGTGAGCTCATATTGCTGCCATACAGGATAATACTGCATATGGACAGGTCTGCTGTACACTCGATCTGAACCTTATTAGTGTGAAAAATCTTGCAGAAACACACTTTTGACTACAGGCATAAAGTCTGGTCAACCTTGCAGCATTTCTCAACAAGAATTTGGGAAGGTACTGTCTAACAGAAAAAAATGACTTTGTGGTAGGGCTTGTCAGAATACCATTTTTTTGAGCTTCGAAGCTTCGGTAGTAATAAACATTAAATATTCAAAGCTTCGGAGGGAGAGGGCTGAACACATTCCTCTCTAATAATAGCAGGAATCTCTGTGCATCTGTCTGTTTTTTATTATGTTGAGAACCGTTCATCCAATCGACTTCAAGCGTGGCGGGTGTGTTTCTGCTGACCCAAGAGAGTGCAGTGTCGCACTTTGTTGCAATATGGACACGCGACACATTCAGAATTAATACAATTGTAATAAACTACAGAACACTCTTCATGTGGACAGGGCTTATACTCCGAGAACAGACACTGCAGTAGTGATACAAAACACACAGGTCTCTGTTGAGAGCAATACTTTCAATAAGGTAGCCCAGTGTTTAATTTGTAAATTGAGAGGTCCTGAGTGGGGTAACGGATCTGGCATGTGATTAGAGGGAGAGGATTAATCTTTAGTGATTGAAAGCGTGCATCAGTTGCTTTTATAGGGTTCGTATGGTCATGTAAAACCTGGAAAAGCTATGAAATTTTAAAACCGCAAATTCCAAGCCTGGAAACATTTTTTAAAAGTCATGGAATTTTTTTCACAAATCTCTGTATAACAGAGTTATATTTAATCAGGTACCAAATTTGTGTGTATATGCCATCGCAGTTTTATTCTTGTTTACTTGACATGAATATATCTCTCATTACCAATATATCCCTATTTAGCATAGCATCAAAATGAAAATGCACGGGATTAATGTTGCTCCAAACTCACTATATTATCTCAGTGCGTGTTTGAAATGATAGGAAATTGGCTTGCATTAACTATGCAATTATTTAAATTTAGTAACCTTTGCTAACTAGCAGCAATGTTAAATAATATCCCATTTTGATCATTTTTACATGAAAAACTACTTTGTGAATCTCTAAACTATTGCAAACATTTTTTTTGCCAAAATGTCACTATAATGTTACCGTGTGCATTTTTACCAAAAGAGGGCTAATGTAAAGAAAATCAAGCTGATTACAAAAGAGATGGTGGAAAGAATTGATACTCACGTTGCGTTTTCAGTGAATTATTAATTCCAGTGTGTTTTACTTTAAAACACAAGTTCTGTGATTGTTTCTGAAGAGCCCAAGAACTCACTCACTCGTCGCACATTGTGAAATTTTGGTAATGTCAAAACATCCCACACCACTGTATGATATGCAAACTACACTTTCTCGGCTGGACAAAGCAAACTAGCTTCTTTTGATGTTTGAGTATTGATGGTTGAGGATTGCAAAGGTAAAGATGATTGCGGTGCCTTTCAAGAGTCATAAGCACGCGTGAGTCTAAAAATACACTGTGATTGAGCGCTCTTGACACACAGATCATATGTTGTAGTCATGCACAGACACATTTCAGTGATTAATATTGTTTCCACACACATTCAGGATAATGTTTTAATTTTTGCACAAAATTATCAATTATATGAAATTCTTATCATTTGGTTCTTTGGTGTCCTTTTGGAGTTTCCCAAGTGTCCCTTTATATTTAAAGATATCTACATTTATCTTGAAATAAGCTTGCAGAAAATACAGTTTTGTGAGAATCGCCCTTCAAAGTTTTGGTTTACTTTGCTGGATATAGTAAATAATAACACAATTAAGTTATTAAGCAAGATGTATGGTTTATGCTTAATTCCATGATAAGTGTGCGATTAATCGAGGTTTAACATTTTAATCTATTAGCAGCCCTATATATATATATATATAGTAGTCAACATTTGAAGTGGAATTAATCAACGTTGTCCTATAACAAGAACGCATTTTGGTTTTGGGTTTTAGGACAACTTTGATGAAAGGTTTTGATCCATTTCAAATGTTGCCTACTGTACATATAAGAATTACTATAAAATGAGTATAACTTTCTTGCTACTAGGTGCTTCTAATAAAACATCTGAATATATTTTAATTGAACCCAACCATCACCAGAACAACAACATATTTTTGTCAAAATAAGAATACAGCTACACTACTTTTGTCCGAGCACTAACACACAGACTTTACAATGTGTCCTTTCAGAAACAACAGTGCATGATAAAGCAGTAGCCTGACATTCATATTCATATTACGTCACCCTCTGCCTTTTACTCTCATGTTACTCAGTGGCGCAAATGGATGTGCAGCCAGATTCAGAGAAAGCATAAATAATCCTTCAACAGAATACTAGAACTGCCAGATACACACAAAACGAGACTGAAAGCCAGATCAGACCCAGAAAATCTAGAAAGAACCATCATCTAAACACATAATTTGTCTACTTCCATGCATGTTAGCTAAACCGCCTCGCTAAATCGATCCCAAACATTTTGAAAATCAGAGGTTAGCTCAGTACCGTCTTCCAGGGAACCAGACCTCATCTTTTCAAAAAGACGACCTGCAATTTCACCCTCTCCTCTCCAAGCAAACATCCAAAAAACTGCTGCCAAGACAAGCAAGGCCAAACAACGCCGCTGCATAATCAATCAAACTGCTCATCGACAGAAAAAAGACCTAATTACACAAATTACTGTAATTACCATAAATAATGACAAAAAATGCACGCCAGCCACAGTAATTTCCCACAAACACATTAAACAAATCATATAACATTTAGTTCCCCTCAGTTGTCATGACTCTTACAGTCAGAAAAAAAACAAATGCTACATTAGTATTCAAAGTGTGGTAGTCTCATCAAATGCTTTATAAATCACAGTCTGTGTGGCTGAAAGCCCAACCTTACCGACGGTGGATAAAACATGCCTGCGCTAATAAATCGTTCAAAGAGCAGAGAGAGAGGACGACATGGATGGCAGTGAATGGAGACCAAGTCCCAGATGTCAATATGGAAAATATCTACAGATATTTTCTTGCTACTCCATATAGCTGTGGGTTTCTTCTGCAGACGTACTGCCTCTAAGGTTTGGTCGCCAAGTCAAAACAAAATAAAACAAAATGAAATACACGTAACAAAACAAAAAGTAAAACAAAAGCCCAGCAAATGAAAACACAAAAAACAACAACAACAACACAAAAACAAAAAACAAAACAAAACAAAAAACATAGAATTGTTTTTCAGAGCATCTTCTTTTATGTTCCACAAAATAAAAAAGTTCTACAGGTTTGAGAAATGACGACAGAGTTTTTATTTTGGGGTGAATTATTCATTTATCCACTAAGGCAAACATATTTGAAACTAAATTATTATGCATTTTTATATTTTTGTGGCAGATGCCATTTTATTGAGAGATGGAGGCTGACTCATCTTGAGTATAATGCTGCTAGCGCAATAATGCTTCTGCCGTAATGAAATGTGTTTGTCACAAATATTTTAAATAATAAAAAAGCATCTAAATAATCCCTCTATCAAGCAAAAAAATATAAATATTTCAGTGTAATATTTTATCTGGTGTGAGTGTTTTAAAGTATACACTCAGTCCAATGGAAGCAGTGGATGTAGAGCCTAAAGAACAGAAAGACTTCACTGTGCTTTTACTGCCCTCTGCTGGGAAACTCTGGAGCTGTTACAGCAGTGGCCACACATAAACGAAGTCCAAAAATCACTGGCTATTTTATTGTTAGTGGCGGTTTTTATTGAACTTGTCCAAATTTAACACACTGTGTATGGCTGACAGTGAGAGTATGACACTTCAGATGGCGACAGCCCGGTAAGTCAGTCACACAGTAATCTCACAAAACAATGGCTTTCAGGCATTTCAGCTAGTTTAACCAAGGAAACATTTACACACGCAAACAAAACTTGTATGGGACCCTTACTTCAGAAAACCCAGACCAAAACAAACATTCTGAAAGCACTAAATGAGAGGAAAGAAATGCCTCTGGCATGTCAATGAAACGTTACTCAACAGTTGGCTGCTAACTGTATTAGTAACAGCAACATTATGTTTTAAGCAGTCTGACCTCACCTGAAGTGAAGTGAGTGATTCAAATCATAAACATAACCAGCTACAAAAATAAATGTAACTTGCACCTCTTCTATCTTCCAACAACTTTCCATAAGTCAACAGCTTTACAGTCAGGGGTTTATTTATTTTTCTGATGTGACAACATTTTAACATCAACATGAAATGGCAACTGTGACTAACTTTTCTTCAATATTAACTGACTAGTGACTAACTTTTCTTCAATATTAGAGTGAGAAAGTATATTGAACGAGATAAAAAAAAATGTAGAGCGGGAATTGACTAAACTTAGGATAGCAAATTTATTTATAAAAAATATATATATATATTTATAAAAACTACAATACTATAGTAATTTTATATATATACACACACACACACACACACACATTTATATGTATGTATATGCATATATGTATTTATTTTTTATAAAAAATAATGCAAATAGTTTTTAAATAAAAACAATGCGAATTTACATAATTTAATGGTCTTAAAAAAAATCCATACACAGCACATCTTTTTTTATTTACCAGCAACTGGAAGGAGAGGTAAAGTATAACATTTGGACGCTGTACATAAGTTAGCACATACTATAATGAACAATAGACTTACCTCAGGTTGGATGGCTTTGAACACTGGAGCATCCATGAGAGTGATCTGACCCTGCAGGACAACACAGATAACATCAGCACACAAAATATAACATTATAAATGTCACATATAATGGAGGACACTGTTGGCCCCTTTTTATATTAGTTTCGGCACCCATACTCAGCTTAACTATCTATCCTAACATGAGAGCGTGTGAATGGTCTACACACTGTCGAACAGACACATGAATAATAAATCATCTTTTGTCCACAGCTCAGTTGCCATTTCCACACATGCATGAATGTCGCATGTGTGGAGTCATCGTGCGCATAAAAAAAACACTTCAGCACAGACTTGGGACTGCGACTGGGATGATGTACTGTATATAGGTTAATGGGTTAGGCCATAAATAAATAAAGCACAGAAAGAAACTCAGTACCCCAGATAAAGACACTTTCAGGCAGACGTGTACAGAATCAGGTCAGTGCATTTACATCTGGCATACACAGGTTAGAAACACAGAGTGTCCCCTGGTGACACTATCAGATATGTCACACGTATTCAGAGCCAGCACCAGGGCACCTCCATCAGGGGGGCATTTTAATTTCTTGGGGGGGCACAAATAACTGTGTGTGTGGGTGGGTGGGAGGGATGTGCAATCTGTGATCGCGTGCAGTTGTTGACGCTCGCTAAAGCATGTAATTGCTTTCTTATGTGCGCTGTTTTATTGGTTTCACTTTCACTTTTGAAATCGATCACATCCAGCAAGGATGGGAGAGGATGAAAAGCGGGGGGGGGGGGGGGCAGTGACTTGTTTGGGGGGGCATGGCCCGCGAATGCCCCACCCCTCTTGCCGCAGGCCCTGCGCGTATTTATTACACTGCTTAAGCTAAGTAAGAAGCTTTGCTTGGGTTTGGACATCTGAATAGAATTTACAATCTAGTTTTGCCTTTCGTAGCACAGGTTTTTCATTATTATAACGCTGAAGGAAACTGATACATAAAAACAAAGGTGATTGTGTTTCTTTTATCTCAAAATTATGACTTTTTTTCCTCATAATTGCAATTTTTTTCTTACAATAATGATATTTATCCTTCAAAATCTGATGTAGAAATTTGCAATTTTGAGACGAAAGTCAGATTTGTCTGATAAAAAGTTGAAAATACTTTTTTAATTCCATGGTGGGAAAAAAAAATACAAAATTGCAGTATGTAAGAGTTTTGAGATTTAAAAGTGAGAATTCGGAGATTATATCTCACAATGCTGGCATTCCTTTTCCTCTGAATTGTGAGATCTAAATAAGAACTGTGAGATTAAAAGTCAGAATTTTGAGATATAAACTTGCAATCGTGAGAAAATTTGTCAGAATTTTTTGACAAAAAGTCACAATTACCTCTTTATTCCATGGTGGGGGAAAAAAATGAATTGCAACATGCAAGATATAAAAGTCAGAATTGCATGTTTATATCTCACAATTCTGACTTTTTTCTTACAGTAAAAAAAAATCTTTTTATTGCAAAGCACAAAGAAGCTTCCATAAAAATTTAAAATACCAAAAAATAAAACTGATTAAATTACATTTTTTAAATGTTCCCGCTCTCTTAGAAAATAAATGTGGGTAACATTCTCCATGCAGCTCGTGTTATATTTCCCTGCCTTTATCATTAAATCAAAATCAATCTGAATCAAGAGCTTGTAAGTCAGAGTTCAATCAAATCAGTGAAGTATATCGCCATATTTAGTAATTTGATTTGTATTAAACAATCGGTAGTGTGACCTACACCTTTCATCATGTGAAGAGATTAGCCAATCATAACAGAGATCATTTACATAAAGTCTAAAAGGTACAGTAGCAGCCTGTTTGATTTCATTCTGAGCATCATAAAGAAAGTAGTAAACGATCATGAAAAACTCATTATGAGTGTTTGTGGTGCAAAAAAACTTTAGTAACATTATAAGCGGACTACAAGGAGAAATAAAATGTGTGAGTGATTGGCCACAGATCCCTGCTTGATTAAAGCAAGTATGAGTCAAAAAGCGGCTGCGTATCTTTTCATTTGAAACCGAGTCCTCGTATCACCGGAGAGAGGAGAGCTTGATAGCCTTGCTCAGATTCTGGTGTTTAATTGAAACTCTAGAGAGCATTGCTGACTGCACAACTGCCTGCCAAAGGATCATTAATTATTACTGAAACTGTACTGAAATATTTACTACTTTCTTTGTCTCTTTGTGTATGTGTGTGTGTGTGTGTGTGTGTGTCAAATCTCTTCCTGTCCTTCATCTCTTTCTGTTTTCCATGTGTCTTTCTTAAGTTTACACCTGGTACCAGTGCCATTGCTACAAATCACAAAAGACAGGACCATTTTTGTGGGTGGTTGCCCTCCTTAACGTCTTTTGAGCATGTTATATCATAGAGGACCTTATTGGACCCCTTCATTATAGTGTCTGTGATGGATTAAATGATTGGATCAAAAAACATATTTATGTACATACATTATATGTTTGGACAACCTGAGAATGTTAAATGAATAATTCACCAAAAATGGAAAATTATGCCATTATTTACTTTCCAGTATGCCCTTTTTTATTATTATTATTATTATTATTATTATTATATTGCTATTGCAATAATATTGTTCTGTAAAATAAAAATAAATATTTAACAATACTAATAATAACAACATATACTAAAAGTAATCAATATTATTATAAAAAATATGTTATTATTATTTAAATTATATAAAAGTAAATAATGAAATATTACTTTGGCAATAATATCACTGTACTATAAAATAAAAGCATTTACTATTAACAATAACTTGTATTATTTTTATTATCATATATACTATTTTACAGTATAATAGTATTATTGCAATAGTAGTATTTTCTTTATAATAATAATAATAATAATAATTGTTATTTTGCTATTGAAATAATATTGGACAGTAAAATAAAAGAAAATATTTAAAAATACTAATAATACAAAAATAATAAAACTATTAAAAACCATTTATATAATAATATTATTATTAAACATATGTTTTTATTATTTAAATTGTAACAATACAAAAAATAAAGTAATATTACTTTGGCAATAATATCACTGTACTATAATATAAAAGCATGTATAATAATAATAATTAATATTTGTATTATTATATACTATTTTTGTAGTATAATAGTATTATTACAATAATATTTTTCTTAATAATAATCATCATAAGTTTAATTTACAAAACAACAGTTACATTACATTTACAATACTAATATTTATGGCATAATTTATTTGCATTAAACATTAAACTAGAGATTTTATATTGATGAGAAACGGCGCTGAGACCTTAAATCTTCTCTTGGTGACAACAGATTAATAAATGACTGGGGAAAAACCTCTTTCATCTTTTTTGTGTCTTTTAGAAACAAGCATGTGACTAGCTAATAAAAAAATAAATAAGGAAAACCTGTTTTCCACATTCAATATGCCCGCATAATCTGAGAGAATGAAAAGTGAAGAGTGTACAAACACAAAAGCCTGACTGTCTGACTTACTGCATATTCCTCCGGCGTGACCTTCAGCACATCGAACACCACAGCGTCAAAACTCTTGAGCTCTGAGGGGCCCTTCTCACTGAGGGACTCAGAACTGCTGCTCCTCTGGAGGAAACAGTGACAGAGTGATGATGAAACGCATACAAATGAGTGAGAGACATGTAGCATGTGTGCGTTTGCTGACCTCTGAGGCCGGGGTCATGAAGGTGGAGACGTTGGGCTGGCCATTGGGGACGTCCATTATTACCAAACCATCAGACACTACGGCAAGAGCTCACTCACCATCGTCATCCTCATCAGCTCGCCTGCATGGCCCCCTGCACACACAAACACATTAAAGGAGTTGCGAATTTTGGCTTTGGCGATTCCTAAAAATGACTGCAAGCTGCTCAGATCCACAGGCTCCATAAACCTACCCAGAACTAGAACGCTCCCACTTCAGTGCTTGGATAAGATTATATTGAAATATAGCTTTTCATTATCACCAAACACAATGTTTCTCATTTATGCCAGAAAAGTCCACTTTAGTCTCCGCTCTCATTCATCAGCAGCACATTCATCAACAGTTGTTCTTGTAACACTTGAGAGTGAGACAGACAGTAATGCTCTTCTGGAAAACAAATGATCTTTTTGGAAGGAATCTCTATTTTGTCCTTGGCAGTGTTTGCAAACGGGATAAAGGTTTTTCATAAGAAATCGGTTTCAATTACATTCAAATAATAATAATAATAATAATAATAATAAAAAAACACTACATACAATACATTTAATTGTTTTTATTATACTAACATTCATATTATGTATCATATTAATAATTGTGTATTGATATATAATTTTCTTTAAAAAAAAATAATTAAATACCATTTACACTACAGTTAAATAAAATGTGGAGTCAGTAAGATTGTGAAATAATAACTTGATGAATAACGAGTCTTTTTGTTAATTCAATAAATGAGTTAATCAGTTCATTCAAAATACTATTTAAGAATTCATAAGCTGCAAACTCTGATAAGAAAAGCCAGGAATACTACTGTTAACCGGTGGAAACTCTATTCCACTTACATAAAGTTTCCTTTATTTGTATGAAGCTCTAGACTGGATTTATAGAGGCTTTGAAAAGCTTTAGTGATGTTTTAGCAATGCTTTCCAGTCAAGTGCATCAGCAAATCCTCGTTTTAGAGCCTCTCAGAGTCACTTTGGCCGGGGATTTCGGATGGAAAAAAATATTTATAATGCTCTGAGACAACTCGGGTCAAGGTTTACTTTTATTGTTTCGTTTTTTTTTTTAATCAAATCTACGTTTTCAGACAGATGACATACTAAACTCTATCTAAGAGTATATTTAACAGCTTTTTTGCTTACTTTGCATGCAGCTTTTATGACCACATGAAACATTTCTACTTTTAAAAAGAATCTTCCGTGTCCAGTAAAAATGTATCCATGACAATTGTGGAATAAGATTATCACAAATATATATTTTAAAAAGAAAAACTCTTACAAAAGAAAGTATAGGGACAATTTAAGGAGCATTTAAGAACATAAATGTTAAGCATATTGTTTTATAAAAACATGTTATTTTTTGTTAAAGTTTTTTAGCTGTAAAATTCTTCTTGCCATTTTGACAATTATTTGAAATGTTTTAGGAAAAAATGTACAAAACTCACTTAAATAAATTAAATCTAAGAAGAAATACTCAAATCGATGTGACAAAATGACAAAAGCACATAAAAAACATTTAAAAAGTAACATTAAAATGGAAACTGAAAATATAAAAATAAAAGCCAATCAAAAAAATATCAATAAAACTATAACAATATATAAATAATAACTCATTCGACATCATTTGTGAGAAAATTATTTACATCAATTTGAGGCAACATTTCATTTGCAAACTAGTGCATTATTTGTAATCATTATTTTTCTCATTATTTTTATGGTTACTGTAAGTTATGCATCACAATTGATTGTTTATGTTGCAGCTACACTAGTGAAAATATTTTATATTCATAGATTGGCCCAAATATCTTCATTATAAGTGCACTGTAACCCAGATTTTTGCTTTTTAAATCAAAATCGATTTTTGTTCGAATCAACAATATTCCACAAGTGCTGTTGATTTGTTTGCCACAGAATGATTTAAAATGAACACAATGCTCACCTCTGAAACACACACACTGGTGTAGTTTAGTTGTGTGTTATTAATCTAAGGTTTTTGTGAAGCGATGTAACCGTACACCAAAGAACAACGTGCTGAGCGACGTCGATAAACACCACGACTGTTGGCCTCACTATCAAAACACTGCTGTCAATATTTAGTTACACGTGAAACAAAAGCAGGTGTTCAGACAGCATTGGGACTGACAACGACAGTTTTGCTCTGAGAGTGAACAGGTGCTACGGAGCCATTAGTGTGTGTGT
Source organism: Schizopygopsis malacanthus (assembly GCA_027474115.1). Taxonomy (NCBI): domain Eukaryota; kingdom Metazoa; phylum Chordata; class Actinopteri; order Cypriniformes; family Cyprinidae; genus Schizopygopsis; species Schizopygopsis malacanthus. Next base: position 40,874,793 of record CM049864.1, on the reverse strand, counting down.
GTGTGTGTGTGTGTGTGTGTGGTTTAGGGTTTGTAGTAACAGGTGTTGAGGAGAGTTTGACTGACTTTACGGCACTGCCAAACTGCAGACTAATCCTAATCACAGCTCCAATGCAGCCATCAAACACATATATAACAAATAACAGCAGCACTAATGCTTTCATTTGATAACAGGCTGAAAAACAACAGTTTATATAGTGTTTTAGATGAACACAGACACACACAGAATAATAATTACCGGGTATTTGTCAAATGCACATGGTGACGTCTCTGCTGCGTCTTCGGCTGCACTCGCTCGGCTGTATTCACTCCAAATCCTCTGCTGAACAAAACCTGCTGTGAAGGATAAAGAGAAGGAGAGAGAGAGAGAGAGAGAGAGAGAAGACACGTTACAAAGCCGAACATATCTTTTATCTCAGGACTACAGGAGTTTGAAGCAGCAGATACTGCAGTTGCAGCATTCAGTCTATATGGAGTTTACAGTTAGGGGTTGTTTTTTATGTAAATAACAGATGATCTAAATTTGATTTTTATTCATATTTTATATTTTGAAAACTTTTACCATGGTTTTGTTTATTTTTGCTACTTTTAACTTTTCAGTAGATGTAATTGTTTTAGCCTTGTCACCCAGTAATCCATTAAACACAAAAATATCGATAATTACACATTTTAAATGATGATGATCTAAAAAAAAAATATTTAAATGAACCTAAACCAATATTTTACAATTATTTATTAATTTGTGGTATAATTTCCACTAAAACCAATACATTTTCTCCCAAAAGTTATTTTATTTGGCTGCAAAGTTAAGGAGTTATTCTTAGCTAAAATGAAAACGATAAAAAATAAAAATTTGGTTAAATGAAATAAAAGGAAAAAGAAAATTCTTAAATGAAATAAATCTGAAATTAAAAAGGAACAAATATTAGAAATGTTGCCATGATAACATTATAATTTTTACTAATTCCTAACTTGATATAAATGATTAACTAAATAAAAATAACTTTAACTAACAAAACTAAGTAAATACTAAAACTTAGAAATATGAGACGTGATGAAAAAGTTAAATCAAGGTAAATATCGCTTGCGAACAGGATCGTTGTTTTTTTGTCAGTGTCTATTGTTTGTTTGTTTGTGTCAATTCCTATGAAGCTGTAATCGGTCAAAATATACAGAAAGTGTAAAATTACTATTTAAAGGAACTGTTCACCCAAAAATGAATTCCACTGTATTTACAACATTTCTCAAACATCGGAACATTGTTCACACGTAAATTTGCAGTTTTGGGTGAACTATTCCTATAAGTATATGTATTTAAAATGCATAAAATTTAATTTTAATCTAGCATTTTATTTGTAATATGATTAAGATGTCAATTTCACCCCAAAATGAATAGCGATTCAAGATGTGGTGAAAATGGCATTTGTTAGAAAGACCAAATTCATGTATAAACATTGCTGTACATTGTTAGCGGTAATAGAGCACACATTAAATAAACTAGCAGTAAGAAAGAGGTTGAAAGGTGTAATATGAGTAAATTTGATTCCTCAAGAGAGCACAAATTGGACATAGCTTGAAGAAACACTGACAAACTGTGTATATCAATGGAAAGCCACTAGGTGGCGCTGTATATACGGAAAACAGGACTGGAGACAACAGCAGCTGCCTGTGTTTATGGAAAAGGGCCTTCGGCTGAAGTTTCAGAGAGTTCAGTCTCAGGTCATTAGAGAGGATCGTTTAGGACATTACAGACACCAGACGCCACCCGCCACATGGCATTGTGGGACGGACCAGATGCAAAGCTTTCTTTCCCTCACATACATGAAAATAGACTTTAAAAACATCACATGGTTGAAGCACTGCATATTAAGGAGAATATAGACCGAAGGCTGAACTGAAACATTCGCTCTGAGCCTCTGGCATGCAAAACTGTGACACGCTTAAACGGTTTAGAGTGGTAACCCACCGATCTCAGAAATAACCCAATCACCATGCCACCTGACTAGATATTGTGACAGTAATCCAAAAAGCTTCCACTTTTACTGTCATTGGGATCACGAGTCAAGTGATAAATGAGAAAAAAAACGATGACTCACAATTTCACTCAAAATAAATATTCAATTCTCAACATATGCAGCTATAGCTTTTGTTTCCATGATGTTACTATGGAAATAAGACGACGACTCCACAGAAAGAAAAATGCAAAGCAGCCCAAACAGTCTTAAACCGGCCCACACGAAACCGTCGCCCACAGAGCTCTGCAGGTTTCAAACCGCAAAAACATCAAATTCTACATATTCTCTACCACTTGTGCTCATTTATTAATATTCACTTCTGTCCAAAAGTTCACTTTTTTTATGTGAGAGACATGTTTACTTTTATTCAGAAATAATTAATTATTACAATGATCTTACCTAAAGAAAATAAAAAAATAAAGTTTCCACAAATATTAAGCAGCACTACTTTAAACATTGATAATAAAAAACCTTTCTTAAGCAGCAAATCAGCATATTAGAATGATTTCCGAAGGATCATGTGACACTGAGGACTGGAATAATGATGCAGAAAATTCACAGGAATAAATTACATTTTAAAATATATTAACATAGAAAGCAATTATTTTAAATTGTAATACCATTTCACAATATTACAGTTTTACTGTATTTTGGTCAAATAAATGCAACCTTCCTAAGCATAAGAGACTTATTATCAACTTGTTTTCAACTTTTCTGTAGTATATATATATATATAAAAGCTACATTATTTAGCATTATCGTTAATGTATTATTTATAATTAATATAGTTATGCATTATTTAAAGTGTTTAACTATTCATTTGAATTATTGATTATAATTACATGTCTGAAAATTATTGTTTAAATACTTTTTTGGATTCATTTGAAAAAGCTTTTAGGGCATTTATAAGACTGTAGAGCTGTTGAAACATAATTAATCAATTGACATTTCAGTAATTTAACGTAACTTTACATTGTTTAAGTCAATTTTGAGAGTACATTTGTGGAAAGTGAACAATTTGAAAACCAATTATATTTATTTATTTTTCTTTCTTTCTCTGAAATCTGGCAAAATACCTTAATCTAAGAGTAATGCACTCTAGCTTATGTTGCTGACAACATAATCAAATTAGCTCAAATATTTAACGAATGTGAAAGGCAGGGGATTTGTAGAATTATGAGTTACGAGTGAAACTATTTCGCTTTCTGTAACCTTGTCTGTTCATGACATGACCTTGTTTGATCTGTCTGTGAACAGATGAACGAGAGCGTAAAACTTTATGTAAAGACTGTAAATGTACAGGCCATTGTGGCTCCATGACTGACGACTTAATGATGCAATGCTCAATAATGATGCATGTTCGTAACCACTGCTCGCGTCAGAAGGGCAACACAAATCACCTTCACATGTGTCCGTCTTGCGAGGGAACGTTGGGTTGAATGTTTGCGTGGTGGGCCTGATGGGAATGATTAATGTGCGAGATCTCGGAAGGCTGTTGAAAGAGACTGTGGAAAGACGCTCAGAGGCACGGAGGAGGCTGAATGAAAGGCATAAAGGAGTGAGGGATAGATCCGGATGAGAGAGAGCGTAAGAGGTGTCGCTGTCTTGTTGCAACCTGCCGGGGAAACAGTGTAACAGAGAACAGACGCACTGAGCCTGAAGGAACGAGTTCAAGTAGTTCAGCTCAGTTTTTACATGCGTTCCCCCTCGATGTGTCACATAAAACATGTTCACTAATCTTTCATCTCCATATAGCTTTTGCTTTTAGTGTGTGTGCCTATGTTAAACAATTTGCGCAAACTTGCGAATAAAAAAATGTATGACTGTTTTCGTTATTGATGTTATTATTGAGAAAAAGAAATACAAATAAAATAAAAATCTGTCATTTCGGACCACCTCTGGCGCACCACAAGAGGGTTAATAAAGGAAGGGGGAAAAATAGGTCGTAGTTGGTGTTTAACAAATCAGTTGAGTGAATAATTCAATGACTCATTCATAAAACACTAAATAACCTACAGAAAGAATCACTAAATAAATCAAGCGACATCACTAGTTGATCATCACATCACAACATTAGCAAAGCAGCAGAGGGATGTCAGTGCATTAACAAACATGTCCTTCCTAAACACAGAACATATGCTGTCTGAGCATAGCTTACATTTCTGAAAGGAAATGTAAGCTACTTGACAGTTATACAGCACGTGTAGGGTCATTGGTTGTTTGTTAACCCTCTTTTTTCACTTGTGAACAACCACACACACACACACACACACACACACTTTGCTCAAAAGGCCCCTCTGAGCCCTATTCATCCATTTTTAATTGTACAGTCAGAAAAAGAAAAAAAAGAAAACAACCTATGGAATAAACCTTGAGGGAAACGATAAGAGGAGACCGTTAAAATGGAAAATATGATATTTTGTGGTCCAGCGCCTACAAATAAATAAGAGCAATTGTGTTACTGTACGGTCTCTGTGTAACAATAATAACAATACGCTCATGCACGTCTCCAACAGAGAACAATGGCAGCTACTCACCAACACAAGGAAATATCAACATACTGCAACAGCAAAAAAGAAACACAATTGCTGTCTGACAAAGCGTCTACACTGGAAGTGAGTGGCGACAAAAGTTCATAGTTAAAATAATAATAAATGTAACGGTTCACAACGTAAGTGCCCAATGGTGTGTCCCTCCTATTATGTGAGCCATTGTGTAGGTGTAAAAGTGTGTAATATCACAGCTTTGATCAAGATACCACCCAATCACACTCCCACCGCTAGGATTCACACACCTCCATCCCACCAGAACAGAAAATAAATATGGTGATGGAAAGTCCTGGTTTCCTGGAGTTGTTCATGCACCGGGTCCCTCGGATCATAACCCCGTAGCTCTCGCTACGACTGCGCAGAGTACAACCAGATGAAATAAACAGCACAGCTCTCAAACAACGTGTCCATCCTTTGCTCTCATATCACGATACACAGTTCTCACACTCTATTTTCATCATATCTGTGAGGATGAGGTGAAGCTTTCGCTTTAGTTAAAACATTATCCTCGACACAAATTTATAATTGAAACATATTTATATAAAAATACTTAAGATCTTACAGATTATTCAAAAGGTATGCAAACTTTATTGCATTATTGTATGGGTATATATATATATATATATATATATACAAACTGAACAAAATTATAAACGCAACACTTGTTTTTGCCCCCATTTTTCATGAGCTGAACTCAAAGATCTAAGACTTGATATTGCGATTTAGACAGATTTGTGAACAATATTTGAGAGAAATAGGCCTTTTGTGTACATAGAAAAGTCTTAGATCTTTGATTTCAGCTCATGAAAAATAGGGGCAAAAACAAAAGTGTTGCGTTTATAATTTTGTTCAGTATATATATGTATATATATATATATATATATATATATGGTGTATCATAAAAAAAAAAAAAATGTTTTTTTGGGGGGGGTAATTTTTTTTGGAACAAGTAAAACTTGTTCTTGCTATTTAAAAAAAAATATATCTATCTATCAAACTATCATCTATCAGAATAATACGAATAATAAACCTAAACTTGTAATAAATGGATCATAACTACTCCATAAATATAATTTAGTACCATAAAATGCCCTGATTATTATTTTTTTTTTACATTTTACAGTACAACTAAAATCTCAATACTAAAGTTCTGGCTGGTCTCATTTTTTCATTTTCAAATGTTAAACCATCAAGCTTGGTGGAAAACCACAAGGAGCTCTTAAAGCTTCTCTTTTGTTGACAGTTCATAATCGCTTCTTATTACAAGTTTGTGATGATAGTTGGTGCATGTTACATTCCCAAATGAATGTTATAAGCAATCCAAAGAACGTGCAGAGATTTAGTACACATGGAACAGCATATGTTCCACTCTGAAAGCACAGTATCACGACCAGCTCACGTGTAAATGCTGTGCTTCTCTAAAACCCACAGAGCATTAAATTCAATTGCAGCCCTTGCTATGATTTTGATTTTTACTTATCACACAGCCCTAAATTTGTAACCCTTTCACCAATGAGTAGCCAAGAGAGTAAGTGCAGCACAACTGAATGGCTTTCAAGTCAATGCTAAGATTATTTTGGCACAGGTTATCTTGCTTAAATGCCATCCAGTCGTGTATGATTGAGTGTGTCTTAATTTAGACAGACAGTGAGAAACATGCGCTGTACCTGCATGTGCCTTGAAGTGTAATCAAATGAGAAACGTTCAGGCTTGAAAAACTGCATGAAATAATTAAATTCATGCTGCACTGAAGCATCTCATGGGCCTGATTAATATCAGACGGATGAACCTATCAGTTTGTGTATGTGTGCATGTGGCTGTCTGCCTGACGGAAAGCAAATGGTGTCTGCCAGAATTCTGCGGTAACGCGGAATTAAAAGTTAAGGATGTTAGGGGAGAGACAGAAATAGAGCGACAGGTCCAACAGCAACTGCACATGAAGCACAATCCTGCCTGCAAATTTGAAGGAAAAGGATGTTGATGCTTGTTCTGAAGAGACAGTAGCGTGTAGCTTGTTTAACAGCAGATTGTGTGTGTGTGTGTGTGTGTGTGTGTGTGTGTGTGTATGTGTCTGTATAAGAAGGAGGTGAGAAACGGCCAGCCTGTCAGCACTCTAATTATCATCCAGAGAGAGAGAGAGAGAGAGAGAGAGACTATAAAAAGCCAAGGTCACAGCACATGCTATGGCAGAGTGCTGATCAGAAGCAGAGGAATTTGACGAATGGAGTTGAGTGTGATGCTGATGACTGATGAAAGGCCTGCTCTGTGTCTGCATGTGTTTACAGGCCACCCGGTTGAAGAGGAATACCGCCCTTACAGAAAGAATAACACGTATTGGACGTTCGGCTGGAATCTGAATTGCAATTGCAATTAATTGCAAATAGTTATTTTATTTTTATTTAGCCTAACACAATCATACCAAAACTATTTCATTATTAAAACATAGTAACATTCTTACGTTTTTAAAAACGTTCCTATGCACTACTGCATATTGTTTGAAGTCAGTATTTCTAAATACTTTATAATTACTAATAATCATGATATAATGATAAAACAATTATAATACTTTTAGTCATTAACACACAGATTCAATAAATTGTTAAGAAATAACAGTAAAGATTTACATTGTTACAAAAAAATATATTTCAAACAAATGCTGTTCTTTCAAACTTTTTACAACTACACAATAAATATTAAGTGGCATAACTGTTTTCCACAAAGATAATAAGGAACAAAGTACATTTTAAAACATTTAAATAGGAAAGAAATATTTTTATATTTCACAACATAATGTTTTACTGTATTTTTCAACAAATCTTTGGTGAACTTAAGAGACTTTCTTTAAAAAAAAAAAAAAATAAAACCTTAACCCCAAACTTTTGAACAGTCATCAAACTTAATTACAATTTATAAAATAATGTATTCTGCACAGCACACGAAATTGTATAACTAAAGCAAAACTACACATTTTAAAGAATTAAAATAATAATTAAAAACACAGTTTGACATTTAAGTGAAGGCTACATCATGTTTAAATGACAATTTAAATCAAATACAAACATCTATAGGTGTTTTTTTAAATAATGATTATTCATTTCATTGAGTTTTTTTAACCATATTAAACTGCAGTTGAATGAAGTTTTAAATGTCATAAATTTTTAATTTATTTAAATTTACAATTACAGTTGTGCCTCAAGTCTGAAGCCATTTCAAAGGCATCAAACATTTATAAACTGTAAATTGAATTGGAACTTGGAAGTCCATAAAAAAAGTCATATGCAGCATCTTAGCGGCTGATGGATCAAAACCTTGCAGGTGAGGCATTTGAGGGTCACAACAGTCACAACATCTGGACAATTTCCAAGAAAAAAGAAAAGATGACAGTAAGCTGTGCTCGCTTTCCTTCTTTTTTGTGCGATTCAGATCAATAAGTGTGCGTGTGCCGGAGGTTGGCGGTGTCAGCAGTCCAGTAAGTGGGCAGCAGCAGGCGGCGTGTGTGTGTGTGTGTGTGTGTGTGTGTGTGTGTGCTGATTGAAGACTCCCGAGGGACGATAGCAGCTGGCCTGAGCCCAGATCCGCTGCCTGCATGGTTTCTTTCCCCCCTCTCTCTCTCTCTCTCTCTCTCTTCTCTCCTCTCCCACTCCCTCATCTAGCATGCCTTTAGGTTTTTCTGTGCCCTCTCGGATGATTTAATGCTCTTGCTCGGCCGAATGCCCCATTCCTGCCTCTCTATGAGCCCGATTCAGAAGCCAACAGGAAGCTCCACAGGAAGCAAGGGATTCTGAGAGGAAGCGGCAACTGCTGTGCCGACCGGCAGCAATAGGAAAAGGGTTATAGTCATAATGACTGACACACGGTCATGGCACACATTCACTGTCTTAAATAAACACGGCAGCTGCGGCACTAGAGGAAATGGCTGAGGTTGTTATCTAGTGTTGTGTTTATAGTTGTGGTTTTGAGTGTGGAGCAGATCAGATAAGCAGAAAATCTGTGGCATTAATCAACTGACATCATTACACCACAATTTGAATCACACCATAGCAAACCACAAACACTCACACTGGGACCAAACACAAACACACACCAATCCTTGTTCATACTAGTTTGTGGGGTCCTAATGTCCTCAAAGATAGTACAAACTGAAATATAGCACTTTGTGGGGTCCTTTAGTTATTAAAGCTTTCGTATATAAAAATGTAATACATAAGAATGTTAAAACATCCTAATAATAATAATAAGAATGTTAAAACATCTGTTTTAATTGTAACAGCACCTGTGTTGTGCAGCACTTTGTTTGCCAAAAAATTTAAAGGGTTAGTTTAATTTTCATTTGATTAAATGATAAATAAAAGTACTGTTTTTTGCCTTCATTTGATTACTAATAAATAATAAAGTAAATTGAAACTTATTGAAAAAGGTATTTAAAAAAATGTCAAAACCATAGGCCAATATGAATACTAAGTCCATTTCTCACAACATTTCTTCATGGTCAATAACAAGTGCATTCGTGATAAAGGCTAACGAATCAACCAGATAGTCAATTATGAAAATATATAGTTTTGCACATCTTTATCCGTGACCTCTACTCTGTTATGAAAGGAGTTCATTTCTGAATCATACCTCAAACCATGTTGTAGTTATTCAAGCATACAAAAAACAAAACAAACCAAAAAACAGCGGTATTTAAGGCACTGAATAAAGAGTAATGCATTTAGAAATCAATACAAAGGAAGTCCTTACCCTTCAGATTACTGTGACTGCATTATTGAGTATTGATCCACTGATTTGAAGTTAAGCTTTTCAGATACGGTCATTGCAGCACGTCTCACTTGGCCGTTAAGTGACATGTCAGAGTTCAGAGGTCGCACCGCCAGATCGGTTTACAACCTTTATTGAAGCTCCAATCTGCAAGAGTTGTCCATAAGGGACAGCACTGAGCCACTCAAGAAAGGGTTGGCATATGGACCCCATACTGGCCCTCAGCCTGATAACCCATCATGCTGCTCTGTAAAGCCATCCACCAGCTGAGTATGATTAGAGGAAATCAGTAGAGGCTTAAGAGGAACACATGGCCAGAGAATTGCATGGCCGCATTTTCTGACTAACTGATCAGGAAAATCCAAAAAAGCTAAATGTACACCCACTGACATATATATATTTTTATAATCACTCTACTAGTACTGACTTCTGAAATGTTGGTATCACGACAACACTAGATTACTATGCAGAACTATTTCCTATGAGAATGCATGTGTGTTACTGACACTCCCTCTGCAGAACTCCACAGTATTTTTCCATCAACATTAATTCCATGAGTCATCATCATATTTTCAGTGCACGTCTCTTTTCTCAATCCCTCAGTCACAGGAAGACGTCTCGCAGCTGGGGCGAAGATGAGCCCAAACGGCACACTGGCTGCATATAAATCACGTACAATTCACTTCTGTCCTTTCATTGCTCCACACGCTTTCATTTGTTCTTTGACTTGCTCCCCTCACAGCGTCTTTGACTCTTTCTGAACTCTTTCTGGTCATGATCCCTTGAGATAATTCCAGTTGGCCCTCTGGGTTTTGTGGAAGAGACGAAAGACATGCTAGAGCCTGAGAGAGCCGGTACAGACACAAAGACACAGCAAACAAACACACACTCAACACAATCACAGAAACAATACCCAGAAAAGATCTACTCTAAAAGAGAGTGTATCTGTTCCAAAACCTGTCTACGTCAAAGCTACTCCAAAAGGTTACAAACTTTAGAATTAGTCGTGAATAAAATCTGAGAGCTTGCTGACCCTCCATAGACTGCAATGCAACGGATACATTCAAGGCCCAGAAAGGTAGTGAGGACATCAGTAAAATAGTTCATGTGACATCAGCGGTTCAAATGTGATTTTATGAAGCATTTTGATTTTAACAAAAATATTTTAATTTGTGTTCTTAAGATGAACAAAGGTCTTACGAGTTTGGAACGACATGAGGGTGAGTGATTAATGACAGAATTTTCATTTTTGGCTGAACTAACCCTTTAAATAGCAACATTTAATTCTGAAAAGTATTAGTGCAGTTCAGTGTAATCAAAACTGGATTAGCTAACTTGCGTTAGTGTTGGGCGATATGGTCATTTTTCATATCGTATAGAGACTCTCTGTACTTGACATAGGCTATTTCATAACTATTTGGTGATTTTAAACAGAGACAGAGACAGACAGACAGAGAGAGAGACAGAGAGACAGAGAGACAGAGAGACAGAGACAGAGACAGAGACAGAGACAGAGACAGAGACAGAGAGAGAGACAGAGAGACAGAGAGACAGAGAGACAGAGAGAGACACAGACAGAGAGACAGAGAGAGAGACAGAGACAGAGAGACAGAGAGACAGAGAGACAGAGAGAGAGACAGAGAGACAGACAGACAGACAGACAGAGAGAGAGAGAGAGACACAGACAGAGAGACAGAGAGACAGACAGAGGTCTTGAAGTACCAATAACCGAAATAATATACTTTCAAACATACTGAAAAACTAACATGTTAAATATAAAAATATTTAAAACAGCTAGTTCATATTCGGATACAGTAGTCATACATCGCTATTAGGACCGCACGTCCTACTGTGACATGTTTGCCGCATCGGCGCAAAAGTTAACAGTCTAAAAATCAGTCAAGGTGAAAATCAAAAGTAGATTTATTTTAAAGAGCAACAGTTTAACACTAAATATTGTACATAAACGTACACGTTAAAGATAAAAGTATTTTCAGGTAAGTTCATATTTTTGGAGTAAAGTTAAATTAAACTGATAGGCTACATACAGTGCTCCGGAACGCGCGCCCCATGACGAGCCCAGTTTTAGACTGATAACTTATTAACTGCATATTTTTATAACAATGATGAAGAATACGCATCAGTGTTTATGTTATTGTGCTGTAAAGAAAACAAAATGCTGCCGGTGCTGTTTCGTCATGTTCATTCATAGCTCGAAGCTGTTTATTAAGAAGATGTCTAAACAATGTCTCTTTTGCACTCTTAGCATAGACTAATTTGTAAATAAAAATTATCACCCTGCAGTTCAATTTTGATGAGGGCTCAGTTTTAGAGTCCGTTTTTAAAACATTTACAATGAGGAGGAGAAGCCTAAAGGCCCGGGTATACTTCACTTTCTGCGTTCTTTTCCATCTCGTGCAGCTTTCAAAGTATACTCAGCCGCAGAAGAGTGCGGACGAATGAGCTCGACACATGCGCAGGACCACCAACTTGACTTGCGCTGTCTCAACATTCACCTTTCGCATGCACTGTTGTACGCACCGTCCGCACGGTCTCAAAAAATTGCCTGCACGCTGCTGTCCGCGAGCCATCTTCTCTTGATGACGAAAATTACGTAATGCGGACGGACGGACAAATTATACTTTGGCCTTAATCCTCATTTGTGTGTGAAGTGCGGCGCTGAGGTGAAATAGCGGAGAAATTTGATAGCCCAATAATGAGGGCTGTCAAATTGGCTGAAAAACTCAATTAGAATTTTTTACCAAAATATTATCAAAATTCGAATTATATTCCCATTTAAAAAGGCATAAATTCAGTTAGGAAAAAAAAAATCCTTTGGCTTCTCTCCTGAGGCCACAACAGGGCAAATCGAGCAAAATATTACCAAATGCACATTTCTTTAAAATAGGGCTAGACAATATGAGCAAAAATTCATATCTCTGTATTTTTGTCCTGATTTGCGGTATACGGTACATAACTCTGTATTTTGTATTTGGATTAAACAAATAAATAAAGTGAATGTAACCATGTAGGCATATATACTGTGCAAAAAGGGTTAACATCACACTACATTCTAACACCGATTGATTTTTCGTGGCCGATCTAATTTTTTTTGAAACTGGCCGATTCCGATTCCGAAATTTTTTTTCCTTTAAGAACCAACAAGAAATGAAAGATTCTAACACAAATAAAGTTAAAGTGAATATAGATTTGATTTAACAAAATATTTGTTGAAAAAAGTTGCCCCCCAAATACTTGGTGTTTCAACAATGGATGTCACCCCTTTAAAAAAAAATTCTATTTGGACACTTCCTAGACTAGGCTGGTTGATCTGATTAACATTCTTTCTTATACATTTTGAAGCTAAAATCTCTGACAATTTCATGGTTGTCTATTTTGGTTATGTTGATAACCAGATCCATTAATAAAAAAAAATATAAATACATACTTGTTGATATTTCAAAATGTCTTTACATCATGTTAGTCCATTTTAGAAAAGTCTATGATTTGTATGTGGTGTTACTGTCTCTGGTGTTATATTTTCTGGTAAACAGAGCCTAGTAACTTGCGTTATAAGGTCTTGTATAATTACGGTTTACTTCAAATGACATTCTGTGTCAAAGTTTTTGATTAAAATTATTTACTAAAATGTTCAAGCTTTTATTTTAAGCATTTCATTTTAAATGCTAAATATATTTTATTAGAAAAAACAAACAAGCATCTTTACAAATTCTGCCTCTCATTTCAACTGGTCAACCCCAGTTGAAGATGGTTTTTAAATTGGGTTGAAACACATAAAACTGGCCTTAGAAAACATTAACAGTAACCATGTGAAATTAAAGGCAACATTTGCTAGTTACTCTAAACAACACAACCAACACACATTCAACAGTCCAAACAAAGATGTTTTAATCAACATTTGGCATTTTTAAATTGGTGTAAAGAAAAAAGGTATTTACATGCTAAATAAAACCAAAGTAGGCTATATAAATAAATTATTCCAAAATGTTAAATCAAATAATGTTTAGCGGCAAAAGCATACAGCTTCTTGTTAAACCGAATTAAGTCAATGTAATTTTAAGGTAAAATACAAATAATAATCTTGTCTGTGGAGTTAAGCGAAAAATCCCAAATTGGAAATATCGCGCAAATTCTAGTGATGGGAAGTTCATCATTTTACCGACTCGCTTTGAGTCTCGTTTAAGATGAACAACGACTCGAAAAACCCGAAGACTCGAAACAGGTACAATTCCAGACAGAACCTGGAGAATAACGAATACCCCCGAAACGACTGTTCTTCTCGAGTCTCAAAAGATGTAAAATGAATGAATCGCGACCGACCCATTTATAGAGCAGCAAATAAAGCGGCTCTTATTTGCGTTACACCAACGACTTTCGCTTCAATCTGTTTTTCTGTGTTTGTTGTGCTCCTGCCGAATGTCTTCCACACAAATGCGTTCGCACTTTCGGAGGAAAAAAAGAGCACATAGCTCAAACATCCCTAATTCTAACATTGCGCGTCTAAAAACTGTCTTTTAGCAAAGTTAAATTTGCACAAAAAAAAAAAAAACAGACTGCAGTAAAAAGGCTATTTTGGTTACCCCATTACAGTCTTTACAGTTAGTGCAACATACACTTGTAGGTTTAAAATTTCAACTACAAACATTTCAGAAAATGTATATTTTAGTCAGAGTTATTGCCTCGTCTGTTTGGCGCGCATCGCGCTGTGGATTAAGCGAAAAATCCCAAATGGAAATATTTCCATGTTTCTAACATTAACAGATGGTGAATATACCTGTGAAGCTTTATTATGCGTTATTTAAAAATGCTGAAGAGCACATAGAAACAGCGCGTCTCTGTCACCTAGCCTTTCTGTCAAACGCAACGACACCTTCGATTTTGTGTGCCATGCAGCCTAAAATTCAAATGCAGCGTTTTGCATTCGAATGTGGATTTTTATTTTAAATTCGACGAATATTCAAAAAAATAATAATGTTGACAGCCCTAAAAGTAACACAAGTTTGCAATGTCAAGCAGCAAAACAAGCTGTTATTTTACAGCTAAAACTAGCTGGAAGCACATGACACTGGGAGTCAGACATTTTAAAATTTACAAATGGCCCCACCTGCTTACGGGAAAAAACTAAAGTGGATATATACAAGTGTATTTCCATGCCAAAGATCATAGACGATCACCGAGTAAGTATAATGTTAAAATCAACGGACAAATAGCTTTTCATTGGAATATTATCAAATTGCGTCTGGTTCAACCAATGGTGTGAGTTTATGGTTAAAAATTTTATTGTTCTGCCAAAATTTTCACTGGCCTCACTGAAGTCAAGCATATTTTTTAGAACTGAAAAAAAAGATCTATAAACTATATAATAAGAAATTATATTTGGCATTACATAATTTTCATAAGATATTCAACGCAGGTCTTCTGAAGTGCAGGGTTTCCTTAGGAAGTGTGTGGTTATGGATCTTGTCATCTCCACCACTTGTGAATTCCCTTTAACAAATGCAGTTCAGTGAAGAGGAACGCAAACTCTCAGTGACCCAAATCTGTTTGTTCTTCCAGAGGTCACCAGGCCAAGATCTGCGTGCTATAGCACTACTACGCACTTACCAAGACTGTTCTGGATAGTTAAAGCGTCGCTAGTTTGTGCTAGTCTTGTTCTGTCGTGTTTGAGGTGGTTGCTTACAGACCCATTTCAAAAGAGCCCATCATCAATTAAGTTTGAAACTAGAGCTGGGCGGTATGACCAAAAATGCATATCATGGTATTTTTCTAAATTATACCACATTAATTTTGTTCATGCATAACCGGGTGTTAACCACATTTTCAACACCGGTATTCGGTATGAACCGGTATACCACCCAGCACTATATGAAACATCTGTGATGTACTCCAATCCTGAGAGCCATCATTATAATTTCACTCTTCAATCTTTTGTGTTTTTCCCCTTTGAATCCGACCCTCACAGAACAATGTTTCATTGTCTGTAAGTGTGTGCATGAAGGAAAGCTGCAACAGCTGGGGCTAAATAAACAGCTGTATCTCTTCGCCCTCGGTTCTCCTCCTCTCTTGTTCTCGTTCTCCCAGCTTCCCTTGAGAGCACTCGCACCTACGTTTTTAAACCGCTCCATGCACGTGTCACACAAACACAGATAAAATCTCCAAAACCCAACAGCATGACAGGCTCGGACAGGATGCGAAACATCCTGAAAAAAACCTGAAAACATTGATTTGAATTCCCTAAATATAGAAAACACATTGTTCTATGCTTGCGTGTTCATGGCCCGTCCACTCCCACATAGGACAAAGACTCGCTCACAGCTTTTGAATCTCTCGGCAGCCCCTCAGTGTGTGTTGTTTGGGCGGATGCCTGAGGCTCTGAGCGACGTGTCCAGGCAGAAGCTAACTAAAGGCCCCAGAGGAACAACTGGAAAACGCCTGACTGCAAAAGACAGCGAACATGAAAAGCCATTATGAGGTGAAGATGATAAGAAAGGAGAGAAAGACAGATACACTTCCCATCTTCGCATCGCTTCAGCGCCGGATCCAATGGAGGATGTGAAATTGCTATTGACACACAAAATCAGACTCAAGCAGGGAGAGAAATACTTTTTTACTCCTTTCCCAAAATATATCTCTTCCCACAGCGGGAAAAACAGTCACTGTGAGTGTGTGCGTGTGTGTTTCAGACAGGAACTTTGGGATACTTACAGCAGCAGAGTCAGAGAGTACATTATATAGCTTCAGCCATGTGTCTGAATAATATGCCTGCTTCACTACAATATAGTAAGTGAAAAACAATACATAAAATGATAAGTGAAAGTGACGTGACATACAGCCAATTATGGTGACCTATACTTGGAATTTGTGCCCTGCATTTACCCATCCAAGTGCACACACACAGCAGTGGACACAAACACACACCGTGAACACACACACACACAGCAGTGGGCAGCCATTTATGCTGCGGCGCCCGGGGAGCAGTTAGGGGGTTCGGTGCCTTGCTCAAGGGCACCTCGTTGTGGTATTGAAAGTGGAAAGAGCGCTGTACATTCACTCCCCCCACCGACAATCCCTGCCAGACCGAGATTCGAACTCGCAACCTTTCCATTATGAGTCCGAGTCTCTACCATTAGGCCACGACTTAGTAACTCTGTGGCCACGATACTCATAATCAGTAGTCCAACTTTTAACTACTTCAGGATTCTGAGGTGCACACCTGATAAAGCAGTATGCCCAGTGAAGCCGTGGTTTACAGTGAATCTATAACAGCTAAGAGACGTTTTTAGGTACGACGCAAAGCACAGTGCCTAAAACCCCCTTAGCTGTTAAAAAATTCACTGTAAACCACGGCTTCACGGGGCTTATTGCTTTTATAAAATGGTTATTCCATATATGTATTGAGGTTTCACAAAATAAAACAGAGCAAATAAAATGTAAAGATATTAATAAAAACATAATTCTTCCTCCAAACAATGTAGTTCTTCAGAAACAGTAGTGGTAGCAACAAAGTGGTTGCCATGCAACACACACGTAAACAAAGGTGTATGTTTGTAGAGTAATTTACAACAGCTTCGAACTTGCAACACCTCTACATTGC
The DNA here is from genome assembly GCA_027474115.1 of Schizopygopsis malacanthus. NCBI lineage: Eukaryota > Metazoa > Chordata > Actinopteri > Cypriniformes > Cyprinidae > Schizopygopsis > Schizopygopsis malacanthus. The sequence continues at coordinate 40,857,857 of CM049864.1, read as the reverse complement.
GAGTAAATCACTCGCAAATGTGACTAATCATAACTCTGGGTGACTAAATTATGTCTAATATTAGCCAATGGCTAATACATTCTCAGATTTCACTCGCCAGTGTGTGAGTTGGAGGATTAGTATAAGTTTAGCACAGATGTATTTTAACTCGCCGAACACTCTGACTGAGCGCTTCAGAGTTTCACTCTACGTCAAGCGATCTGTGCTATTTTTCAGTTCATCTTAATGGATGAGGAGCTGGATTCAGCCTCGTCAGAGCACCTGTATTTGATGTACCGTGAACTCTAGGCGCACGACTTGCCGTCGATTTGGTGAGAGCAGAGAGAGTCTTACAAACATGCAGAATTGACACACTACATGTAAACGATATTCTTAGTATTTTCCTGTCAAAATAACAGAGTTCCTTTGGATTTTTTTCAGCTTTTAAGAACTGCCGGGTTTTCCGGTAGCTGGCGGGACTAATGCGCAAACGGCAATCTCATTGGCTGGTGCTCACCTATTATCGTCCCTATTTTGATTTCAGCGAATCAGTTCGTGCGAACGCACACAACCTGATTAATATTCATGAATCCAGCAGCTCGTTAATCCTTGGTGCGTTTTATACTGTTCTTATTAGCAGAATTTGTATTACTATTATTATTATCTTATCAGTATTATTGTTAGGTTTTTTTCCCTCAAGATGCGGATTAGAAAGCATGATTATTGCACAGGTGTGCAATCTAAAATGTGCAGTTTTATCACACAGCACCATGCCACAGATGTCGCAAGTTTTGATGGAGCGTGCAATTGGCATTCTGACTGCAGGAATGTCCACCAGAGCTGTTGCTCGTGAATTGAATGTTTATTTCTCTACCATACGCCGTCTCAAAAAAAAATTGTATTATGCTCGTTATAGAGTGTGTGACGTCACGTGCACTACCGTCGGTGGCAATACACAACTGCGGTGGCAACCGAACACCGCCGGTGATGCGGTTGTCACTGCCACCGTCACAGCCCTACTGATCATCTCTATGCGAAGGAGATGTGTTGCACTGCGTGAGGCAAATGGTGGTCACACCAGATACTGACTGGTTTTTGGACCCCCCGGACTTTCCATTTTATAATGGACATTTTACTCTTTCCTGAGGCCACGACAGTGACAAGATGTCATACATGTGTGGATTGCATTCAACACGTGTGCTGCTGCTGTCACATGAGTAGTAGAGATGCCTTTTCTCTGAATCTGCTCTGTTCATACACAGTCAAGGATTCATACGCAAAATTTTTTAACGATCGCAAAGTTTCTTATGGAATGAACAGCTTTGCGTTCTCTTCAATATAGGAGAACCGAAAGCGGAACAAATCCGCGCTACTCGTTTGGGCTACAGACATCTGTACCGGAGCCGCGGGCTGTTCGATCACGCGACACCGTTTCACGGCGCTGGGAGATACAAAGTAGTCCACCGCGGAATCAATAACATCTCTGTCAAATCTTGTGAGAAGCATTCAAATTCGCCACAGAATGTTAAAGCTACAGACAATAAACTCACTTGTGGAAAGGAAACATTGTTCAATAAACACATCAACACCATATGTTTAACATAACTAACTTACAGGAACAAGGTTTAAAGTGTTTTTAAATGCTTCAATTTTCCCATTCAAACTTTAAGTAGGCTATACCGAATAAGTTATTTTTAATGTGATGACATTATTTGTTCATCCTTCATAGGTACCCCATTTATAAAACTAAACGTCATAATGTAGGAAAGCCCTTATTTAAAAATAAAAAAATACATTAAATTACCACTATTAGGGCTGCAGAGAAGTACTTATAGTTATCAGCCATTTCCACTCCCTAAGTATATATATATATATATATATATATATATATATTGAATTAAATTATATTTAGTTTATGAATGACAGATAAAAGTTAATTTTAAACTCATCTCAACTACCCAGACAGCACAAGTACCTGTAAGACCAAAGATCAAACTTGTACAGCTAGTTTTACCTCATATACTTAAACTGGTAAAAATCATCTGTTTGGTTTTGATTATCTTTATGTCTGCTGGTGCCATCACTTAAAGCTGAAATCATCTGTTTCAAACATAATATAAGAAGAATGTTGTCATATTAGTTTAAAAGGGGAGGGTTTGAGAAGCACACAAGAGCATCAGTATCTTAATACAAATTTACGTTTGTTATGACATAAGGTCTGTAGAGAGGATGTGAATGTTATGAGGAACACAGAGGAAATTTTGTCACAATGAGTTCTAAAACCTTACACTGGGCGTTACCCACAATCCTATGTTGCAAACCTGTGTGTGTTTTCTGGCAGTAAACTGTGGTGGCCTAATGAACTGCTCATATCTCTGATGGCAAAGACAGAGAGAGACAGAGACAGAGACAGAGAGAGAGAGAGAGAGACGTTGAGTATAGTAAGTGCAGGGGACTGAACACAGGTGAACAGATTGGAAGATAATCTGCCTCAGAAAGAGAAAGAGAGATTTATACATGCATACAAGCTTAATCACATAAACAGTATATTTCAGAAACACTACTAGAAAAGTAGATTTAGAAGTAGAAAAGGAAGGCAATGAAATAGCACAAGAGAAGAATGTAGACGAAAGACAGAGAAAAAGAGAGAAGCACAAGGACAGTCCAAGTTCATCATCTCCATATGGCGGACAGCAGAGGCTCATGGGAGAGAGCTGTGACTTTCCCACAGGCTAGCACACTACTGTCTGTCTGACACTCTGCATAACTAACTGTATATCATTCATATATATATATATATATATATATATATATATATATATATATATATATATATATGCATATATGCTTGGAAAGAATAAGCAGAATTAAATAAGACATCCATGCATATTTGGAGGCTTTTAAAAGTGTCAAATGGACTTATTTTATAGTTGCCCAAACTTGCCTGTGTGCTGTCTTTGACATCGCAGCAGACAGGGCAGGCACACTCGACAGGTAGACATGACTGTGAAGGGTTTTGGGACTTTGTATGTTGTTCTTGTGCCTTCAACTAGAATTTGAAATAATGTCATATAACAAAACATAATATACCGTTTTCAGATTCACACTAGTCACTAATGATTTTAGGCAGATTAAAAAAAAAGAAATACACTCTATCCCAGCAGTATGAAATAATTGAAAAGTAGCCTAAACTATAATAAAAAAAAAGGAAAATGAATGATAAATATCTCAATGACGACTATTGATTCTAGAAAAAAACATTGCTAATATAAATTGTATAGCTGTCAATTTAACAGCTTAATCTAATTAATTAGTTATGAAAAATAACCTGTTAATATTGTAACGCAATAAATCCAAAAAAATAAAACAAAAAAACGAGACGACAAAGGAGGGAGGAAAATGTTTTAAAGAGCATACGAGAATTAGGCGAATTGTTAATTTTGTCATGATAGTATTTCTTTTTAGCAATGGAGACATTAGCAGAGAAGTCAGAGAGGAGTGATCGATAAAAATTAAGGTCAGTAGGATTTTGTGATTTGCGCCATACCCTTTCTGCAGCCCTGAGTTTAGAACTTGTTCGCGGAGAACGACAGATAGCCAAGGGGCAGAAGGAGTGGTACGGGCTGGCCTGGAAGATAAGGGGCAGAAAGTATCAAAACAAGACATCAGAGTGGAACAGAAAGTGTCAGTAGCACTGTTAGCATCAAGATATGATAACTGTTTAAGGGGAGGAAGCGAAGATGAAACCATAGCAGATAGCCTGGAGGGTGAGAGTAAGCGTAAGTTACGTCGAAAAGTGACAAGTGGAGGGGTATGTAATGTGTCAGGAATCATGTTGAGATTTTTCATGATGAAATATCACAACAATGTAGTGCATCCTCTCATTCCTGAAATATTTCTATAAATGATCTAAAAATTCTGAAATCCCCTTCAATTTGATGTCATGAACCTCATACATTCCAGATCCAGGTACCAGTTCCTCCTCTGACTTATGGCGCTTTTCCACTGCATGGTACGGTACGGCTCAGTTCGGGTCGGTTTGCGTTTCCACTGCAGTTTAGTACCGCTATAGAGTGGGCGGGATTATTCACGCCTCGTTATAATTGCGCCGCCTCTACTGCCGTGACATCATCGTAAACGCGCCACAAACAAACTCACGACAAAGAAAGGAGACGGAATAGTGTTCTTCATTCTCGGCATGTGGATGTTTTTAACAGCAATGGAGAGGTCTATGAGAATGCTTGTGATTTACCCCCCGCAGCAGAGACTGTGGTGCAGTGCCACGGGCTGTAGAGGAGGAGAGCAGGGATGTTCGTGCAGGTGTGCTGCGTTACTTGATTAGTTAACTATTCATGCATCGTGCTCTGTAAAGTGAATTATCAATAAACCTTTGAATATTTCAAAATGTACAATGTATCCTTGTTTTTTTATTTATGTGATGGTTTTTATAATCGCGGCATTAATCATTTGTCTTTTTCAAGAGGTTCATTACATGCTCATACAATAATAAATATTTAATATATAGTCTGGAGGTACACTTATTCGATCAGATTATTTTTAATTGAAGCAAAACACACATACAACGGTAAAAATATAAACAGAAGACATACTCTGAAAATATAGCAAGTTCAAAAGTATACACATAAGGCTTTTTCCTTCGGCGTCGCGCCATCACTGGATCCGCTCCTCGGCTATCAACGAGAGGAACGTCTGAACTTCCTCAACAGACAATGAAACAGATAATTTGTGGTTGATGCAAAAAGGTGCGTTTGTTGAAACAAAAGCTGCGTCCTGCGTCCGCTCCTTCGCTGGCTGTGCTGATTTAAATCTAGCGGGTCTCATGTCGCAAGTTCATTGACGCAGTAACGACGATTCTCTCCGGCCAATCAGTGATCAGCAGAGTTTACATGTCACGTTTTGGTAACGGTACGGATCGCTTGGAACCTCGGCTGAGGTGGTACTAAAAAAGTACCAGGTACCAGGTACAGTACCCAGTGGAAAACCCCCCAAAAGTGAACCGTACCGAACCGTACCATGCAGTGGAAAAGCGCCATTAGTATCCCAGCAGTTTGATGAAAATGAGCACTTCAATTAGTCAACCAATTAGACTGGAGCATGCTGTTTTGCCATTTTTACGCACAATCTGCACCAAGCGGTTCATGACGATGTGTGTGCAGTGTGTGGGTTTGTCACCTGGGACTATCCATATCATTATACACCAGAGGAGACCTACTTCTGCCAAAAAAGGGCAAGACAAACAGCACCAGTGTTACATGTTGATAACAAGCGATGGATTGACATTTCCCAACGCAGAAGTCCAATACAAGTGTTTTCATGTAAGAGACGACAGTGGGGCAAAGTTGACATGTCACTGGGTGTGTGAGTAAGAACAAGAAAGAGCAACCCTACTGTTACAGGCACTCCAGTTCTTCTGAAGTACATGCCAAAACACACACCCCACACAGCTGTGAGCGAGCGAGCATGTGTGTGTGCACGCGAGTGTGTGCGGTGAGAGAGGGGAAGCTAGCTTTCACCAACTTGCTCAACTGTGACATGGTTTGTGCTCAAGTGTTAAGTCATGTGATCTCTTCCTAAAAATCTTGTTTGAGAGGTGAAAGAGAAACTTGCATTTTGATGTTGATGTTTGTCATGACTGGGAGCCAATGAGAGACGATCTCTGCAGTCAACAAGCACAAGTTTTGGTAGCCTTGACCTATATTAGAGAAATTCAGCACAGCCTTCATGTAAATAGCCGTTCACTGCTCTCTTTACATCCATCTCTTTCACCTGGCGCTTCAGATATAGGTCAACAAAACCGCATTCTGTACAGTCGCATAATTTTAAACACACAGATTGTTGATATCCACTGATCTTTTTGTCCAGATCTGTTTTTTTTTAAGTGATAAGTGTAAGTCATACATATAATGACCAGAATATATCCCTCTTATGATTAGTATGTTTTTAATTTCAGAATTTTTTATTTTTAGGGGAGACAAAGTTGTATATTTTATACTCGCATATACAGCTGATATCCACTGATAACATTTTGTCTAAAAAAATTATATCAGATATTTTATTTTTTTTTAGGGGAGATATCAGATATCAACTTAATAAAAATAAATTATTGAAAATAATACTTGATTAGCAGTTCATTAAATTAAAATAATCTCAGTTTAAGACAACTGCTTTTCTGCTTAATATTTTTGTCACAATAATCAGTCATTTGTGTGACCAACAAAAAAAGACAAAAAAATTATAAGAAATGATATAAGTGATGAACCTTCATGAGTGTGCCAATACGTGTCTTGAAGCTTAAGATATTCTGACCCTGTAATGACATGGTAAGTTTAGTTTAGGTTGTACATGTAAATGTGGTGCAACTTCCCAAAAACATAATTATTTTTAGGATAATGTTGAAAAAAATATATATGGTATTTGCACAAAAAAGAGGGAAAAAAGAATAAATAATGAAAAGAACACATTTTGTTTAACTTTTTATTAGTGGTGGGCCGTTATCGGCGTTAACGTGCTGCGTTAACGTGAGACTCTTATCGGCGATAAAAAAAATATCGCCGTTAATCTATTCTCAAAGTTGGGTTGGGAGCTGGGTCTATACTACGCAAGCTATGATGACTTTCACCCTGATATTTTAGCGCGGATGTATACCTAGCCGAATTGCACTGTAGGGGGCGAGAACGAGTCTTCGAACTAGAGGCTCGCAGTCCGTGATGGACAGATTGTTAACGGCTGCTCTATGTGGTAATACAATCGGGCAGGACATCCAAACGCGCACCTATCATTCATCAACCTCAAATATGGCTTTTCATCTGAAAGATGTATGTAGTAGCAACTTTACATGGCCGCTCAATATGATGTTAACCTAGAGAAATGTGCGCTATTGAAGTGTTTGTGTGGAAGCGCGTTTGCGCAGGACAGGCTCCGGTGCGCTCACTTGCTCTTAAAATCTCCGTCATTTTTGGTCATACAGATAAAAGTAGCCTAATACATCTTTCGAATCTGTAAAGACTACGTTTATTTGTGTGCACTCAGAATAACAACGAAACGTTGCGCTTTTAAGCAAACAGGATGCGCTTTAGGTCTCATGTGAACTTGAGAATTCACTCCCGTGTCACCCTCTGCTTCGAACCTGTGTGTATGCCTAACGTTACTGTGAAATTACCACATCAGACGTGACGTGCTAACATGGATGCAGCTATGAAGCCGCCGGGTTTGCTTCAGGGAAAATTTATTTTTAAGAAGCTTCCCAATGGAAACTGTTAACAGTTCATCACGACCTCTTATGTAGGCCTACAGTTCAAAATTCATGTTTAACTGAATAAACAGTTAGTAAACACAAGTGCATCTTATTGAACATAGTTTATTTTCATCGCCAATTATCATAGTAGAACAGCTTTCTCAAGCAGTTTGTGATGCATTTTGGAAACAGGAGATGAGCTCCTGGTCTAATGCGCCACCTGGCTTGAGAAACCCGTTCTCAAAGACTTACTTTTAGTCATTATTTGGGTAGCACACATATTCTGAATGCCTTCGGCAGAATTCAAATGAGCCATTTTAATCTAGATTAATCTAGATTAATTCCAAAATTAATCTAGATTAAAAAAATTAATCTATGCCCACCCCTACTTTTTATATTAATATCTTGCACTTTCAAAATATTCTTATAATTTTTTTTGTTTTTTTTTAATCCAAACGCATAAAACCCAACATGAATAAAGACTTGTTTTTTTTGCAAATTGTACACTTTTTAAGGCACCTCACATTTACTGTTGCTCTATGAAATTTTGGCCAAAACAACACTAAATCCCACAGATTTCAAAAATATTTTCAAGATGTCCAAATTGGTTATGCAAATTCCCAGCACTGACACACATAAAGCTGCCATCCGTGTGAGCTGTACTTCAAACATCTCTAGGCAACTGATGGACCTTTTTTGCAATGCTTTCAATTTCTAAGAATTGGCACATGTGAAACTGGATTTTTCTTTATAATGGAAATCTGAATTGCCAACGACCCATCTGACAAAGTGTCATGCAAAATCTACACACAATCGGTTCTCAGCTAGAGGTTTACAGGTCTGTACAGGGTCACAGAAAGTCTGGATCCTGAAGAAAAACCAGTTGAGAACCACTGATCAAACCCATTCCCGAGTGAGGATGAAATGAAAGAGCCAAGATCCCACACATAACCAAACTAGGATCACAAGTACACACTCTTCCTTGGTCTCTCACATGCATGCAACTGACCATACAAGGTGACCAAAAACTAGATGAAAGGTTATAGATAAATTGCACCAATGCCTGCCATTTTAAGTGCTCTCTTAAACGAACAAACAAATGAAAAGTACAGCCAACTAATGTTGGTGGTGCGTGAGGTCAATGTCAGGAGACCGTGTGAATGTGCCGTTGAGTGACGCCGTCATCATTCCATGTCATCATTTAAACTCCGTTTGTGGTAGAACAAAACATAGTTTAACTAAACAAATCATCTACAGTGAAAACCATTCGCTCTTGCTCAGTTCCAAAACATAGTGAGCTGCCTACAGCATTTTAAGATTTATAAGTGATCTCCTGACTTCCAAAAGTTAGGTAACCTAGTTTGTAAGATACTTTGTTTACCACAAATTCTGAGGCAGGATTATTTGTTTTCTTCATGAAGAAGCAAAGAACGAATTGTGGAAAGCTAAAAATAATTATCCAAGAATTGTTCTTTTGATTCCGTTGGTTTCCTAATCTACCTTTCTAATAAACTTGAAATTGTATATTATAAATATTGTTAGCTCTGTGAGAGATTGTTTGTGATATCCCTCACAGGCAAGCTACTTTTTAAAAGCGTCTTCTAAATAAATAAATGTAAATGCTTATGATGGACGAAGTGAGAGAAATGTCAATCAATGAAAATAAACATTTATATTTTTGCACAATATTGTGCTGTGATTTATGCTTGTTATGCTTTTGTTGTTAGCTAGCAGCATGCTAACATTTGAAACCAAATACTGAATAAAAAAGCGGAGAAAAAAAAATTACACAATATTTGTGCTGCTCGTTTCATGCTAACTAACTTCAGTACCTTTAGCTTAGCAACATGCTAACATCTGAAACATAAAAGTATCAAAAATGTGTTATTTTATACAATATTTATGTTTATATTATGCTTAGAGCGCCGTTAGCTTAACAACATGCAGAAAACGGAAAACCAGAACTCTCAATAAAACGTTTTTGTGCAGTGAATTGTATTCTTATTATAGCACCATTAGCTTAGCAACAAGCTAAACTTAAACAAAGTATCAACAGTAAAGCATCACTTATTACACAATATCCGTGTCGCACATGTTATGCTCATTAGAGTGTCGTTAGCTTAGTGGCATACTGACATTTCTTTTGATTAAAATATGAAAACATCTGTCAGAGAAGGTAAATGGTGTGTGAACCGTTTATACTTTCACGTGATTTGTTCTGTCAAACTTAGTGTGACATACCTTAAAGATGTAACAGATATCAGAAAGCTGGTTAAAATTCCATGACAATCATGAGACAAAGGAGATCTGAGATCAGCGTGAAGGTGTTTTGTGAGGTCATATGGGCCTCTGGTAACTAGAGTGTGGCAGACAGACAAGACATTTCTGATAGGCCCTCATCATCACCTCTCACTTCCTCTGTGGGCCAACTGCATGACTGGCACTCATGTTACCCTGGAAACTACTTACAGCACGTCAGTCGAGAACAAGAGTGAAAGCCTGCGAGTTTCAGAGGTTTCGGTTACAAAAAAAATCAGCTGTTATACACCAGGCGGTCGTGACTGCTACCCAAAAAACAAGTCCATGGATATATTAGCAGTGAATACTGCACATAGGGGTCGACCGATTATCGGCCTGGCCGATTATCGGCGCCGATATTAAGCTTTTTACCGATTATCGATATCGGCCATTTTCAAAACATATTTGCCGATATTTTTTTATATATTTTTTTTTATATAATGCAAACAAACATACTATTTACAGGTGACATTATTTATTGGTGAATAAATAATACAGGTGAAATTATTTAATGTTTAAATGCACTATTTGGCTCGATGCAGCCTGTCTGAGCTCAACACTCTGTGAGAGTGAGGCGATCTCTCAATCTCTGAGAGCAATCTCCGCCCACCGCTCATCTGATATGTAGAGAGTCACGAGTCCGACCAATCAACGCGGAAAACTGAAGGCAGTCTCACACCGAAAGCACATGCTAACTGGAGCTGCCTCAGTGATCAGTTGCGCATATCAGTTGTCTCTCAAAGGTAAAGCAGCAGCAGACGTTGCTGAAGTTGCAAAACACCTCAATATAACCTATGATGTCCGCGATGCGGAAAATGCGGGCGGAATCGCCGAATGCAGTCATATAATGGAATTTACCGTATAACGCGGAATGTCGTGGAATGTGTCGAAGTTTGGATGAATTAATCAAAAGTAGGTCAGTACACTTACATCGACTCGCGCTATGGACTAGTATCTATAAATATTAAGCCGCAAAAACACTTTAAATATGAATCCTGCATGTTCTGCATCTCTGTTAATGAATGACACAGACGTGCGGTTTCGTTTACTGCACACATACATGAAGAGCGCGTGAAGCTCGCGGTGTTTTCAGCATAAATGAGGACATAAATACACGAACAACATCCCCAGAACTGCTCCGAGAGTCACTTCTTGAGCATTTGACCGTTTCATTTGAGTAAAACGATCGTCATATCATATATTCATAGGCTACAGAAACTTAAAAGGTCCTCATGGCAACCTGTCAAAATATAAGTTCGGTTTAGCCGAATATATTACTGTATACGTAATACAACTACAACAATTATTACAACTTTTGTTGAGAATAATAACACAATACGCTATTTCTTCCATGTTTTAATTTTAATAGTAAACTCATTTGTTTGCCAAAAATAAAGTCTAACTCTCATTTGATTAAAAGATAAATTAAATTAATGTTTTATGCCTTCATTTGCACTGTACTGTAAATTAAAATCAACGGAAATGTTGTTGTTATTAACAGTTTTCAGAATTAAAGACATGTTTAAAAGCATTTAAAGAACGTTTTTTTGTCAGAGCTCTTGTTATTATAAATTTTGGCATTAATTTTCATTTTTACACCAGACACGTATATCGGTTCAAAATATCGGTTATCGGTCTACTTTGATCTGTAACAGATAATCGGTATCGGTATCGGCCCTGAAAAACACATATCGGTCGACCCCTATACTGCACATTGTGCAACAGATACAACAATTTTGTCACATGACATTATTGTTATTAAGCTCAATTCAGTGAGAGGTGTTCAATTTTCATCTCGGAAATAAAAGTTATCTTGCATTTTTTTTATTACCTATATACTAGGGATGCACCAGTTGACCGTTTTTTTGTCTTTTTTCCTGCCGATTTTTCCAGATGTTCGCCTGCATGCACACTACATTGTAATCATTTGCGAACATGTAATTTCTGAGGAAGACATTTGGCACAAGCACAACAAGCACAGAAAAACAGATACCAAGAGGCGAACAGCAGTTGGTGTATTGGCACACAAATAAGAGCCGCTTTCCTGCGCTCGCTGAAGTTGCGCTAGCGTATCTGTCTGTGTCATGCACAAGCGTAGACAGTGAACAGTGAACAAAGACAAGCAAAAAAATTATTGTATAGTATGCAGTGTAAGGGTAATATTTAATATATATATATATAAGGGAAACAGGTCAATTTAGCTCAAAGGGAATCATTAATGATTTTATAGGGAATTTGAACAGACTCACTGTTTCATGGCGATTCACAGAACAAGCCGTATAACAAACTCTGCACTGGATATTAAAATCCCAAAATATAGGGAAAACGCTATTAAATAGCACGGTAACAAAATCGACAGATTAAGACATTAACTTGTGAGCACAAAACACAAGATACATCTCTTTTAAATATAAATAAGACTTTATTTATATAAACCTAAAATAAGCTAATCTAGCACATGAAGACACGCATTCACACGTTGGATAAAAAGAGAAAGTGAGGAAAGGACTAGTTTAAGAGAATGAAAATGTGATAATCCCACGCTTACAGCAATATGTACAATTGCATAGACCTGAACAACCATCAATCACTTATTTAACCCTCGCATTGAGTTTCTCAATGAGGCTAAAATTTATATTAAAATACACCAGCTCAGCAAGAATCTGGGGCTTGTACTTGCGTTGCTTTTGTGTTTAAGGGATTCCCTTTTGTCATCCGTCTTTGCAGAAAAGGGTTTCTCCGAAGTCGCTGATTGACTTAGAGTTTAATAATCGTTGAAGTGAAGTTTGGACGGGCGCTTGAGGTCGACGTGGAGACACAGCGTTGGCAAACTTAACTTAGCACACGAAACTCAACGGAAAGAAAATAAACTAAAGTAAAAGAATAAAAGGATATAAAAAGACTAGGTGGCTTTTCTTCTCGTTGTGGCCACAGCTGGCATGTAGGCCAGAGTACATGGAGCTTAAAGAGCACAGAGAGTGATGACAAAAAGCATGGCTAAAGGTTAGAAGAGCAGAGCAAGCAAGCTTTCAAGAGAACGAGCTTCAAGAGAGATTTCAAGAGAGATTATAAGAGAGAGATTTCAAGAGAGAGATTTGATGGTGTCTTGAGTTTTTAAACTCGGCTTTCAGACACCTCCCAATGGTTGTCTTGACCAATTAGATCCTATCCTGGCTCTGGGTGCTGCTTTGTTTCTCCAACCAATCAAGAAATCAACATCACATGGTCAGTTACATTGCCCGAATTTTACACACTCTTGCAAAGTATACTTTTGGATGTGATTTCTATAACCAGAATATGATAAAAAAATATGTATGTGAAATTTCCTCTGTTTAATTGTAAATTAAATGTTAGATTTAGTAACATATTTTTTTTCTTTTAGTTTTAGTATAAAATTATTATACCATGCATAATTTTACCCTTTTTTGTTTAAAGAAGAAACCAAACCAATGTATAGTTTAGTTTATATTTGAGGCTCGATGCTATAGAAAAGCAAGAAAATTTCAGGAAGAGTGTTTTCAGCCTTTTTTATATAAATAAATATGGCATGCAGCTTCAAACAATGGCATAAATCTGTTCAAAATAATCGTTGTTAATAATCGCAATTACAATCTCAAGAGAATAATCGACAATTATGATTTTTGTCATAATCCTGCAGCCCTAGCACACACCCATCCTGCAAGGCTTGTGTTTCAGAAAACCCCTGTCATTTGAGAAGGGAAGCAAGGCAGTACAAGACCTGCAATCCTCACACACACAAGGAGAAAAGGTAGGCCCTTGTGGAGCAGGGGGTCCTGTTTCACAAATGTAATCTGTGAATAATCGCATTTCTTTTGTAAAGCAGAGAGCACAAGGCCACATTGGTCTCACATATAACAAGGCACGGAATGCAGACTGTGTTCAATTAGGAGTAGATCTGGCCAAAATAATATTTTTCTAACTAGGTAAACCGGTTTCAAGATTTTGTGTTATAGCAAACTGAGCCGATGTCAAAGATTTTTCTGCTGGCCTGGTCGGCATTATTAATTTAGTTTTTTTTCTTGCCAATTCATTTGCTCTGACCTGTGACAGTATGTTTGTTATATGCTAAAATCTCTCTGTAACTTTTTTGTTGTTCTTCTTTAAAAAAAGAAAAAAAAGAAAATTATGAAACTACATTTATTGAAACCATATTAAAATATATTATAATTAACACTTTTCCTAAAAATAAATTAAATAAAATACTCAACTGATTTGTTTATCACTTTTAACTTATTCGATCAGCGGCTTCCAAGGTTAACTCATAAACAGTCAACTAGATAACTTTACCTCAGCAGCATTAATTATTATTTAATTTTATTTCATGTTATATATAATCAAAATTCGTTTTTATAAAATTAAATTAAAAATTAAATAATTATACAAACTCAAATCGGTCACATTTTCCCAAACTGAAGTTGCGATAAAGTCAATTTAGGCTTTATTAACATTCCATTATAATGTAAATTATGAAATATTGACAAGGCTATTGATAAATAAACTGTTGAAATAATTTGTTTTAATTAGTGCTAAACAATGGTAGAATAAATTAGAACTAATCAAAAGCTCAAATATTCTATACCGACTGATACCAAAAAATACCATTAAATAGAAATATTTATATAATAATCCCTATAATTAATAATAACAATGGCTGATAACCATCGCAATATATCGCGCATCCCTACAAAACACTCTTACACTGTGACTGCATGAGTCCAGGATAGTACAGCCCTAAAAACACAGTGAAGTCAGAAAGGAAGGCAGAGATCAACAAAAAGAAAAGAGAAAGGAATCCCACCTGTGCAGCATCTAAGAAACCACTGCACTGGAGCAATGATTCACCTCTAAGCAACACCAGGATCAGCCTAGCAGTAGTTCGAAACAGAAAAAGCTTTCTTATGTAGACAGGTAGCGCTCAGACAGACAGAAAGAGAGAGGGAATGCAAGAGAGTGAAAAAGCGAGAGTATTTATGGGGATTAAAGCAATGCCAGATACTGGCTTCAAATATAAACAATCCTGACAGACAATATAATAACACAGCTAATACTCATCAGAGGTAGGGATGGGTCACGATTTTCGAATATTCGAATATTCTCGATTATCGATTAGGTTGTGCGATTATTTTCTAAAGGTGTACCAGGGCTTGACAATAAAGACTGTCCGATGGCGTGAAGGACGCTCGGATTTGTCACTTACCAGATCGGGCCACTGCAGGTGGTCACTAAATTGTATCATTTGCATGCGTTTTTAAGCCTTGTTTGTTTAAAAATGTAAGCGATTAAAAAGCATTTGGGCGCGAAAGACAACTCCTTTCAGTGCATGCGCGTTGTGTTCTGTTCTGTGTGAACAGCGCGAGCACAGACAGCCGCGTCTCTGACACGCGCGAGACGCCTGAACGGGCAAATACATGAAGCATGTCAAACTACCCCTCTTGGCAAGTAACTTTAGCAATAATTAATCTATATTGAATTTATATACTGAAGTACAGATGCACAGATCAACAGGATATTTGTTTGTTTTATTTTAGAGCATCTTCTATTCCGTGCTTGAACACAAACTGCACTGTCGGCACTCGGGCGCAGCACACATACATAGTGTGTACACATACATACACACACACACTATAGTGTGAGCGCTAACCATGCTAGAGAACGGAACTTCTGATATGTGCGGCCTGATTGCGTGAATAATAGACCTGTTAATCAATATATTGTGAGAGGGCCGTTTGCTACAGCGTCCCAAACAACTCAAAATAATAAACCAAAGTTAACAAAACGATGCACTCCACAGAGCGCTTCTCTGCCGCCTTCATGTCCTGTTTCCCATTAATGAAGCCGTGACGAGCTCCCTGCATTCAAATTATTCGTTTTTTGCTGAAATAATAACGTAATATTCCACTGGTTGATATATTATATTTATATGCAAAATATTTGTGTTGTTTTTCGTGTTAAATGTGAAGAATGACAGGTTGGATGCCACACTTATTATTATTATTATTTTGGCAGAGTATACAGGTGTAATTTTCACTTTAACTTCAGGCAATGTAACATGATTTTATGATCGTAATATTTACTTAATTCTTAAAATATTATGACGTTAATTATTTAGTTATTTATTTGAGAAAGATAAACTGATCAAACGTGCGCTGGCCGCTTGGTATTTAAAAAAAACTAAAACTTGAATTTAACAAAAATAAGATGTTCCAATCATATTTCTAAATTAAATTAATAAAGAAAGGAAACAAAATAATGACCAATTTGCTATTAAAAACCCAAACTGAACTATTTAAATGGCTCAGCTAGAGAGAGAGAAAGACATGGGCTCAGACTCAGGCGGAGAATTCGGAGAAGCTGCAGGGATCTATATTCATTCCCTTGTTTCAATTCAAAG
Organism: Schizopygopsis malacanthus; assembly: GCA_027474115.1. NCBI lineage: Eukaryota > Metazoa > Chordata > Actinopteri > Cypriniformes > Cyprinidae > Schizopygopsis > Schizopygopsis malacanthus. The sequence continues at coordinate 40,841,913 of CM049864.1, read as the reverse complement.
TTCACCGAGCAAATTGTGAACAACACTCCCGTCTTCTTCCCGAGCATGTGAACATGTTCATTTAATATATTTGTATATATGAAATAGGTTATAGGTTATTGTTATGAAGACAGACGTTAAAATTAATGTTCACATAATAAGTGCCGTCATTCAGGCGGTTCACAATGTTTTAGCGCGAAATATGTTTTAAGAATGATATTCTGTTTAGCGCGCAATATGTTTTACGCCTAATATTCCTTGATGCATTAATCAGATTTAAGATTTTCTTTTTAATAATATGAATGTTCATGCTCATTTTTAAAATAGAAATGTCCTAGCCTTATGAGCAGTTGATAATCGACGGACTGTTCTGTTAATAAATGCCGTCCTTCGGTTATGTTATATTAATATGTTTCAGCACTCATACTTTACAACCATTCATTTTCTTGGGTTAAGATAGACTATTCTCTAATTAAACAGTTTGTTATCATACAGATTGAAAGCCTGGATGGTCTCTCTCCCCCCCCCCCCCCTCTCTCTGTGTGTGTGTGTGTGTGTGTGCGTGGGTGGACGGGTGCATGCGCGGGAGGGGTGCGATTTTCGAATAGTAATCGAATAATACCCAGCGACTATCGAATATTACTTTTGCTTAAAATGCCCATCCCTAATCAGAGGCCCATAAAACCAAAAGCTAAATATAACAAAGGAAATTGAACCTTTGCATACAGTTGTGATCTGATTAACAGAGCGACTCAAAGACATGGATACTTCTCTTTTAGGCCAGAAATACTCTACACAGGTGTGCAAATGCTTGGCCAACTCAATGCAAACTCATGGTCAAATAATATCTACTTTGCGTGCATTCTTGTAGTAACAACAACCTCAGTGCTTGAGAAAGCAAAGGTCACTCAGTTCACGCTAAGAGCATTAACAATAACTATATTAGCAGCATCCACACCAAATCACATTAATGTTCTGATCTTCCCTATACCTTTAAAGGGATAGTTCACCCAAAAAATTCTGTCATTAATTACCCTCATAACGTTCCAAACCCGCAAGACCTTCACTCATCTTAACACAAATTAAGATACTTTTGATCAAATCTGAGAGCTCTCTGACTAGGGCTGTGCAATTAATCTCCATCACTGGTTTTCAAATGGAGCGGCAGTTAATACACAGAGCCGGAATTCACTGACAAACTAGGCAATATCACATTCATATACTGATACTGAACGCAAGAACAACGGCTCGGTGTATTAACTGCCGCTGCATTTGAAAACAGGTGATGGAGGTTTACTTCCAATCCCGGAGCCGGCATTGCTGACGAGATGCGCATGATAATTGCATGCGATTAATTGCACAGCCCTATCTCTGACCCTCAATAGACAGCAAGGGTCCTACCAAGTTCAAGGCCCAGAAAGGTACCAAGAACATCGACAAAATGGTCCTTGTGACCTCAGTGGTTCAATCGTAATTTTATAAAGCTACGAGAATACTTTTTGGGTGCAAAAAACCTCAAATGTGATATTTAGGTTATAAAAGGCACACGTGATCCAAGTTGACAGTTACATTTTCTCCAATAGCAAGTAATACAGTCCCTCTCATCTCCCAATAAGAAGACAATATCTGGTATCACGACACATGTGCATGCTTTTCTCTGAACGTAACATTGTGATACTTTAGAATTATTTCTCCAACATGATGAAAAACTGACAGTAAAAGATCGAGATGCACCGATTGCAATTTTCTTGGCCGATTCCGATTTCCGATTGTTTTTTGGAAGTGTGACCTGCCGATACCGATTTTCTTTCTAAGAACTATAATTGTCAGCATATACAAACAAAAATCTATGCAAATTTCAACAAAAACATTTTTACATAATAAAATAAATTATTAAACATTACATTTCCCCCAATCTGGACTGAGTTACAGATTTTCTCTCACTTAAACAACTCTCAAAATAAAGTGCTCTGTGACTGGAAAAAGGAAGATATAGTTAACTTAAAATGAGTTTCTGTATGTAACAAAACATGTAATTTCCCAATGTTTACAAATGGTCATTTCTTTCCCCTAACCTTATTAAACGAATCATCTTTCACATCAAATTCTTACTTTGTTTCACTTAATTAAGTTAGCATAATAAGAAACTTTAGAGTTGTTACCATTCAAATGAAGTTAGTATTAACAAACAATCTTTCCACTGCTGAGGAAACAGAAGCTGCATCTGAAGCGGTATTAGATGCATTTACACACAGTTTGATGAAGCTGAGGTGCCATAAATGCATTTACACTGGAACATTTCAAATGCATAAATAATTTTATAAGATTAATGTTTTATACATTTTTTTTAAACATACAAATAAATGTTGAAAAAATGCAATGATACTTTTAAATATGACTAAACCACCAGTAGATGGCGGAAAATGTCTATTTTAATGAGCGAGTCATTTATTCATTCAATCGATCCATTCATAAACAAGGAAATTGGTTGTCCTTATTAATGGGCCACTGAATCGATTGACTCAATCGATTCATTCAGTAACGAAACACCGCTGTGTGTTGCTCAGAGACACACAACAGTTCTGCTGTGGCTTTGATCACAACTATTTTCGTCAGCGAAATTGAGCAAAAACAGTCAGTATTTTGTCTAAAATCTAAGTCACTTAATTTTCGCTTCTTGTTTATTGAAATACTATTGTATAAAATCAGTGTCACATTGCAGTTGTGTTGATATTGATATTCAGGGCAACATTGTGCTCGTATAATGTTGCTTACCTAAAATCATAGTTTGTAAATATTTAAAAAAAATCTACCACAGTATGCATCTATACATTTTGAGGCTGTTCAAGCCTCATCTGGCACGACATAAATGCATTTTCAATCGCCGTTTACACTGAATGCCATTAAAATGTGAATTATTCTTATCCGAAACGACATGTATACTCGCAACTGTGAGTGTTTGCGTGGCAGTGACGTCTCTGCCTACGCCGCTGGCAATAAAAGGATCGGCTCCAAATCTGCAAGACGTGAGACTGACCGTCCGGTCACCGATCCAAGAAATCAGCCGATTCCGATCACTGGCCGGTCAATCGGTGCATCTCTAGTAAAAGAAGAATTTAATGATGATAGCTGTGACAGCGCCCCTAGTGGCAACACTGAGAAAGCAACACAATTATTACTTATTTACTTTTTAACGCCATGGCAACATAAAACGGCACTATGATTTGCAATTAGGAGGTGTTTAAACAACACCCTTTTCAACTATAAACTAATGACTTTATGCGTTTTGGCCTTTCATTTACACAACAATGGCATTTTGGGAACCTGAAAACACAACCTTTACTGGCCTGTTATGCATAATACAGAGTTTTTAGTCATTTTAGCAGATCCGTGTGATCATTGTCATCTGTAAACGAATCTTTTCAAAAACACAAGGAAAATATTTCCCATTTTTATTACACTGTTTTCGTGTAAACCTACCCGAAATGTACCATTTTTAACAGTATAATAGTGTTTTAACGGAGAAAACATGTCAATTATGTATTTTACCATATGCATTAAGAACCTAAAAAGCAGTTCATTTCAGAGAGAACAATTCAAGGTTCAAAATGCATAAGGAACCTGTACTGACACATTTGATTATGAATCGTAGTTAATCATAACCCAACATATCATGAGCATACCATATCCTCAGAGAACTTGACTGCCCGGTTATCAGAGTTGTGGCTATAGTTTCCTCTTTTGATCATTACAGTATCAGGCTACTAAACATGACTTTGATTTAGGGTGATTTCATCACATAGCAGTGCTCTGTTCAGACAGAAGGATCTTGAAAGGCTGTCCCATTTCCATATATGATCAATAAGTGCTGAGGCAGGCATAATTAATGTCTTTTAGCTTGAGTTTACTGCAGAAAGACTCTGAATGAATTCAGTGCTACTGACCAGCAACTTTCACGGTCAGTATAAACACATTCACAGTGGCTCAGAACATAGTGAACTGTCTGCTTTCATACTGGCAAATTGGGCATCATAATTGATGATTGTGGAACACGTTTATAATGGTTTGACAATAGATGACTCCATTTCAATCTCCATTTTGATGTTTTCTGTTCATGCCAGAACAAAACTTCACTAAACATTATTTGGAGAGTGCCTCAATAATGACAATAAGCTTTGTTAGTTTTCATATGAAACAAAGTGTCAAAAACTTCAAATTCTGTCCGTTTAATCATGAAATGCAAACAATAAATGCCGTTTTGGCGCTCTTTAATGCGGCATGACAGATCGGTGAAGCCGCCTCAGTTCAAGCGGAAACACAAATGTTTGTAAACAACTCAGTTTTTGAGTGTTAATTATTACATCTAAAACAAACAGCAATTATATTTAGATGGAACTTTTTTTTGTTAAATTTAGCCTTTAATATTACAGAAATATACCAACAGACAGGGTTCCCTGAGCATTAGTTGAGCGTTTGTTTTCTTTTAGTAAAGTCAAATAACGTTACTGTAAGTTACCAGACTAATATCCAAACGAATCGAATCTAGCTAGTGAATCGGAATCAAATAATAATAAAGGTCAAGATATAAATAAAGCCTACATTTTCAATAACTGATTTGATTTTGCTTCACAAGAAAGGCGTTTTCGGTTTGTTTTGATGTGTGCACAAACACACAGTTTCATCTTGATGACGTACATCCGGTTAAAAAAAAACGTGTAAACCTAATTTTTTTTAAATTACATTGTTTATATTTAATAAAATTAAGTTGGGACTATTTTTACCAAGAGTTATGTTGTATGAGCTCATTTTAATTAATGAAATTGAACAAAGAGCAACAATCATTTTTTGAGTGCAATAACTGTTACTTTTAAACATATATTCCGTTAAAATTGCCTATGATAACATAGTTACAACCAAAATGCAATGTCTACTACAGTCATCCTACTGTAAAATCATAATACTTTAATACGGAAACTCATTTCAAACGGTGCCAGAATTTTGTTTAATATATTTGTTGTGTTGACAGCAGTGGTAGAGTCGAATTAACCCCCGTTTGCGCGAGTGTGCGAGTGTGTGTGTGTGTGTGTGTGTGTGTGCGTGCGTGACACACCCCGATTCAGACTGGGGTGGGGGGCACGTGAAACCCCCTCCAGACAAACTACCGTTATCCTGCATTGATCCTCTTGCTACAACCACGAGAATAAACTTAATCCCGCAGATTAATACACACACACGAACACGACAGCTGCAAAAAAAAAACGTTTATTATCATCAGAACCGAGCGTTGATCACGCAAAAGTCGTCCAACAACACGCAGCCAGCGCATGATACACACATGCACATGCATTCCCTCCTAAACCGTCACATCTTCAGTCCGTTAACAGCATGTCGCCGGTCTAGTCGCTATTTATCCCATCATAGGCGCTGCTGTAGCCTGTTAGCTAACATCCCGATGCTGGTAACAGCACACTGCGCATCACAAGCAACTAAACAGCGTCAAACTCACCGCTTCGTGATCCGTGCTCAACTCCTGCGTGCAAGGGGATGCTGCGGCCGTTACTCCGTGCCGCACGCGATGGTCCAGCAAACTATATACACAACATAAAACAACAGCCGAACGCCTATAACGTTCTAGCAGGAGCGACGATTGTGCGTGGGTGTGTGTGTGTGTGTGTGTCCGTTGATCCGACACGGGGCGGGGCTACAGGACCAGTCTGATCTTGCTGCAATGTTATTGGAGAATAGCGATTGAGGGGCGGGGCTACTGGCTCATTCTGATGCTGCTGCTGTGTTATTGGAGAAGAGCTGAGAAAGGGCGTGGTTGAAGAATGCCTGAGCATCCTATTTATTGCTTCTGGGAATCATATGGAATTTAACGATGCCGTAAATAATTATTTTAGTGCTTTTAAGGAAGAAATTTTGGGAAAATTTTGATTCAATTTTATTGTATCTCCTGCCCTCAGGAGTTTTTTGCCAAATCCGTTTAGAGGTTGCATCTCAATAAATTAGAATGTCGTGGAAAAGTTCATTTATTTCAGTAATTCAACTCAAATTGTGAAACTCGTGTATTAAATAAATTCAATGCACACAGACTGAAGTAGTTTAAGTCTTTGGTTCTTTTAATTGTGATGATTTTGGCTCACAATTAACAAAAACCCACCAATTCACTATCTCAACAATTTAGAATACTTCATACGACCAATAAAAAAAAAACGTTTTTAGTGAATTGTTGGCCTTCTGGAAAGTATGTTCATTTACTGCAGGGGTCACCAAGTTCAGTCCTGGAGGGCCGGTGTCCTGCAGAGTTTAGCTCCAACCCTAATTAAACACACCTGAAGCAGCTAATCAAGCTCTTACTAGGCATAAACTTCCAGGCAGGTGTGTTGAGGCAAGTTGGAGCTAAACTCTGCAGGACACCGGCCCTCCAGGACCGAGTTTGATGACCCCTGATTTACTGTATATTTACTCGATACTTGGTAGGGGCTCCTTTTGCTTTAATTACTGTATAGATTCGGCGTGGCATGGAGGTGATCAGTTTGTGGCACTGCTGAGGTGGTATGGAAGCCCAGGTTTCTTTGACAGTGGCCATCAGTTAATTTGCATTTTTTGGTCTCTTGTTTCTCATTTTCCTTTTGACAATACCCCATAGATTCTCTATGTTCAGGTCTGGTGAGTTTACTGGCCAGTCATGCACACCAACACCATGATCATTTAACCAACTTTTGGTGCTTTTGGCAGTGTGTGCAGGTGCCAAATCCTGCTTGAAAATGAAATCAGCATCTTTAAAAAGCTGGTCAGCAGAAGGAAGCATGAAGTGCTCCAAAATGTCTTGGTAAACGGGTGCCGTGACATTGGTTTTCAAAAAACACAATGGACCAACACCAGCAGATGACATTGCACCCCAAATCATCACAGACTGTGGAAACTTAACACTGGACTTCAAGTAACTTGGGCTATGAGCTTCTCCACCCTTCCTCCAGACTCTAGGACCTTGGTTTCCAAATGAAATACAAAACTTGCTCTCATCTGAAAAGAGGACTTTGGACCACTGAGCAATAGTCCAGTTCTTCTTCTCCTTAGCCCAGGTAAGACACCTCTGATGACAACTGTAGCCAAATTCCTTGACACGTCTGTGTGTGGTGGCTCTTGATGCCTTGACCCCAGCCTCAGTCCATTCCTTGTGAAGTTCACCCACATTCTTGAATTGATTTTGCTTGACAATCCTCATAAGGCTGCGGTTCTCTCGGCTGGTTGTGCATCTATTTATTCCACACTTTTTCCTTCCACTCAACTTTCTGTTAACATGCTTGGATACAGTAGGCTACTCTGTGAACAGCCAGCTTCTTTGGCAATGAATGTTTGTGGCTTACCCTCCTTGTGAAGGGTGTCAATGATTGTCTTCTGAACAACTGTCAGATCAGCAGTCTTCCTCATGATTGTGTAGCCTAGTGAACCAAACGGAGAGACCATTTGAAGGCTCAGGAAACCTTTGCAGGTGTTTTGAGCTTATTAGCTGATTGGCATGTCACCATATTCTAATTTGTTGATACAGTGAATTGGTGGGTTTTTGTTAAATGTAAGCTAAAATCATCACAATTAAAAGAACCAAAGACTTAAACTACTTCAGTCTGTGTGCATTGAATTTATTTAATACACGAGTTTCACAATTACTGAAATAAATAAACTTTTCCACGACATTCTAATTTATTGAGATGCACGTGTATTTAGTTTTCAGACCTCAACAGCAATAATGTGTTCACTGATAAATGTAATACAAATATTGAACAAAAATGTAGTAGCATAACATCAATTCAGTTTGTTCATTTTATACAATACTACCACGGATTGAAACTTATTTGTGACAAACCAGTCAGGTTCATGTTGAGTCGGACATGGCGAAAATAATAAATAACTGTTTCGTTATTAGCCTAAGTGAGTCTTTCAATAACAGTTTGTTTCACTAAACTCGTTCTGAAGTCAGGTTATGCTGTATGTTTCTGATTTACTGATATTAATTAACTGGGTTATTTGTTTGGGAAGCAGATGGCACAGTATGGATTCACTGGGAAAACGGTTCAGACTACACCCATGTTGTTGATTCACTTAAGATATAAATGTATTACAACAACATTGTTTTTGTTTTGTTGTTTTGTTACCCTGGCAACACGTCTGTATCTGTGTACATTATTGTATGTTTTTATTATGTTTTGCTTGTATGTTTTTATTATGTTTTGGTTTCAAAAAATGCAGTTAACAATGATAAATAGTGTTCAGAAACCAAACAACACTGTTTATTTTGAATTGGTTAGTGAATCACAAGAAATTTGAAAGGACGTTCATTATTCAGGGTTCAAGTGGTTTCAAACAGTTAACAGCGCTGAGCGTCATGAAAAGCAAATGGAAAATCTCGGTTCCCAACATTGATAGCTGCTACTGACCTCTTCACACTGGGATCATAGAGGTCACCGACAAACCATCTGGCGTTATAGACATGTAACATCTGGAAATCAGATTAAAAAAATCCATCCATCCATCCATCCATCCATCCATCCATCTAACTTAGTGTTAAATGGAGGAAATGAGGAGCATACTTAAAATTAAAAAAGTTAAAGTTTCAAAAATTCATAGCCATTTTATGTACAGTATGTAATTTACGTTTAGCAAACTGAAGTGAATGGAGTGGACATTTTGAAACATCAAAATATTAAAGTCTGTCTCAATGCATAAATTAATGTTCAGATTGCAATCTGTTGACTAAGAGGCAAGCAGTTCGCCCGAAAATCTCAAATGTGTGTGCGTGGATTCAATTTAACTTGAGTATGCTTCCACCTAGTGGTCATTTTACGCACAACACCTGAACAAATAAACTATACAGATACATAAAAAAATCGAATATGGTGAAAAGGTTCATTTTTTTCTTGTAACTTATTTAAAAAAGTTAAACTTTAATATATTTTAGATTCATGACATGTAAAGTAAAACACTTCAAACGTTTTTTTTTGTTTTATTTTTGATGATTAGAGCTTACAGCTAATGAAAGTCAAAAGTCAGTATCTCAAAATATTAAAATATTTACATTTGAGTTTCGATAAATGACCATCCATACGGTATAAATTCTGGGTATCTCTTGTTCTTCGAAACCACAATAACGGGGAACACTGCTGACTTGGCAACTGTCCAGAAGATGATCAAGTCGCAGAGGGTCATTACTGAAAGGGGGGGCTGTTCAAGGAGTGCTGTATCAAAGCATATTAAATACAAAGTTGACTGGAAGGAGGAATTTGGGTAGGAAATTGTCTAGTGTGAATTTTCCATAGTCTGTGATGATTTGGGCTGCCATGTCATCTGCTGGTGTTGGTCAACTGTGTTTTCTGAAGTCCACAGTCAACGCAGCCATCTGAATTTTAGAGCACTTCATGCTTCCTTCTGCTGACAAGGTTTATGGAGATGTTGATTTCATTTTCCAGCAGGACTTGGCACCTGCCCACACTGCCAAAAGCACCAAAAGCTGGTTCAATGACCATGTGTTACTGTGCTTGATTGGCCAGCAAACTCACCTGACCTGGATAGATTCTCTATGGGGTATTGCCAAGAGGAAGATGAGAGACACCAGACCCAACAATGCAGATGACCTGAAAGCTGCTATCAAAGCAACCTGAGCTTTCATTACACCGGAGCGGTGCCACAGACTGATTGTCTCCATGCCACGCTGCATTGATGCAGTAACTCATGCAAAAGGAGCCCCAACCAAGTATTGAGTGCATAGAAATGAACATACTTTTCAGAAGCCTGACATTTCTGTTTAAAATATAATTTTTTTATTGATCTTATGTAATTTATAATTTTCTGAGACACTGAATTTTGGGTTTTCATTATCTGTAAGCCATAATCATCAACATTTCAAGAAATATAGGCTTGAAATATTTTACTCTATTTAATTAATCTATATAATATATGGGTTTCATTTTCTGAAATGAGTGACAAAAATATTGACCTTTTTAAAGATATGTTTTTTTTTTAGATGTACCTGTAGTTTCAAGGATTTGATTCTAATTCAGACCACTAGAGAATAGTAGTGTTCTTTAAAGTTAATTAAAGTTTGATAATAATAATAATTGTGTTCCTGTGGCTCAGTGGTAGAGCATTGCGTTAGCAGCGCAAAAGGTTGTGGGTTCGATTCCCAGGGAACACACATACTGACAAAAAATGTATAACCTGAATCGCTTTGGATAAAACCGTCTGCTAAATGCATAAATTTAATAATAAGTCTATGCCAACTCTCACAGTCTGTTATCTATAAGTTTCTGTAACTAGCTTATATTAACACAATCAATCTCAGACATAAATCATCAGTTATATCTAAAAAAAAGTGTCAGAAACCACATTTATTATAATCATTTATGATGAGTTTACATCAGTGATATCAAAACAGGAAGGTCAAATAAGTGAGTTTGGGGAAAAGTGAAATTTTATTGCATGATGGCATGATATCTCACTCCCCAAATTTCAGTTGCCGTTCTTTCTGCTGTCCGTGGAGTTCTCTGGCCCTGTTCTTCAGCTCCTCCGCTTTCTGATCATCTTTATTTGTCCCATCACCCAGTTTGTACATGCGACTGGCATTGGCGCAGCCCCATACGTGTCCCAGCTCGCAGGCTCGCAGGGCGTACTTTAGAGCCAGCGGCATGTTTTTGTCCCCCCCTGGAGATCCCTGGATTAAAAGAGCGCTCAGGTTGAAACAGCTGGGGGCGAAGCCTCCCTCACAAGCCCTCTCGTAGTACTGCTGAGCCACCTTCGCATCAGCTCCCCCCTCCATGGCTCGCCCGTCATTGGCAAGCAGAGCTATGTTGTGACAAGCGTCCATTGACTTCCGCCCTTTGCTGTTACATGCCTTCATAAAACAGGAGTGTGCCGTCTTTAAACACTCCGTCACACCACCTGACGACAAAAGAAGCAGTCAAGTTGTTGAAATACAATATATGAAGAGTTTCCTTGAAAAACAGACAACTCAGTTTTTATTATTTTTCAAAAAGCATGTTTTTATTGTGTTTTGTTGTGTTCGTTTGTTATTTTTTAACTAGTCAAGATAACCCAATTGCAGTTTGACTGAGATTAATTGGAATGCACAAATGGAATTATCTGATTTTGCAAATTAACTTCATATTTCAAATTTATTTATAACATTTAATACCTTTACAAACATGTATTAATATATATGTGGAATATAATACTATAAAATTCAGCTATAACATATATTTAGTTTAATTTTGGAACATTAATTCTTATTAAAATACCTATTTTTTTCTTATTATAAAAATATTTCTGTAGCAAATTATATATATTTTGTTCATTATTTTAGTATATCACTTATAACAAAATTTCATACAAATGTAATTCATAATTCATAAAAATGCGATACATATAATAATATATTATATATAATATTAAATGTATGTATGTGGCATGCGAAAGTTTGTGAACCCTTTGCATAATCTGTGGAAATGTGAATCATTTTATCAAAATAAGAGCGGTCATACAAAATGCATGTTCTTTTTTTAATTTAGTACTGTCCTGAATAAGATATTTTAGATAAAAGATGTTTACATATAGTCCACAAGACAAACAAAAAATAGCTGAAATTATTAAAATAACCCCGTTCAAAAGTTTGGGAACCCTTATTTCTTAATACTGTGTGTGGTTACCCGGATGATCCATGACTGGTTTTTGTTTTGTGATGGTTGTTCATGAGTTAAACTGAGCACTGTTCTTCAGAAAAATCTGTATGATTTTGAGATGCATATTTTTGACAACTGAGTGACTCAAACACAACTATTAAAAAAAGGTTCAAATGCTCCAGAAGGAAACACGATGCATTAAGACCCCGGGGTGTGAATACTTTTTTGAATTTGAAGATCAAGGTAAATTGTACTTAATTTGTCTTCCGGGAAACATGCAAATATGTTCTGTTGCTTCCGAAGGGCAGTACTAAATAAAAAAATAAAAGATATTTCATCAAAATAAGAAACATTTGGACACCCCAAACCTTTTCCCTCTGGAGTATCAGTGAATGATAGAAACGTTTTTATAGTTGTGTTTGAGTCACTCAGTTGTCCTCTGATCTCAAAATTATACAGTCACTGCTGGAAAGGGTTCAAATATGCAAAAGATGCTGGAAAACTGAAGAATCCAGAGGACATGGAGGATTTTTCTGAAGAACAGCAGATAGTTTAACTGTTCAAAACAAACTATCACAAAACAGAAAACAGTCGTGGATCATCAGGGTAACCACACAGTATTAAGAACCAAGGGTTCCCAAACTTTTGAAGGGGGTTATTTTAATAATTTCAGCTATTTTTTGTTTGTCTTGTGGACTAAATGTAAGCATCTTTTATCTAAAATATCTTATTCAGGACAGTACTAAATAAAAAAAGAACATGCATTTTGTATGACCTCTCTACAATTATTCACATTTTCACAGATTCTGCAAGGGGTTGCCAAACTTTCGCCTTCCACTGTATATTTTATTGTTATTGTTTATTGTTTTGTGTGCTTTCTGTGACTTCAATTTTATTTTCAATTTTGTAGCATGTTTACTATAGTGAACAGATAAATACATAAATACAAAATATATATTTAAAAAAAATACAAAACGTAACTAGGATTTATAGATATTCAAATAAAAAGATAAATTAATAAATCACATATAGGCAAGTTAAAATCATATTAATTTACTACAGATTTGCTTTGTTAAAAATCATAAACAAATAATAATTGAATGTCAACATTTTTGACTAAATCCTATGTTTATCAAACAAATGTCCATTAAAAGGCAAAAAGAGGTCTAACTGGATCATTTGAAATTCAAAGAAATAAGAACTATGAAATAGAAAGTTATTTGATCCCAATATAATAACAAAATAAATAAATATAATGAATACATATAATAAATATAAAACATAAAGTCAAAATAATAACATAATGTCAATCATAATAATATAATATGATTTCTAGTTTTTTTTTTTTTGGGGGGGGGGGCAGTGAAAAACAAGCTTTTTAAGATATTAATACACTTGTATGTTAATTAAGTAATAATAAGTATTTATTAAATATCCAGTATGTGTGTGTAGTAACCGTGTGCCTGTTGCATATCAATCCATCCTAACCAAATGCAGTCCAATATGAATACTAATAGTAATGACACAATTATGCATTTGTAATTATAAAAATACAACTACAGTTTTGACACCGTAAACAAGCTTTTCAGATCTGCATGATCCTAGATTCTAGCAACAAACGCTGGCTTTACCTTTGCCGGTGACATGGTAAGCCCCGAGCTTATAGCAGCTCTCTCCGTGGCCATTGACCTCGCAGTTGTGCTTGAGAACCTGGGCTGTGGACTCATAGTTCTTCTTCACACCCTCCAGATAATCTGCCAACCTCTGACAGCCTAACAAACACAAGAAACACAGAAGAACGAGATCATGACGCTGTTCAGCACCCGCGAGAGAGAGACAGCGCGCAACCGACCTTCAGGATCCTTCTCCCGGTAACACTGATAACTGTACTCCACTCCTATATTATCCAGAAACTGCTTCACCTCCTGTTCGTCCTCAAAGTTAATCAACCCGGCCATGAGGTAACAGATTCCCGGTCACTAGCATTAGTTGCTTACACCTGCTGAGGGGCTCGCGACCACAACTCTTGACCTTGGTCACTGATTAGTTGTGCAAGAACTTGCAGAAAAATTGATTTAAAAAAAAAGGAATAATAAACGCATACGTCTAAAACATATATATTCGTTTTAGCTAAATTTAGACTCGTGTTGTCAAATACTCACAATTATGAAACCGTTACAGAACGACGTGCTTACGCTACACAAGCACAGAAGATGGAGATCGCTTCCTGCTTCGCTCACACGCAGTCAGTCACCAACGGGCTTCCGTAGGCCCCGCCCACTGTACTGTCTTAATAAATCATTTTTATTAGGCGGAAATATATATATATATATTTTTGTGTGAATGTATTTGTATTAAAATGTTTATATCAAGTTATGTACCTATCTCTTTGAAAAGGATAATGGTCTGTATATGTATAAATAATTGTAATACTATTTTTCTTTATCACAATTCAGTAGGCTACTGTGTTAATCTTTTTATTATACTTGGCAACTTTTCATACATAAATGCATTTTTTTCTGTACTTGTTGATACAATTTTATGTAAGTTTTTTGGGATGAATTAACTAAATATATTATAGTTCACAACCACATTTAAGATTTCCATAAAGCATAAAATAGCATTTATGTATACAAATAATACATTTAAATGAAATTATTAATTTAAAATGTCATTTATAATGAAGTGTCTATTTCTGCCAGAATCTTGCTGTCTTAAATATCATAAGATCACAAATTATCTAAGACCCAAGTATTTTAACCAAATAATACATTTACACTGTGAATATCATAAAATAAAACATTTGCATACTGCATTTTACGATACCAGGTTATAGAAAATATATAGAAATGTAAATAAAACTTAGAAATCGCAACCGTATAAATAGAAAAACTTAAAAGTTGAATGTGTGCAGCTGAAAATGTGCAGCTTAAACTTATGAAACCGTAAAATTACCAAAAATGTATGGTCTTTGTGGTCACAAAATTATGTACCTGACTTCTACAGTTAGTAGAATCTTACATACATTGTTTACAAATACTGTTATATATTTACTCTAGCCGTTTTTATATTTTTTGCTCTAATGCAATGTAATACATTTTTTATTTGTAGGTCTTGCCGAATTATATTACTTTGAATTCAGAAAATCATTTTTAAATATTAGAAATATTAGTGAGTCTTTATATGCGTAAATGTGTGTATATTTAAAAAAAAAAATGTATTGTATAAAATAACATAAAAGGATATAAAATGTACTTACAAAAAATGCATCCTAAATTTAGTTTTTGTTTTGTTTTTTATCATAATGCAGAAGCTGTCAATAAGGCCCCTGTCACTACCAATACTAACAACATCAGAGGGGCCCCTGGCCCCGCCCCCTCTGATGCAGATCCGTTTCCCGTGTGACGCCCTTGTTTACTTGTCAAGACGTCGCTGCCGTTTCCTCCCGATATAAAAACCCGTCATAATGCTTGACAGCACGTAATGACCGGAGCACGTACGAACTGTCCGGCAGACGAAATCCTCAAAACAACGATGCAAACGAGGAACAGAGTGGATAGAGTCTAGGAGTGGATGTATAGCGGCCCGTGTTCTTTTAAACTTCGATTAACGTTAGTAGAATCTGCAATGTTACATGTTTGAAGACAGATGTTTGACGGCTAACGGGCTAAGAAGCTAAGAGCATTCCAGTCGGATTGTATTTTATCTACACCTCGCCCCACCTGCCATAATCCGCAGAACACGAGCGTTTCTTTCGCTTTGAGGCCGTTACGATCCATCTCTTCGAGACCATGGTAAGGCTTGAGACGTCACACTACTGTATGTAGCAAACATGTGCAGTTCGCTAGATGATTCATGTCGTTCCTCAGATGTTAGAGTACTGGACATCCAGCTCTGAGGTTGTAGTGACATGTTAGTGGTCATAGATAGTGCTGCATCAGGGATGACTGACTGTCAGAGTCTAGGAGATTCTTCTACGACGCTTTCTCAGTTCTTTATTGTGCTTATCATAAGGTTTTAGCTACCAGAAGGTTATAAGTTCCGACCCTTTAAAGGTTTAAAGCACCATTTTGTTCCTTGATAAAACACCAACACTTTCTCTAGCGGTCAATTTGTAGACTAAATAAAGGGGTTTCAATGTTTTTTTGACCCCACTGCCCACAAAACATGATAATCTTCACGCGAGGGACTCCTAATACGAATGTAGCTGTCCATATGTACTATAACTTACTGTATAATGTATTCTACACCAATTTGAAATATTAGGAAAACTTTTAATTAAATTTTTTTGTTTGTTTGTTTTTCAACTTGCTGTAATATTGTACTGTTACGTTTATTTAAATAAATTTTTTTGTTTACTTATTTGAATAAAAATTGTGTTTATTTAAATCTAACTTTTATTTAAATATTTTTTTTAAATGTATTGTTCTGTTATTTATGGCATCCTGCACATAACGTGAACACAATATATTTATCGGAAAATCTTTGTGTCAGATATATTAAAAGTTGTATCCTATTCTCTATGCGATACTGTATTACATAATTTGGTTCACGACCAAATATGCTTATTTTCAGATCTCCAAAAAGTATAAAATAGCATTTATGGGTATAAAATGTACTTACATTATTAATAAATAATATGTAACTTTTCTAAAGAAATTTCTCTTGCTGTCTCTAATATAACTATAAAATATCTTAGTATTTGCCAAAAACTACACTTGCAATATGAGAATAGCATTAGTAAATATTTACGTACTGTATTTTGCAATACTGTATAAAAAAAAACAGTTCCCTCTTTTTAATCCATTCCATCATTTTAGTTTAATCATGGATGCAAATTAAGAATTTTTTCCTTTATTTTAATAAATCATGGTTTATTGTACTAATTTGTTCCCCGTGGTTTTGATTTAATTAAAATGAGGGAACGAATTAGTACAATGTGGTCCGGATTAAACTAAAGTTAAGTTTACTAATGTTTTCCACATACTCCTGTCCATAGCACTTTCCTGTGGTCCTCTGTGGGTCCCCGGACCCCAGTTTGACCCCTGGACTAGTTTATATAAAAAGCTCTATATCCAGTTAAGAGACTGGTTTTCCACTCAGCTGACAGTGAAAATAAAACCACCGCTTCCCCTTAGTCATACTTGCAATATAATACATCAAATGAATAATTTCCTAGGCTGTGTAATGAAAGAACACTTCTCAAGCCTAGGAAGAGAAAGGCATATGAGGGTTGAGATCATCAGGGTGTGTCTGATTTGATGTTGTAGTTGCAGGACGAGGCTTCCCCGCCGTCTCTGACTGATCTGTGCATGACTCTGGTGAGCTCCAGGCTGGAGCTCTTCTGTGAGATGCGTGATGACGGCTCGCTCTCCTTCCGTGAGCCGCTGGTCTTCCCGCAGGAGCTGGCCGACCAACTGCTCTGCAAGATGGCCACTGAGGGTGAGTACGAGGCGTCCTGTGTTTTGAGGAAGGCTGCACAAACTTAAGATGACATTATAGAACAATGTTTGTGTGTTCTATGTATTATTTTAAAGGGATAGACCATCTAAAAATAAAGACTCAGTCATTTACTTGCCTTCGTGTCACTCCAAACTTGTATGACTTTTTTCTGTGGAGCACAAAAGAAGATATTTTAAGAATGTTGGTATATAAAAAAAAAACACAGACATTTATTTTTTTCATTTTTGGGTGATATATAATTTATTTATTTAGTGGTGTCCAAATTAGTACATTAACACGGGAGATACATTTTTTTTTTTCAGATTAACGTGTTCATAATATTTAACGCAGGGGCGGGGCTAGGGTTGACCACCCCATTCACAGCTGCTGCCTCTGTTTCTTTTTTCTTGAAAAGGATTGCGTTTATTTAGATGCAGAGCGTCTTTATGACCACATCAAACGGGAGATGTTTCAGACGCGCGCTCTAACATCGCCTCCGCGCCAGGCGCGAGTCAAACGAGCGCGTAAAAGATGCTATGCTCATAGCACACGCTCTTCAAATACAGCACAAAGGTGCCGGCGCGCGCTGTAGCCTGTATAATTACATATCAAACAGCGAAAGAAACCACGTGCATGCAATGTCCTAGTTATGCCGTCAGTTGAGGCATGACGTTACCAAAAAGCTGCCTTAAAACTGTGTGCATTCATGCAATATATGTCACATTTAAGAATGTGTCTCCCTCATCTAAAACACCCGATTCAACTCGTCCACTCATTAGTAGAGACTTTAAAACCTGAAGTGGGTCAGAAAATGTAAAGAGAGTTGTGAGGAAATACGATGCGTGTCAGATCCGCGTTATGTTCAGCAGCAGCAGCTTTTAAAGCAATAGCAGGCAAATAAGCTAATAACCAGCTGCTGTGATGTCTATTAATTATTAATCCAAGAACAAAATAAAAAATATGAAATCAATAACTTTTATAGCTTTAAGGGGTTCATCTATATTTAATTTAGTGTTTGGTTACTATTCATTTGCTGTATATTTCTGCTAAAGGGCAAAGGTAGCTAATTATGTCATTTATTATAATGGGTTCATGTGAAGATTAAGTTGACTTAAATGAGAAGTTAAGTCTAATAAATGTTCAAACTGATAGCGCTCAATTATACTGTAATGCTGAACAGTCAATGGTTAAATATTAAGAGGAAAAAATATTTTATAGAGTCACATTGATATCAGTTATGCTTGCCTTCAATCATAAAAAAGATTCCATTAAAGAAATATAACAAATATACATAATGTAAATACATTTTACATTTGAAGATTCAATGTGAAATTATTGCAATATAAAAGTATATTTAAAAACTTTAATGTTAGGTGGGATTAATCACGATTAATTTTAGGAAAAAAAATCTTTGTGTTTTATCGATTGACAGCACTAATTATATGATTTTATATTACTGATTTGGTATTGGTACTGTATATGGTACTTTAATTAAAAAATTAATAAAAATAATAGATATATACCAAATCAGTATTATTTATAAATGAATGTTATTTATGCATATTGAATAAGCTTGTATATGTTTTCCTGTATATTCAAATCTTTTGTTTTTATTATTATTTTTGAACCTATAAAACTTTACAATTTATTTCCGATTTATCAGCTCTATTTTGCATAATGAAAATTAATGTTTTTGTGTATATATATATATATATATATTTAGTTCACAGTAACATTTATTCACAAACTCTAATTTTGATCGTCCGAGTCCCTATTCAGTTTCATTGTATTGAAAATAAAATGAGCAAGAGTGTAAAACAATGTAAAATTTCAATATAAATGTGATCATAGAGAGAGATCAATGAAATGAAAATAACATGTTTTAAATTTCTTTATAAAGTTATATTTTTGGCCTTTTTATGGCTATTGTATAGAACAGAACAGAGAAGGTAACAGTGGCTGGAAATTAAACTATACTGCATGTCGGCTCAGATGAAATGAATGAATCCGTACTAAAAACATTGACCATAATGGTTCTCTTACAGGCCTGTTGAATGACAGCACGGCTGGAATCTTCCGAAGCTGCCAGCAGTTCCGCTTGCGTCACGCCTGCATCCGTACCGCGCGCATCTCCGCCGAGGCCTTCCACCGTGCCCTCTGCCCGCACCGCCTCGTGGAGCTAGACGCTTCACGGGTCAACGCCGACCTCACCATTGCCGACATCTTTCGAGGTTTATCATCCAATAAAACCTTGCAGGAGAGTCTGCAGCGGCTCGTCCTGAACGGCCTGACCATGTCTTCTCTGGAGGAGCCCAGTCGTCACTGTTTCAGTGTCATGCAGGGACTGCGTGCTCTCAGCGTGTCCAGCGTGGACTTCTACGACTCGGGCTTGCTGGACGTGTGCACGCTGCCTCGCCTGGAGAGTTTGGATATCTCCAACACCTCAGTGACGAACCTGACTCCGCTCCTGGGCTTGAGGAGCCGGCTGCGCTACCTCACCATGCACCAGCTCAAGAGGCTGGAGATGACCACCGCTCAACTGCTAGCCGTGCTCAGTCAGGTCAGCTCTCCATGTGCTTTAATGCTGAGGGCACTGAGGTTATTTTTCTATCTTTAAAGAAACAAAGCATGTATAATTTAATGTTTCTAAAACCTATCAAATCAAGATTCTATATTTTTTCTTGTAGATTTAAATATATTAAGTATTATTTGATTATATTTTTTTTTACAAACATTATGAATTATGAATTTATTAATATAATGGACGTTTTTATGGATAAACTTGAATACAATTTCAAATGAAACCTGAAAATACACTAAATGAATGCTAATGCAAAATGTTAAAATGTTATATAAATAATATTCAAATAAAACTGACTCAAACACTCTTTTACTTCTGAAGTTATGCTTTTTATTCTTAATGATGATAGTTTAAAGGAATTTAGTAAAAATGGATTAAAATCACTGCAATATTTATTATGTTGCTTTTACATCACAAGCAAAATCATCACTAGTATATTACACATATAATAACATTAATAATTCATGATATATTTTTACAAATAACCATTATTAATTTATTAATATCATGACGGTTTTAGGGACAATTTACAATCTGACCTACTTTTCATAAATGTCAAATGATCTCCATATTTTCAGGGATTTACTGACCTTGATACAGTCAAGAGGGTCTATATTAATTATTTATCTTCATATAATTATTTTATTCTTATTAATAAGCAATGAAGCAGATAGATAGATAGAAAGAAATCAGACAATCAGGACACCCTGAAATTTTTTACTTAATACACCCCCCCCCCCCCCCCCCCAAAAAAAACAACAACAACAAAATGTAATAAAGGAATTGAAAATATCAAGTCATTATAGGTGCAAATTGCATTTCAAATCTATTTTAGAGTAAATAGCAGAAAATATATATTTTTTTACTTTTAAGAAATTTGTCTCTCTAGCCAGAAAGTTCATCATTATGCTTTTGTATGATGATATGTAATTGTACGCACATCATTTTTCTGTTTGTCCAGCTGGAGGGTTTACAGCATCTTGATATCTCAGACGATAAGCAGTTCACATCAGACGTGGCGCGGCAGCTGCTGGAGACTCCTGGCATCCTGCCCCAGCTGGTGTCTCTGGACGTGTCTGGCCGTAAGCAGGTGACCGATGCAGCGGTCAGGGCTTTCGTGGAGGCGAGACCGGGCATGACCTTTGTTGGTCTGCTGGCCACCGATGCCGGATTCGCTGACTTCCTATCTGGAGAGGGCAGCTTAAAGGTAGATGCTCGGACACAACATATCTTGATTACATGTTGCTTATTTTTAGATGTAGTAGGTGATTGTAAGATCGTGAGTTTTGTTCTGTTTTTGCAGGTGACTGGAGAAGCCAATGAGACGCAGATCTGTGAGGCATTGAGAAGATACAGCGAGAGAGAGGGGTTTGTCAGAGAAGCTCTCTTCCATCTTTTCAGCCTCACTCATGCCATTGAGAAATCAAGACCTGACATCCTGAAGGTACGCATACTCGTAAAGATCACTGCGTTTCTCCATATCGACACTCATGTTCCTGCTCTCTCCATCTGTAGTTGGTAGCGTCGGGGATGAAGAATCATCCGGCCACACTGAACGTGCAGCTGGCAGCCAGTGCCTGTGTGTTCAACCTCACCAAACAGGAACTGGCCTTTGGAATCCCTGTACGACTCCTGGGGAACATCACACAGCTGCTGCTCGAAGCCATGAAGACCTTCCCCAACCACCAGCAGGTACATAAATACAAGACTAAAACACCAGGGAAAAACTGTGGTGTAGAAAGCCCATCACGGCTGAAATACAATTCTAACTGACAACATTTAATGTGTTTTTTGCTCTCCACGTGTAACCAAAACATTTATTAATATCATTGCTCTAATTTTGTTGCCGAGCACATTAAATGTTTAATGCAAAACATTATATGCTCTATAAACAAACATATTTCACTAAATGAACACAAAGAAGAATAACGTTTACTAATTTATTTTACTATGCATGAATGTATTGATGCTTTATAATAAAGATATTTTTTTGTATTTTATACTACATATTATTTAATATAGCTGTTTATATTTTATTTGTAAAAAATAGTTTATTTTGAATTGTTTTAGTACTGAATTCATTTATTAAAATGGACAGTTTGCACAGGGAATAAATCAACCTTACCTATTCAAACCATTATTATAAAATTTAAAATGTATATATTATTAAACCATTTTTGGTAGTAAATGTTACATTTAAAAAAACATTTGATGTGAAACTAAATTAAGTTGAATACTGAAATTACTCAAACTGAAATGGAAATAAAGCAAAAAAAACAACATTAAAAACTTGAATTAATATTTTGAATTTGCATTAATTTGCATATTTTCAGGTTTAATTTTATTATATTATATAATACTAAAATAAAATAAATGTACTACTACTATAATGGCATTTAGGAAAAATGGGTTGATAAACTGAAAATGCATTAAAATCACTGCAATGTTTACTATGTTGCATTTATATTACAAGCAAAATCATCACTAGTATGTTATGAATATTTCAATATTGTTTGGCTCAAATTGTTTCCCTCAGCAGATTATACATTAGATTGTATGAAAAGATGAATGTGTTCATCTTAACACTTCTACAGGAAGTACACTTTTCACACAATAAGCATTTGTTCTTCCTGAGAACATTCAACATTTTCATTTTACATGATCATTCAGTTCCCCATGATGATGCATCATTTTAAGAATGAGGAAAAGATTTTACAGTTGCTGTTATGATTTCCATGTGAACGGTTGTTCTGTGTTTGTGTTTTTCCAGCTGCAGAAGAACTGCCTGCTGTCTCTATGCAGTGATCGAATCTTGCAGGAGGTTCCCTTCAACAGGTAACATTTCATTTCTACTTAATGTTGAAATAATAAAATCACACTATTTCAGGTAATATCAATACATATTACAGTAATTTTAATGAAAAATAAATCTAAATATGCATGTTATTTTTATCTGTTTTGCATGACCAGTAATCGTCTGCTGCTCTTTTGTTGTATTTGATTGTTGTTCATGAAACTACTCTTTAAATGTTAGGTTATTTTATGCAAACCGTAAAATTACAGTAAATATTTGTAGTATTAAACGGTAAAAGATTTTTACTGTTTTCTATTTGAATATATTTTAAAATTTAATTTATTTCTGTGATGCAAAGTTGAATTTTTCAGCGTCATTACTCCTACCTTCAGTGTCACGAAATCATTCTAATACCAATATATTTTGATAATGAATGGAAAGTTTAAACGACTGCATTTATTTGATTATAAAAGTAAATGTATAAATTTGATTTGTAAGATTCTAATTTTTTTTGTAATATTATAGTGTCTTTTGATCTACTTAATGCATCCTTGCATTTTGTTTAAGTATTCCTTGTATTATTAAAATGTATGTTCAAAGTAATAATGTGAAGTGTGTGAACTTTAAACTCTGATTACAGATGATTATCACCCTTGGAAAGTGTGTCAGCTAATCAGAATGTAGAAAAACACGTTTAGTAAATACATAAGTCAACAATTTAGACACACCTACTCATGACTCAAGCATAACATTTTAGATGAAAAGATTGAGATAAATGCTTTCTGTTCAAACTGGTAGTGTGTGTCTTGTTGACAGATTTAGATGTCACACCGCTTTATGTGAGTCAATTATGTTTGTTTGTCCAGGTTCGAAGCTGCCAAGCTGGTCATGCAGTGGCTGTGTAACCACGAGGATCAGAACATGCAGAGGATGGCCGTAGCTATTATCTCCATCCTCGCTGCCAAGGTGAGCAGCTGCAGTCTGTGCCTGAGAACAGGTTTAACGCAGAGAGGAAACATTAGCTGAGAGGCTCCCACAAAAGATTCAGAAAATTCTATCGCAATGATGCATCGTGAAATGCAGTGTGACAGAACTGAGACGGGCAGATGTCTGCGACGGTCAGAGGAGTTTATCTGTGCTGCTGTCATGGGCTGAATTAGTGTTCTTTTGTTATTCTTTATTAAAAGTTTATTTCATATTAATAACATAAAGCTCCCTTCCCATTCACTGAAAACCGTCTGCGAAAAAGGCTTATTTAGAAAGTGACGTCATCACAACCCTGAAACTGCGTCCCAAATAACGCACTATACACTATGCTCTTAAACACTATGTACTCAACCATGTAGTGTATGAATTTTATAAGGATATTTTGTCATTAATAATCAGAGTCGGATAGCCCCTCCCCCTTCGCAACGTAGTTAAAGATGTTAAACATTAAAATGTCCAACATTCCACACTTCGTTTTTCGGTTATTTAAGTGCATCATCCACACTTAAGTGCACTTTTTCTATTTGGCGTTTTCAGTGTGAATGCACTACTCGCACTATTTATGCTACAAAACATCTTTGAATAATGAATAAGTACGCAACTTGGGAGGCATCTTGAGTCTATTAGCATATAATCTACATTTATACATAGATTATGTGATTATACATTATATAGATTATACATTTGAACATGCATGCCCCCGATCTGAGTCATTGAGTATCTGCCAATACCGGGTTCCGATACTTGAATATCCCTATACTTGTATATTCCTAGTGTTTGATTCAAGTACAGCCAAGTTTTTAAAATCAATCCAATGTATACAGAGTTGTGCAGAGTAAAATAATGTGTGTGTCCATATAGAAGATGTATATATTTGCACATTCTGTATAAAGCCATTGGTAGAAAATAGGATTACTGATGTAATGGCAGCTGAACACTGTCTTATTTTCCTGGAGGTTGGCAAATCTAATGGAAGGCGAATACGGCCACCTACTGCTCGACACTGGCATTACAGCTGACATAAAATAACGATCGGGCTGAGGAGAGCCGATAACGATCAGTTAAAAAAAATGCTTCATCGGCTCTGATCCAGATCTTTGAGATCAGCTTGGGACATCCCTAATATCAATGCATTTTTATTACTTGTGTTACTTATTTCGCATGCAGAGAGGTTAGCCAATCATCATCGGGCACATTTTCATATAGAAGCCTTAAAGGTACAGAGGCGAGGTTTGTCTGAATGCGAAATAGCTGTTAAACGACATAATCAAATGCAAAACTTATCAGATGTTTAATATACATGGTGTAAAGACCCCTAAAATAATTGTCGCACCCTTGTGGCTTTCGCATGGCGTTTTCAAATCGGTCTTTAATCTTCGCTTATTCATATGATAATATGAATACTACAAGACGTGGCGCAGTGGTTAAAGATATACAGCTAGTGCATATTAACATAGAAAAACTAATAAAAAGCAGCAGATCTTACTGTAAACAGATTAGAGTAATCTTGTAATCTCCATAAGAACTTTATGATTATCCCAAAGCAGACTTCATTCGTCAGCGCATTCTGACTTTGTACGTGCTCATACCAGTAATCATCATTGTGTCTTCACACACAATATCATACCGGTAATTTACTGGTATAGTTACAACTTCCCTTTCTGGTAAATTACCGGACTTGATTTACCGATATCTTTAAAAACTGGTAATTTACCGGGTTTTTTTTCCAGTTTTTTTTCTTTTACTGGTCATTTACGAATAAAGACTGTGTGTGTGAAATGAGCTAATAGTTTAAACCCTCCGAAAACACATTCACAACGGATCTCACCAACCACTTCAGGAGGTGCTTTGAGACGCACTCCAGGAGCGACTGGACCAGAGTGAATGAAACCGGTTTTTAAAACCACATGTAAATTTGACTACTCGCAAAATGGCAAAAAAGAAACATAATCTCTCTTCAGCAAACACATGCAAATTTATGTAAAAAATCTTGCTGTTTTAGACAAATGCTTGCAAGCTTCCCTAAACACTTCCCCTTGGGGGGAGTCCAGCCACCATTTTGAATTGCGCTCCACTTCGTCAAGTGGATAAGGGAAGTTTAGACCCTTGACCCATCAGATCTGACTGAGGGAGTGAGCTGATTATTCATATGTACACATCTGACCGCTCCATGTACCACAGTGAAACACGAATGTGACATCACAGCAGACCACAATTAAAGGGATAGTTCACTCAAATATAAACTCGGTCATTATTTACTCACCCTCAAGTTGTTCCAAACTAAAAGAAAGGAAGTAATACAGGTCTGGAACTACTTGAGGGGTGAGTAAGAGTTTTTTTTAATTTTGTTAAACGCAAAAGAAAATCTGTTGAATGATATTTTGGAATGTTCGTAACCAAACAGTTGATAGTTGCCATTGACTCCCATGGTATTTTTTTTCCATGATCTAACTTGACACTTGTGTGTGTTTTAATAGTTGTCCACTGAGCAAACTGCACAATTAGGAGCTGAGCTTTTTATTGTAAAGGTAAGTAGTTTTTTTCCCTCTCAAATATAACTTTTGTAACACCTGAATGCGAGGGATAGTGGATACTTATCTTTCTCACATTCTTCACATCTTAGCAACTCCTGCACATTGTGCGGCAGAAAACGTGTCAGGGTATCGTGGACGCCACGTTGAAGTTCACACTCAGCGCTCTGTGGAACCTCACAGATGAATCTCCTACCACCTGCAGACACTTCATAGAGAACCAGGGACTAGAGCTCTTCATCAAAGTACTCGAGGTAAACGCGTCAAACCTTTTTATGGAATTTTCAGAAGAACGCTGTAGTTGTAACTGTAATTTGTTAAAAATCTGCCTTGAATTCTCATCTCCAAATGTCTCTTTTTCCAGTCCTTTCCATCAGAGTCATCCATTCAACAGAAGGTCCTAGGTTTACTGGTGAGAAACAATCTTTCCTGTGGGAGTCAAAGGTTCACACTTTTGAGATTTTTATTTATTTAGCACGCACACACATGATTTTTTCAGAACAAATTCATCTCGATAATGCCATCCTTCTGTTTCGACTATCTCACAAATGAATTGGGCTGAATAGCTGTCAGCTGTTAAATTTAAATACACAATTAGATAAAACCAATTTGGGTCAACCAATTACCAAGCAATACTTAATTTTGTTCAGTCTGTAGTGTAAAAAGCTTTATCAATTAAAGAAAAAACATTTAAGCTAAACATGCTCAGGTCAAAGTGTCTGAATAATTTTTGGTCCCAATTTTTTATAGATTTAACTGGTTGTCCACTATTCTTCTTTGGAGAATTGTTGGGTATAATATGTCAGTTTACTTTATTTTGCTATCCTCATTTACATAAATGAACTAGTGTCCTGCACCCACTAGTATTATATCTGGTGTCTGAATCATTTTTGGTTTGACTGTATATAAACTATTATTCAGCAAGGATTCATAAATTAACTAAAAGTGACAAAGATGTTTCCTTAAAGATGCTGTTCTATTGAACTTTGTACTCAAAGAATTATGAACAAAAATGTATCACACCCCCCAAATAATAATAAATGTTTCTTGAGCATCAAATCAGCATATTATAATGATTTCTGAAGGGTCATGTGACACTGAAGACTGGAAAATTCAGCTTTGCATCAGAAATAAATTGCATATTTAAATATAAAGCAATTCTTTTAAATTGTTGTAGGCTAATATTTCACAATATTACTGTAATATTGGATTTTTGATCAATTATATGTAGCCTTGGTGTGCGTAAGATACTTTTTTTAAAACCCCAAAACGTTCTAACACTTGTGTGTGGGCATGCATAAAAAATTAAGAAGCATATGTGACCTCAAATATAAGCATTTTGTTTGTATGAAGCCTCTAATAATTCTGTGCTGGTTATGCACTGGAGAGAGAAATGTATATTGCAGTGTTGTGAGTGATTCTGAAGCTGTGGGCAGCACTGATAAAACGCCTTCTCGTGTCAACGGAAGCGCTGCTGAGGGATTATGCTAATAGATCCTCTTAGAAAGTATAATGAGAATATTTCACTTTGCATTCAGTTGTATTTTTGGAGCTGTGGTCCCCTGTGCTGTTGTTGTCCTTTCTCTATCTTATCTCGTTCTGAATGTTTTGTGTGTTTGTATTCAGAATAACATCGCTGAGGTGGGGGAGTTGCACGGTGAGCTGATGGTTCATAGTTTTCTGGATCACATCCGCTCTCTGCTGAACAGTCCAGAGGTGGAGGTCAGTTATTTTGCGGCAGGCATCTTGGCCCACCTCACCTCACGGGGCGAGAAGGTGTGGACCCTCGACCTGTCACTCAGGACCACGCTGCTGGAGCAACTGGTGCGTTTTGGCGGAAACACAAGTATAAATTGTTTGGGCATTATTGCGCCTGAGTAAACGCATTAATCATTATGTATCTCTCACAGCATTCGGCGATTCTGAAGTGGCCAACGCCGGAATGTGAGATGGTAGCGTACAGGTGAGAAATGACATGACTTCATGAGAAACATGCTTGTGTCAAGTACTAAAGGGGTGCGCTAATAAACAAACGAGTTTGTCAGGTCGGGTTTTGGTCATTTTTAAGACATTTCATGGAGCACTATTATTGTTAAAATGTCAATCAATTATTAAAACTTTGAACTAAATTGATTAGACACCCTTTTAATTATAGAAACTATAATTATTTAAACCATTAAAAGAGTGCCCTAAAAATATTAAAACTGAGAATTTGGGGGAAAAAATCTGAGTTTGTTAGGCTCTTGAATCCTCAAACTTGTATTGAGTTTGGGCTTGACATTCTTTTTTTTTTTATATAAAAAGATATTGTTAGATAAACATGAATTATAATTAGTTTTAATTTTTTTATGGAAAGTGAGTGAAGGTGCGATACAGTAAATGTTATATGTACCACAGGAATAAAGTTAATACAGGAGCTATTTTCTTCCTGTTTATTTTGACATGAAACCATTTTTACTAAAATGTACTAAATAAAATTGAAAGTACAGATTTATTTAATTTTGTATCAATAAACATTTAACATATGCTGTTAAATATGTAACATGCATTTAAACGTTTATTAAAAAATAAAATAATAAAAAATGGCAACAAGGTAACAAGTTTGCAATTAACTTTAAAGTTATTAACTAAAATATTAACAGTACTGGTTGTGTTTTTGTATTAATATACTATTACAGTAATTGTGTTAATATTTGAATTATTATTAACATAATTCATATTATTAATTATATATTCAGTTTTTATGTTAATTACTTAATTAAAAAATGCAGTTTAAGAAACGAAATTATTTTTATTTAGTTTATTTAATTTTTTCTGTTATTATACTTTTCTAATTTTCAGTTTACGTTTTTCATCTAATACGTACTGTATGTTTTATTTCCATTAAAAACCAAACAATTATTTGAATAGTTTGTTTACAAGATCCCTTGACATGACACTGGTGTTCGGTCACATCAAGGGGCTCTTGCTTATAGGAGACCCGTTGGGTTCGGGCTTCAGTTTAATGCTTGTGCAGACCCCTCTTCTAATTTTTCATTCATGGACTATGAAGGAAATGATTTATAGTTTTATAAAGAAACCAAGTGTTTAGTGTACATCTCTGTTTGTCTTTTCCAGGTCGTTCAACCCTTTCTTCCCTTTACTGGAGTGCTTCCAGACCTCAGGAGTCCAGCTGTGGGCCGCATGGGCCATGCAGCACGTCTGCAGCAAAAATGGTGAGATCAGCATTCTGCACTATAAAGCCAACACTTCTGAGCCCAGAGACTTTGTGTTGTTCATTTTATTTCCTGTACTGCCTACATGAACCCAGCGGGGCGCTACTGCAGCATGTTACTGGAGGAGGGAGGACTGCTGCAGCTAGAGGCCGTGAGGTCACATCCCGAAACCCACAGCGACGTGCTGCGATTGGCCGATAGCATCCTAGACAGTTTACATCGCCACAGAGCACGCACAGGATGCACAGGGCCGCCCAAAATTCACACTCATAGAGGTACGTGTCCACAGAAGAACGAAAGTCAAGTTCCTTTTAAATTTTAAAGGGATACAGTAGTCAACATTTGAAGTGGATCAAAAAAGTTCATCAGTTGTCCTAAGACAAGAAGTTTTAGGATAACTTTTATGAAAGGTTTTGTTCCACTTCAAATGTTGACTACTGTAGTTCACCCAAAAATGCTAATTCTGTCTTTGTTTAAATCTTCAGGTTTAGAACTAACGTGAGTTTTTAATTCCACATTTCTTTTTGTTTTCCAGAGAAACACGTTCCGTGACACAACTAGTGGTCTCTGGATAGGATGCCGCAAAAAACTGGAAGCTTTTTGTCCGTGTTTGTTCACTCGTGTCCATCCGTATGACAACGATGCTCTGCTGCTCTTCCTGTTCGGAGGAACGTGCGGATGAGTTACTTTGCATATGTTTGCACACGACGGAATCCGTTATTTATTTGACGTAAGAATTAAGTCTCTGTGATCTGAGGAAATGTTTATTTAGATGCGCAGCAGCTCAGAGGGTGCGTTTATGTTCAAATGTGGGACGTATGTGTGAGTTTATATGTGTGTATTAAGAGCATGTGCATCAGATTGCAACGTATGCATATCCAGATTTGAATGCAACTCCATAGAAAATGTCATTTATGAGACCGATTTCGGTCCTGTTGGGCATAAATTGCAATAATACAGAAAAGACACAACAAATAGTTGTGTCTATGGAAATACATGAGCTGTACATATATGGAAAATGGAAATACATGAGCTGTACATATATGGAAAATGGAAATACATGAGCTGTTTGGTGATGTGGAGTGTTATTCCGTGTATGAGAGGAAAAAGGTGTATTGAACTGCATGAGAGCTTTAGGGATGAAATATATTTTTAGACCGTATATCAACCATGGCAGATGACAATGTTTATGATGTTGTGTTGCACGCAAAATATTATGAGCCAGATTTGAGTTGGTTTCAGAAATGGTATTGGACTGGACGCTCGGATGAAAGATTCCTCAAGAACCCAGAGCACTTCAGAAGCAAACGAGACCGGTGGAGAGGAATAAAATAAAGCATTTGCCTTTGCTGGAAAGCGTCAATAAATGGATTGCCGTGTAAACCACGTCGAGAAATCAAGCATGTAGACATAAAAACGGCACCTTGTAAAGTGGAAGAACTTTGTTCTCATCGTGGCAACTTTGGAGCGCTGGTGATTTGCATTCTTGCATTGAACTTAAAGTTTGCTTTAATTTAACACCATGAAGCTGTTAAACTGCAGGTTCAACTTGTCTTGTTTGAAATTGCAATAAAAAAAATGATATTCAACTTTGTTCCAGTGATCTAAAAACGCATATTTTTTATATAAATGTTTAATTTCCTGGATGCGTATGCTTTTCTTCACAGCATGGATTTGGTTTTCTGTTCATTACTGGGCCATGTATTATGATGAGATGCTCAAGCAAATGTGCTTTGTTCCAGAAACCCGTATTGTATCATGCAGCTGTTCTTGCAAATTGCATGAAATAGATGTATTTGCACTGTAATTCCAAATCTGTCTGGCAACTTTGGTCAGGTTTACTGACCTGGAATACTTCACAACATATCCGTTTTTGAATTCAGTTTCGACATTAATACATTTTGATGTTGAATTTAATCTTCCACTGTAAATGGACCAAATGAGTTCACTGAACTTTACAGGCCGAGCGTGGAGACAGATAGTGGTGTGCCGTACTACGGATCTCTTCATTACTCAGTTTGTGGATTGAGCAGCAAAACCAGAGTCGATCAGATTCACGTTTATGCAAATTATATTTGGGGAATAAAGAATGTAAAACCCCTGCTGCTTCAGTCTGCTGTTAATCTTTATTAATGCACTCTTTTAAAGTATTTTTTAATTTGAAGTATAAAAAAAAATATTTACAATTTTAAGAATATCCTATCACAATTTAGTTTTTTTTTAAGTATTTTATTATCTGTATTTTCATAATTGAGAGACAATTGTATATCCACAAACATGCTTATAAAAAAAATGAAGATTGTGACCAAGTTTGTGGTAGTTATTTTTAGGTAAGCTCAGATTTCTAAGGAAATTGAAACCCAACACTGGTTACAGTGTAGTAACATAAGTACAGTGCGTTTGTACTGTAGTACATGTGGATTTGAATCCTTCAGACATTCACTCTCCAGTGTACCTCGGAGGCCTCTTCTCTATAAACGCAGCCATGCCCTCTTGTCTGTCCCGTGTAGGAATGAGCTGAGGAACCATAAAACATGCAGTCAAGCCAAGCACACAAAATACTGCAACAAAATGAAACCGTGCAGATTTGTTTCATACGGTTTATGTATAACTCACCCTGGCGTAACACATTCCCTCAATAGCCATTCCTGAAGAGATGTCCACCTCAGAGCCCCGGTTCATGGCTATTTTAGCCATGCGCACGGCAATCGGTGCCTGGGGAGGAAGGGAAACAAAAACGAATTTCCTGTTTAAAACTTTTTTATTTTCTGTTATGTACAGTGGAGAACAAAATTAGAGAACATAAAGATTCCTAAATTTCAAGGTCACTGCTTAGTCCTATTTGAAGTTATCCTAACCGGAGTAGAGGGACAGTTTTTAAGCATATTTCATAAATTAATTTTACTCTGAAGCACAGTATAAAAAACTCTGATCAAAATTAGAAAATGCTTTCAGATACCTCCAAGTTATTGGTGTTAATCTGGCACCTGGTGTTATTTTCCTTGTTTTCTAGACAAACCCTAGTTAACTGGCAGCATTCCTCCAATTTTCCCTGAGATTGTAAGATGGCGGGCTTCTCTAAGGTGACTGAACCCCTGCGACAGGAGGTTGTCCGAATGAAGGCCAAAGGAAGACACTTTCAGCCACTGCAAGAGAAGCTGGTCGTTCCGAATCTGTGATTTCTATAATATTGCAGCTTTACAATGACACTAATTCATTCAAGTCCCCAAAAAGGCTGGTCACCCACGTAAGACAAATGCACGAGAAGACAGGATAATACAGAGACTCGGTTCAACACTGCAGATGGAGTTGCTTGCCAGTTCACTTCCGAACAGGGTCTGGATCTGTCTCGGGACGTTTAAGAGAAGTCGGACTGAACGTGCAAATAAAGCAGTTCCTGGAAGCTAAGAATATTGAAATAATGAAATGGCCGGCACAGAGTCTTAATCTAAACCCGAATTAAAATCTCTGGAAAATCCTTGGCGACAAAGTTATGGCAAAGAAGCCCACTACAGTCACCAAACTGAAGAGACTGGAAGAAGAGTGGCCCAAGATCACACCAGAGCAGTGTGAGAAACTAGTGATGTCCTGAAGCAGAAGATCATTCAAAGCAAGGACCACTACACGTCCTACTAATTTCTGACAGCTGTAATATTTGAGTTGTAATCTTTAGTGCTACAGTGGTTACTGTTCTCTAATTTCGATCACTGTTTTCCACAAATGTTTTTTGTTAAAATACCTTGGAAATTTTGTCAAACGTGTATTATCATCATTCATCAATAACGCTCCTTCAAATTTTGAGCGATGAAGATTAATAAAACTATATTCTGTTTATTTTAGTTTTAGTTTTTTTGTTGTAGCTTTAACACCATTTATGAACAACAGTAACATGAATGTTGGCAAGAAGAACAAAAATAATCTGATGAATAGAAAGTTCAAAATAACCGCATTTATTCGAAATACAAATTATTTGTATCAAGGTAAATATCTTTACTGTCAATCATTTAAATTGATCTTTGCTGAAAAGTATTCATTTCTGAAACAGTATAGTGTAAGTCTGCCTATAATACAGGCCTTAGTTTATTATCTTTCACTGCAATTGTCAAATCTGCACTGTATCTGTCACAGACACACAGTCACATAAATCATGACACAGTTAAGTCAGGTGGGCAGAAGTGCTGACAAAAGTTATTGTACCATGACGTGTCTGCATTACTTTCCCACACTGACCTAAATAGGCCATCTTCATTTTAATATAATATAATGACTTGCCAAGCACAGGGAAAACCAGAAAAGCAGGATGTTCTCATTGTTACGAGATGTACAGTACAGAAGATTCCAGTTCCACAAATGCCAAGTCATATAATGATATGTCAAGATGGCGCCGAGGATGGCAGCCGTGTTGCGAGCTCCGGGAAAACTTTGCAGTTTTTCGTATGTTTTATTTGTTTTTTTGTTGTTTTACGTGTTAGATGTTGTTAGTATAACTGTCTACGATAGAGACACGCTTTTGAACATTGGTTCCTCCGTCGCGCAACGCAAACCGGACTTTGAGTTTTTGAATGCCGGTGGACTGTTCACGGACACGGCATCCGAAACCTTTGTGTGGGTTGCGAGAGCGAGGAGACGCCGCCGACGCCGAAAACGAGGAAAACGAGCTGGCGTTCTCGTCAGACTGAGACGCCGTGCTTTCCGACCTCCTCTCCCAACCATTTTACTGGCCAACGTTCAGTCACTGGATAACAAACTCTGTGAACTGCGGGCGCGCATCTCATACCAACGAGAAACAAGGGACTGCTGTGTTATTTGCCTCACAGAAACCTGGATGTCTGCTATTGTTCCAGACTCAGCCATCGAGCTCACGGGCTTCTCCGTGCACCGCTCGGACAGAACGGAAGAGCTCACAGGGAAAAGCAGAGGCGGGGGTGTTTGCTTCTACATCAACAACTCGTGGTGTGATGAAAGGAACATACACTCTATTAAATCCTTCTGCTCCCCTGATCTGGAATTTCATACGCTTCTGTGTCGACCGTTCTGGCTACCGAGGGAATTTACAGCGATCATAATCACGGCTGTTTATATCCCCCCCCAAGCCAACACAGACCAGGCACTCAAGGAACTGTACAGGAATATAAGTGAGCAGGAATCAGCGCACCCAGATGCAGCTTTTATTATCACAGGGGACTTTAATAAAGCCAACTTCAAAACAATAGCTCCAAAATACTTTCAACACGTCACCATCAACACGCGTGGAGATCGCACACTCGACCATTGTTACTCCCCCCTCCGGGACGCATACAAGTCCCTCCCCCGCCCACCTTTCGGCAAATCGGATCACTCTTCCGTTCTGCTCCTGCCTGCTTATAGGCAGAAACTGAAACGCGAAGCACCCGCTCTCAGGACAGTCCATTGTTGGACGGACCAATCGGATGCTATACTACAGGACTGTTTTGATCACGTGGACTGGGACATGTTCCGGGCAGCGTCTGATGACGACATAGAGGCGTATTCAGATACGGTCACGTGTTTCATCAGGAAGTGTATAGACGATGTAGTTCCGACCAAAACCATCCGGATCTACCCCAACCAAAAACCGTGGATTAACAGCAATGTTCGATCAGCCTTGTCAGCGCGGACATCTGCCTATAAATCCGGAAACTCTGACGATCGGAAACAAGCCAGTTACGATCTCAGGAGATCCATCAAAGCAGCCAAACGAACTTATAAAAACAAAGTTGAAGAACACTTCAACAACAATAACCCAAGAAGCATGTGGCAGGGCATTAACAACATCACAGGCTTTAAAGGGAGTAAACCAGCTACTGTGAACATCGCAGCCTCTCTACCGGACGAGCTCAACACCTTTTATGCTCGGTTCGAGGCTGATAACACCGCCCACACAGAGAGCGCTGCCGCGGCTGCCGCAGAAGAGGTCAGTCCACTCACGCTTTCGGTCGCGGATGTAACTCGATCCTTTAAACGGGTGAACATCCGTAAAGCCGTGGGACCTGATGGTATACCAGGCCGTGTGCTCAAAGCATGCGCTTTCCAGCTAGCCGGGGTTTTTACAGATATTTTCAATCTGTCCCTCTCTCTGTCTGTGGTTCCCTCATGCTTCAAAAAATCCATCATTGTGCCCATACCAAAGAAAATCAAAATCACATGCTTGAATGACTGGAGGCCCGTTGCTCTGACCCCCATCTTCAGCAAGTGTTTTGAGAAGCTTGTCAGAGACTACATCTGCTCTGTGCTGCCTGCTTCACTGGACCCACTACAATTTGCATACCGCAGTAACCGTTCCACAGACGATGCTATTGCCTTCACCCTGCACACTGCTCTCTCCCACCTGGAAAATAAGAACACCTATGTGAGGATGCTGTTCGTGGATTATAGTTCAGCATTTAACACTATAGTGCCTGCCACACTGGTTGCGAAGCTCCAGACTCTAGGACTGAACAGATCTCTGTGCAGCTGGATCCTGGACTTCCTGACAGGCAGAAGTCAGGTGGTCAGAATGGGCAACAACACATCATCCCCCCTGATCCTCAACACTGGTGCACCGCAGGGCTGCGTCCTCAGCCCACTCCTGTACTCCCTGTACACACACGACTGTACAGCTACACACAGCTCCAATGTCATCGTCAAATTTGCTGATGACACAACGGTGATAGGCCTGATCACCGACAACGATGAGACGGCCTACAGAGAGGAGGTGAGCACCCTGACTAAATGGTGTCAGGAGAACCACCTCTCACTCAACATCGACAAGACCAAGGAGCTGGTGGTGGATTACAGGAGACAGAGCAGAGAACACACACCCATCACCATCGACAAGACACCTGTGGAGCGGGTGACCAGCTTTAAGTTCCTCGGCGTTCACATCACCGAGGATCTCACATGGTCTGCTCACACAGATGCAGTGCTGAAGAAGGCACATCAGCGTCTCTTCTTCCTGAGACGGCTGAGGAAGTTTGGAACGAGCCCCAGAATCCTCAGGTCCTTCTACACCTGCACTGTGGAGAGCATCCTGACCAGCTGTATCACCGCCTGGTATGGAAACAGCACCGCTGGCAACCGCAGGGCTCTGCAAAGGGTCGTGCGAACTGCCCGCCACATTGTTGGAGGTGAGCTTCCCTCCCTCCAGGATATCTACACCAGGCGGTGTACAAGGAAAGCCCGGAGGATTATCAAAGACTCCAGCCACCCGTCCCACAGACTGCTCTCTCTGCTGCCCTCAGGACGACGTTTCCGCAGCATCCGATCCCGCACTAGCCGACTGAGGGACAGCTTTTTCCCTCAGGCTATCAGGCTAATGAACAGTCACAAATAACTCACCTACATCACACTCCCACTCACACAACATGCCATGCACTGCACTTTAACACCGTTCGGCTGGACTACACGCACACACTGCACTAACACGGCCTATCTGCTATCACTGGACACCATACGATGCACATCCACGACACTGCATATGAATAATCTGTTGCACCTTTGCACATCTATCTGCTGCTCAACCAATCTGCTGTTAATTTATAATCTGTTGCACCTCACATTACTACTATGTATAGACCACATTATGTATAGATACTGTACATAATGTAGATGTGCCCATACGGTGTATAATGTGTCGTTGATAATTGAGTATGTCTCTATAGTACACTAAGCGTACTGAGTGCATGTATGTGTATTTTGCACATTGTCTTCTGTACAGTCTGTAAATATGTACTGTCCATATGTAAATTGCTGTTGTTTTTTTTGCACTGTCTGTCCATATGTAAATTGCTGTTGTTGTTTTTTTTGCACTGTCTGTCCATATGTAAATTGCTGTTGTTGTTTTTTTGCACTGTCTGTCCATATGTAAATTGCTGTTGTTGTTTTTTTGCACTGTCTGTCCATATGTAAATTGTTTGTTGTTTTTTTTGCACTGTCTGTCCATATGTAAATTGTCTGTTGTTTTTCTGCACTGTCTGGAGCACGCTCATAAGAATTTCACTCACCAAGGCACTTGTGCTGTGGTGATGTGACAATAAAAGTGATTTGATTTGATTTGATTTGATATGACACGTATTTTCAGGTTTGCTCCAAAGGCAATGAATAACAAGGTCATGCAGTCGATGTACCATGCAGTCTGTACCATTACGTTGTTTATTGTGTTAATTGTGTGCACTGGACACTAGTGGACCTGAGGGAAGACCGTGATGGCACATTTGAGCCAGGTCTGTCTTCAGGCCATACATATTCATGGCCAACCTGTCGACGTGAGTCGTGATGGGAGACGCTCGCTGTGACAGTACTGTGTCACATGACACAAATGAGATTAAAGCACAAGCACACAATGAAATGCCTGTGGGTACAGCTGAGCTAGTATGAGAACAATTTCATAACCACAAAAACATACAAACATGAATGTAAGCATACATGTACAATAACTTATCTATGAGCTACACTTGTTAAATAATGAAAAACCCAGCAAAAAACTGTAATCCAATTCACAGGGTCCCTATACACCATCTATAGATGTTTAGAAAATGTTATAAATATAGATAATACAAATAAACATGAATGAACATCTCACCCCTCACGTAATCGCTCAATTGGTGTTTCAACCGCAAAAATATGTCAACCGTGTAAACAAAATGTACCTCAATGTACCTGAAGCAAGTCATCAGTGTCTACAGCTCATTACTAGTCTAGTGAAGAGCATTTTGCGAAATATTAGACTATATACTCCATTATATTTCACTTTACCTGTTAAATCATGTCTTAATTATTTAATGTATGTTTAAATAAATATTTTATGAAACATGATTCTGTAAATTGTTATATTTCAACAACAAATAGAAATTGTATCATTTAGAAGTTAATTTAAAAACATTTTACTCCCTTTAGTTTAGAGCAGAAGCTGAGAGCTGAGATTTGTATCTCTAAGAAAATTGTTATTTAAAGAAAGAGCAATTTGTTCAGTAAACCATTGTTTAATAAAAAAAAAAGTTTAGTTCAAATGTGTGTATATTCTGGGGGAGAGTGTAATTCAGTGAGACAGCAGCGGAGGCAAGAAAGTGTCTAAGACTGAGAGGAGCAGTAAATGTGGATGGACATGTCCTGCAGACTCACCTGAGGCAGGATCTCTCGTGCGAGACTAAGAGCCTCTTTGTGGGCTGCGTCTCCTGTCTGGTTCTGTGGCACGGAGCGGTTTACCAGCCCCAACCCTGCAGCCTGTTCACCCCCGACACGCCGGCCTGTAAAAATTAGCTCCTTTGCGATGGCAAAGCCAACTGTCCGGGGCAACCTTTGACTGCCTCCTGATATACATACACAAAAATTATGGTTTCGTTATGATGCCTTTAAAAGTGTTCCATTTTACAACCAAATTGGTTATATGTACTTTGTTTTACAGAAGCATACAATTTATCATTTTGATATGTGACATTACATTAGAAAAAAAAATATACATACATATATATTGTATGTATATAATGTTTGTGTGTGTATGATATGTGTATATATAAACATTTATATAAAAAAGTATAAAATAAATACAAATAATGAACCAAAAATATATTTAATATATATTTAAAAAAACTGTTTTTAAATAGTGAGTTTGTTCCAGTTTTTATTTTCAATTATAATTGTAAATAGACAGACAGATAGACAGACAGACAGACAGACATAGACAGACAGACAGACAGACAGTCAGACAGATATAGACAGACATAGACAGACAGACAGATATAGACAAATAGACAGACAGATATAGACAGACAGACAGACAGATATAGACAGACAGACACAGACAGAGAGACATAGACAGACAGACAGACAGACATAGACAGACAGACAGACAGACAGACAGTCAGACAGATATAGACAGACATAGACAGACAGACAGATATAGACAAATAGACAGACAGATATAGACAGACAGACAGACAGACAGATATAGACAGACAGACACAGACAGAGAGACATAGACAGACAGACAGACAGACATAGACAGACAGACAGACAAACATAGACAGACAGATAGATATAGACAAACAGACAGACAGACATAGACAGACAGACAGATAGACAGATATAGACAGACAGACAAACAGACAGACAGACAGACAGACACACACACACACACACACACACACAGACAGACAGACAGACATAGACAGACAGATATAGACAGACACACAGACAGAGACAGACAGACAGACAGACAGACAGACAGACAGACACACACACACAGAAAGACAGACAGACAGACACACACACACACACACACACACACACACACACACACACACACACACACACAGACATAGACAGACAGACAGACATAGACAGACAGACAGACAGACAGACAGACAGACAGACATAGACAGATATAGACAAGGCAGACTGAGATTTACTCTTCTGTAATAGGACTGCCATCTAGCTGTCTTATTATTTCAGTCGATCTATCTATTCATTAATTTCTCTCACCAGCCCCTGGGAGTAATCCTCGCGTAGTTTCAACCAGGCCCATCTGAGCTGAATGTGCTGCAAAACACACACACAATCACAGAAAAAGGTCAGATGAAGGACCCAGCCTCCTCCGCATGCCGTGACTACAGAGATTCCGCACTCCATGACATGCCAAACAGAATGACTACAAATCACGCAAACCCAAACCCACAACTGTAATACCTGTCGTGATCTGCCCCCAGAGGGTCAGTGCAGCCACTCACCTGCAGTGCGAAGGTCACACGCCAGAGCCAATTCCAAACCGCCTCCGAGAGCAAAGCCGTCCACTGCTGCGATGGTTGGCATGGGCAGTGCAGCTGGCACATAATGGACACACACACAGATCAGACAGGTCATAGATCACATTAATGAGAAAAGGCTTCAAACAGCTGGACCTCTCAACACTCAGCTGAACGTGTTCACTGCTGACACACTTATATAATGAGGGGACATGTTGGAAAAACTGGGATTTAAAAGGTCATTGGAAACCTGGAAATAACAGAAAAGTTACTTAAAATGTTTTTATATATATAAATATTTATAAACTATATGTATGTATATACAGTTTATAAATGCATACACACACACAAATATATACACTATATTGCCAAAAGTATTGGGTCACCCCCTTCTAATGAAAGGTTTGACTACTTTAGTAATTTCCATGAGTACAAATCTTAATGTTTAAGCAGATAATGATATTCTAGGAAATTGTGTGCTTCTAATTTTATAGCAACAGTTTGGACCGGACTCTTTTCTATTCTAACATGACAGTGCCTCTGTGTATAAGGCAAGGATCGAAGAGAAATGATGATTCAGTCAATGTGGAAGAACTTGACTGGTCTGCAGAAAGCCAAGTCCTAATCCCAGCTGAACACTTCTGGTGTGACTTTAAATGCAGACCTTGAGCCAAAAATTCATCACCAAACACCAATCACTTGTACATTCATTATATGGACAAAAGTACTGGGACACCCCCTTCTTTAGAAGAGAAAAAGGCGCTTCCAAACTGTGGCAACAAAGATGGAAGCATAACTCATGTACTTAAAATTTGTATTTCCACCTCTGTTCCAACAGTTTTGAAGTGTATGAAATGACTGTACCATATGTACAAGTCATTGGTGTTTGGTGATGAATTTTTGGCTCAAGGTCTGCATTTAAAGTCACACCAGAAGTGTTCAGCTGGGATTAGGACTTGGCTTTCTGCAGACCAGTCAAGTTCTTCCACACTGACTGAATCATCATTTCTCTTTGATTCTTGTCTTATACACAGAGACACTGTCATGTTAGAATAGAAAAGTGTCCCGTCCAAACTGTTGATATAAAATTAGAAGCACAAAGAATATCCCTAGAATATCATTATATGCTTAAACATTAAGATTTGTACTCATGGAAATTACTAAAGTAGTCAAACCTTTCATTAGAAGGGGGTGACCCAATACAATACAAGGGGGTGACCCAATGGCAATATAGTGTATACACACAGTATATATATATATATATGCATATGTATAAGATTGTATAAAAGAGTTGTTTTCAGTTTCTCAGAAAACCTTATTAATACAATTCTTTATTAATACAATTCAAAATAACTTGTCTATTTGAATATATTTTACAATTTAATTTATTCCTGTGATGCAAAGCAGAATTTTCAGCATCATTACTCCAGTCCTATGATCCTTCAGAAATCCCTGTAATATGCTGATCTTAGTGCTCAATAAAAAAGTATTTATTATTCTCAAAGTTGAAAGCTTTTTAAAAGCTTTCTAAATGCTGTCAACAAAACAATATGTGTAAAAATTGGGCAATTATTTACTTGTCTTCCTGTCATGTTGTAGAGAGGGTCCAATTGATGTCACTTACTGGGTGACGCAATTATGGAGTGTTACATTTTTTGTAATGGGCAAAAATCCTGTAGTAACTGGATTGCATGCAATTGTGTTACACAGATACATATGTTTACGGTTATTAAGATGAGTTAGCATTAAAATGAAACTGAAGAAAATACCACATTATACGAAGAAATTTCGGTAATCATGTTAATAATTTTATCATGTTATGCTGATAAAATTGTTTGTAATGACAAAATATATTTTAAATGTTTAAAAGTAGAAGCATTTCACTCCATTGTCTAATGGCTCATTTCTGTATTTCTGATAAAATGCTACTAGAAAATTGCATAGAGAATATTCTTTTTCAAGCATTTTCCTAAACGTTATAGGTAAAGTTATGCAAAAATTGAGGGCACAGAGAAAATGCACCTACTGTGTGTTTATTATTATGCATATCCAATCATTCTCACCTCCAGCCATAATCATATTTGCAGCTGGGAAACAATTACCTTTTCAGTGCAACATTATCAGAATTCAGAGTTCTGTATCGCCACTTTCTGAGCAAGATTGTAGTCATTTTGCAATATTCATGAGAAACATCACCCCATGTCTCACCGATGTCATTCATTAGTGTTCGTAGGCCATGAACAAACAGCTCTGCCTCAGGGTTACTCATCTGAGCTCTCTCCTTAAGATCTGCCCCTGTCAACACACAAAAAGACGAATTATTTGATATGCATATATCTGCTTCGGCTCCTCTTTATTACACTGATATTTCCTGTAAAACAACAGCATTAAGCATTAAATGACAACAGCTTCAAAAGTAGGTTGTCAATGCTGTCTTTGGTTTTGTGAGATGGATTCCTTTACAAACCTGCACAAAAGACTCCAGGTATCAAACTCTTGAAGATCACCACACGAACCGCTGCGTTATGATGCAACGATGACACCAGCTCTCTCATCTACACAGAGAGAGACAGATATTGATGCACATATAGACAGATAAAGACAAAAAATAGAAGATATTGATTTGAGGGAGAATTCCGGGAGAAATATGCCTTTGTCTTTGTACACAGTTATTTATTTAAGGCCTGACACACTTTTGCCAGACTTTCTTTTGATAAACTAATCAAATACGTTAAAAGAAGAGTTCTTATACTACTTTCTGGGAACAGAAAGAAGAAAATAGACAAAAATGGGACACCTGTTACTCAGGTTAATTCAGTTAATGTTTAAAAACCATTCCAGCGAATGGCTGCACGTTGAACAGGTAAAGAGTATATGTACACAGTCATACCACATATTCTTTAAAACGTGCTTATTTATTTATATTAGTGCTGTCAAATGATTAATTGTGTGTGTGTACTGTGTATATTTATTATGTATATATAAATATACACACATACAGTATATATTATGAAAATATTTACATGCATATATTTATTTTCATATAATTCATAAAACAGTTTAGGTCAAAAGTTAACACCCCCTTTTCAGAATTTACTAAATGTTAATTATTTTATCAAAATAAGAGGGATCATACAAAATGCATGTTGTTGTTTCATCTTCTGGGACAAATGGTACTATTTTCTGTAGCCTCTGAACGGCAGTATTAAATAAATAAATAAAATATATTTAGGCAAAATATTTATTTTTTTACACATCTGCATTCTGTTCAAAAGTTTTCACCCCCGGCTCTTAATGCATGGTTTTTCATTCTGGAGCATCATTGAGTGTTTGAATCTTGTGTAATAGTTGCAAAGGAGTCCCTCAGATGTCCTCGGTGTGAAAAGATGGATCTCAAAATCACACAATCATTGTTGGAAAGGGTTCAAATACACGAAA
Source organism: Schizopygopsis malacanthus (assembly GCA_027474115.1). NCBI lineage: Eukaryota > Metazoa > Chordata > Actinopteri > Cypriniformes > Cyprinidae > Schizopygopsis > Schizopygopsis malacanthus. Next base: position 40,798,538 of record CM049864.1, on the reverse strand, counting down.
AATGCAAGAAAAACAAAGAATTTGTGGGAGCTGAAGGATTTTTCTGAAGAACAGCAGGCAGTTGAACTGTTCAGGACAAACAAGGGACTCATGAACAGCTATCACTAAACAAACAAACAAAAAAAAGCTGAGGATTATTCAGATAACAACACAGTATTAAGAATCAAGTGCATGTAAACTTTTGAACAGGGTCATTTTTATAAATTCAACTATTATTTTCTCTTGTGGACTATGTAAACATATTTTATGTGAAATATCTTATTCAGGTCAGTACTAAATAAACAATTACATGCATTTTGTAAAATAATTTGTAAACATTTTGCAGATATTGAAAGGGGGATGTCAAATTTTGACCTCAACTGTATAGATAAATATTTGTAATATATAAAAGTAACATATTTTTCTTAAATATATAGATGCATAGGTGTGTATTTATATATGAAAACTTATTTTGGATGCAATTAGTCACGATTAATCATTTGACAGCACTAATTTATATGAATCTGTTATCGCTAAAGATCACAAAAAGAATGATTTCTTGTGACATGGAGGAAATTTAACACACCAGTAAGTTTACTGAGAACTGTGGGCTTTATTATCAGTCATCATTGGGATAAATAAACAAAAATGCATATTTACATATAACATGAACAAAGGGAAGTTCATGAACTAGCTCTTCTGGCTTCCTGCACGCTTGAGTTTGATGTTGTAGGACTGAGGGTTTCTGCACACTCACCTGACCCACAAACACGTGTCCCAGAGAGTTCCTCGCCCTTTCACGACACATCAGCACTTCCGCTATACCTAACCAGACAAGAGAACAGAGAAACTGAAGCTGTGGCTACGATTGCAGTTCTAAACTGGGTGTTAAATATGGGTGGCTTTTCTGTTCTGATGTGATCACAGACAGCAAAGAGCAAATGATGCCAAGTTAAATAATAAGTAATTGCACTACAGCTGAACTCTTCATATGAGATGTTATAAACCATTAAAATATACTTGTCACACGGAAATTTCTGCCAAATTTTGCAGGCAAAACAAGTCCATTGTCTAATATCAATAGTGTGTGTAGCTCATAAAGACGTTACTTTCCAACCAAGACACTTTCTTTTACTCAACATGTACCCAATTTGAACTTGTTGCAAAATCTGCCTGAAGAAATATTTCACTCTCTTGAAATTTCCCTCTTGAATCACTTTGAATCCTACTGAAATGACTGAGTTTTTCCCATAAATCTGACCAAGCTTTAGTGTGCTTTGCAATGTAAACCCTGCTTGCAGCTATATTCTATAAATATTATATTATATTTAATATTATATTATATTAATACACTTCGATGTTTGATTTTAATAAAAAAAACAAAAAACAAATGGTACTTGGGTCGCCACACAATGTCCAAAGTAAAATCTGGGTCCTGGTGTACAAATTAGTTCAGAACCACTGACCTGCATGACATTCAAAAGAGCACCTTTTTTTCATCCTCATAAGAGTGCTTGTCATTATCAAAATGAAAAATCTTGAATATAAGTTTCTAATCTGATCAGATACCAAACTTGCATTATGTAAAATAAACGACCCTGCATGGGTCCTTATAAAAGGCTACAAGTGTAAGAAATAACGGATGAAAGGTGACTAAGCAGCACACCTGTGTCAAAGCATTGTGTGTATCATGCTGACATGCTGATATATGATATAGGCTAGTAGTGTGATAAAAGAGATTTGATCTCTCCTTGGCCATTGTTCCCTTAAACATCGCTTGTCACATTGTTTCACTTCCCAAAATTAAAGCTATAATAACAAATACTTTTATCTTGTTTAAATATTTATTTATTTATTTTTATTTTTAAAAGACCTTCTAACAAAAGTGTTCCCTATTCAATCTACTTAAAAAAGTTATAATAAATAAAAACATGCTACATATACTGCATTAGGGTAATCGATACTTGTCACAGCACTTACATATTATTGCTCTTTTGTTGGTTTTGATTGCTTATATTGTCCCTTTGGATAAAAGCATCTGCTAAATGCCTAAATGTAAATGTAAATACTTTTTTATTGCACTCATTGTAATACGTATTATCCATAATACTTAAATTATAAATGCATAAAATTAATATTTATAAATAAATACAATAAATACATAGCCTATACATACATACATACATACATATAGGCTATACATGTCCCTAAATTTGTAACAATTTCCTGGACTTTTCAAGAATAATTTTCCAATTGCCATTACCGTTGGGAACCTATTATGCAACATGCAACTTACATACATTTCTCATAAAGAGTTGATAATATATTTAATATGTAATTATATATATTCATATATCCAGGGGTTTTCAAAGTTTACATTCAAAGGTCCGAATCTGAATTATCATCAACGTCAAAAGGTCCGAAATAATTGTTATTACAAAACTTGTTTTTATAAACATGCTTATAACTTTATATAACAATTAAACTTGATATATGCTTAATTATCATATTTATGGCGTCATCAGGTCGTACTTGCGTTTACGAAAATTAACCATAATTTTATAAAAATAAAAAAAAACATTTGGTTACTATTAAACCACAAATTAACCATGGTCTTGCTAGACTAAATTAAGTTTAGAAACAAAGTTTATAAACCAAGTTCGGGAGGAGCACGTCAGATACTCAGCCTAATTAACACAGGTGGTACACAATCTAGGTAATCAACCCTTGGACATAAATACAGCTGTCTTACCTCCATCTAGTTGACAGTTAAGCAGCATTCGGTGGCACCATTTACCATTACATCACAGACGCAACATTTCCGTCCAAACTACGAGACCCATGCTGAGGATTTTTCATAACCTCCTGGCCTTCAACGAGCCTGGGTCACGCCCCAGTTTTCACCGCAGCAAATCCTCACTCGCTTCCCGCTTCGGCTCCTCAGCCTTCACCGCGGCTATCCCAGCTGCAGCGCAAGTATGCAGCCGGGCCTCTAGCTTCTAGTTTCAGATGCTAACGCCACCTCCGTTAGCATGCAACCACCAATGTTGCCAATAATTCTCAGGTAAAATATCCAAGGCAGGTGTTTGTTGATAAAAGGCGTTAAAAGACCTCGCGAAGATATTGAATCTTAATGCCACTATGTAACCATGACACCATGCCCAGAATACACACCGGACATACTTAGACCCCGTATCTTTACCAGCATTTAATTGGCATAGCATTCCTTAGATGGATAAGCTGTATGAGATAAATGCGTTTTGCGAATACACTCTTGATCACCGTGGACCAACAGTAAATATGAACGTGCACGAGTTATTCTCATTCGACCTGTGTTATATTAATGTTAGTTTTTGACCTAAATCATAGAGACACTGACATTGATTTGCATATGCATTTCAGAGGGCTAAATAGATCCCCTTCACAACAGATTTATTTCCCAAACAACTGTCAGTTTTGACCCAAATATGATTTTCAGTTACATAATTAATCCAAAATTCGACAGTAGTAAATTATCTTGCAGCATGAGTGGCGCACGTACCCCCAAGATCTCCCAGTTCTCTCTTGTGTAATTCAGTTCACCGGAGACATCACTCTAAATAGATCATTTGAATCAGTGAGTTGTCAACTCGAGAACAGCTGCTATCAGATCATTCCAACTTGCGAAGGAAGCATTGGAGCAATTTGCGAACCAATTTTACAGGTTCATTAAAAATAATCAGCTTGTTCATGAATCAGACACTGCTCCTGCTTCCCAGAGCACATTATATACATTATAAGGAGTAACGGTATGTTTCACGATACGTAGCGAAGTAAAAAGTGCCATATTTGGAACGCAGTAAAGTAAAGTTACTAAATAAACGACTCCAGAAACTACAGGTATTAGAAAATGTACTTAAGTACGGTAGTGAAGTAAGCTACTTAGTTACTGACCACCAGCGGCCCTGCTAAACGTCACAACCATTTTTCCATGGCCTATACAGCTACAGCCGCAGGCGCAAGCTCGAAGCTGCCTCTGCTTACAACACAGCCCCACACATCTCAGTCTTTTTCCTTCCGCTATGAATAACCCTCTTTTTCCTTTACAGTGCCCTCCAGCTCCCGTAGCAGACACTAGCGTGAGGCTACCTCCATTAGCAGAGCAGGCTACGATAGCTCTTCAGGACCCCCTTCCTGTGGCCTACAGCTACGGCAGTCAAAGCAAGCGCGACGCTGCCTTCGCTCACAACACAGACCCACACATCCCTTTTCTCGTACTGCTTTCTCTCTTGCGCTTCTTTCAATTTCCCACTTCAAGATCCAGAGGCCACTGTTCAGCGTTGTACTGCCTCCACTCTCTACTTTATTTAACATCACCATATTCTCTTTTACAGCAACATCACTGCTCGTCCCACCAAATGCTGTTGCCTCTGTGCTACCGCTAGGGGCATACAACATCCGAGCACCTATCCGGCAGGTGCAGACATAGATTCCTACCCCTCATCCAAGGCCGTCACCAAGGACTAATTGGATAACGGATGTATTGCAGGCCATTATAATTGTTTAAAATATAAAAGAGAGAAACATAATAAACAAGAGTGCTTTCAGTATTTAAGATTATCCGAACGCTTTCCATCCAAGAATCGTGAGTGATTTTTCCCCATCTTTACCGTCATTTTTACCATGACACCATAGACAGTGGGAGATCTATTAAGCCGCATCTACGCACGGATCTTTGTTGAAATGGAAGTTACGTGGTTTATCACGTCCGTATTTAAGACGTAACTGCCCGTGTTTACATTAATTTTGCGTCATAAAACCATTTTGAGACGCAAGAACATTAAACCCCTTACACGGAGCCGTGCACAGTCGCATGCGCAAGCAGTCTACACAATCAAGCGCGCATCAGCGTTTAAAATAAGAGCAGCCTTCCGTAGTGAGGTTCACATCTTACATTTATAAATCCACCGCATTCCAAACCACAGGCATAATGACTCCGCAGAGCATTTGTAAGAAAAACACAGACTGGCAAGACCGCACACTTCAAGTGTACATCAAACAAACACATGTCTCTCTTAGTGCTCCTGCGCAATGAAGCCAGCGAATCTCCTTGTAACTTGCTCCAACCTTTCCAAACCTTATGAAAGATTATTTTACAGAAGGTTCAAGTGGCGCATGCACGTGAGGAATTGGAAGCAAGCGGCATATGGGTGTTTCTAAAGCAACTCTGCATCATCGCTCATCTGGTTAAAATCTAAGCCCAGAATTGATTCTGAAATTCTCAGAATCGTTTGAGAGAGACTTGGTCATTTCTCCATGACCGAAGTGCTGCAACAATCGTAATCATTGAATATGGACATCAAAGTTGCCATTTGCCAAATTCTCCATCGAGTTCAGCCGTATTCATCCTGAAATAACCTGTTCAGCTTTCCCCTATAGGCGGCGCAAATTAAACGAGGGTTCATGACCAGATCTTTCGTTGACCACCATTTCGGCACTAGCCATCAGAGTGGCTACTAGGACGTCGTGAGGTAAGAGACCCTTTCTAATCTATTGTCAGCTCCGCATAACTCCCCGTTCAAGCATAAACACCTTGATTCCTTCGACTGTTCTCTCCCAATATTAGAACATTGACCATGTAATCCATGAAATCGTGGGCCTTAGCACCCGGCTGGCAAAGTCGACACCACCTCAGATTCCAAGCCATGCCATCTATCCAAATTCACGGCACTTATTTGGAATACGCCAACACAGGGAATTCTATTCAGCCCAAGATTTCAAGACTGATCAGGAACCGCCACTAAATTCGTTTTACAAGCACGCAAGCAAACCACATAGCATCTACCCTATTAACCCTTATGTGCTGTTGGGGACGTTTTCGTCCACTAAGGGGTGCTGTTGAGTGTTAATTTGGCCACAACTTTTTTTGTGTTTCAGCAAATGGAATGATTTTTGGTGACAAATCTTATTTTAACACATATTTTAGGAAAATGCTTTGAAATTTTTTCAAAACTCAACGATGCACCGTGGACAAATTCACTACCCTTACGTTATGTTCGGGATGAAAACGTCCACTAAATTAGACTGCTATAAAAATGTATCGGATAAATATTTTTTTCAATTTTTTTTGCATAAATCTATTAATCAACCTCAGTCCTGTTCAAAACTACTAAAATTAAAAAAAAAATCCAGGATTTTTACTCTTTAATTGCCAAGTTCATAAGTGATGTCACTGATTTTGGAAAAAAAACACACAAAATTACTTATTTTCAATATAAAAAGTGATTGTGGACTGGATTTTTTTTTACTTTTATCACAGTCTTGGGCATGTCCAAGATTAGGAAAAACATTGGCTTTGATGCATTTTTAGTTTTTGAGCAGGATCAGATTTACATTTTTTCTCCCTCATTTACTGTTCGTGGCTGTTTTTGCCCCATTGACTTCCATTATAACGACATTTTTTGATTGCAAAGCCATGACACCATATAATCATGCATTTTTGATTGTTGGTGGTTTTCCCTGTTGGGAAGAGATAAAACTTGTCATTTTTACTGTTGATCATGAAGTAGCACAATTAACCCTTTAGTTAGGCCTGTGCAAAAAAAAGCTTAGTTTTTAGCTTTTATATGGAGTCAAATGGAGTATAACAGCATAGTATAGTGTGTTTGTGTGTGTGAGAGAGAGAGAGTGTGTGAGAAAGACCTTTGTGCACTTACCTTGATCGTCTGAGAAAATCTAAATATGCACCTCAGCTCTCAGAACTACATGGAGTAAACAAAAACAAAGTAAGTGTATTTATGCACCTGCTGCCTTTTGATGGTGAGAAGTGCAGACTAAATAAAAACAAGATAAGTGGATTTAAACCCTTGCATACCATCCTGCTGGTCATTTGATGGTGAGAAGAGCAGCAAGCAACATGAGAAAGGACTTGACTTGTACCAAAGTTTTAGAAATTATTATGCAGCCTGACCCCTCCAGCGAGCTGCAGTATGTATTGTCACAAATCACAGATTACAACCGCTGCAAGAGAAGTGTCGAAAATCTACACAAGGTATGTGCCATTACACATTTGTTTCTACATGCATCCTATTCCTATTTATTTTTACTGAATTCATGTGCTTGTTAGAGATAAATTTAAAAGATACAGTTTGTGTTTTGACAATGTTTGCATGATTATTCTCATTGTCATGTGCAGCTTAAAAATACTTATGATGAAATCTGTACTTATTCTTCTCTTGTTTTTATTTTTGTAGGTTGTCTGCACCTACAGCTGCAGAAGGAGGACCAATCGGTGGCCACAGATGTTATTTTTTAATATGGTGGACGTCTCGGCATATAATGCATATGTCATCTTCACAGCTGTGGGTCCCTCCTGGAAACAGGCAAAGCTGTTTAGGAGAAGGCTTTTCCTAGAAGAGCTGGGAAATTCTCTGGTCTCTGCTGCAATATTGAGGAGAGAGCACCTCCCTCGCACACCAGTTGCTGCTGCACTGGTGAGAGAGATTCAGTCTCCTGCAGCTGTCCCTCCAGACACAAATCCACATACACCAGCAGCTCAGGAGTGAAAAGGGGAACATGCAAGTGGTGCAGAGGACAAAAAAAAAAGAACACTCAGCTCTTGCATCTGTTGTGGTGGACACACTTGCAAAGAGCACCAAGTGATATGCTGCAAGTCCTGCTGGAAAGACTGAACACACACACACACACACACACACACACACACACACACACACACACACACACACACACTAAATACTTAGAATAATTGTTTAGTTCTCCATCCATCCTCAACTCTTGCACCATTGTTCAGTTTATTTGAAGTTGTTGTTGCATTTTGGTTCATAATAAATTGTTCATAAATCTAATGCAGAGTAGATTGTTTACAGAAAAAAATTTGAAAAGTGTATCACTGAAGGATTTTAAGGTTTTAAACTGGCTTTATACATGGCTCTTTACATCAAGAAAAGACTAGCATTTCAAACATAGGCCATCTGTACTTCTCACCATCAAAAGGCAGCAGGTGCATAAATACACTTACTTTGTTTTTGTTTACTCCATGTAGTTCTGAGAGCTGAGGTGCATATTTAGATTTTCTCAGACGCATCAAGGTAAGTGCACAAAGGTCACTCTCTCTCTCTCTCACACACAAACACACACACACTCACACACACACATACTATAATATGCTGTTATACTCCATATAACTCCATATACAAGCCAGAAACTAAGGTTTTGTTTGCACAGGCCTATCTAAAGGGTTAATGGTGCTACCTGGTAATCAACTGTAAAAATTACAAATTTGACCTCTTCCCAACAGGGAAAACCACCAACAATCAAAAATGCATGATTATATGGTGTCATGGCTTTGAAATCAAAAAATGTCGTTATAATGGAAGTCAATGGGGCAAAAACAGCCACGAACAGTAAATGAGGGAGAAAAAATGTAAATCTGATGCTGCTCAAAAACTAACAATGCATCAAAGCCAATGTTTTTACTAATCTTGGACATGCCCAAGACTATGATAAAAGTAAAAAAATTCCAGTCCACAATCACTTTTTATATTGAAAATAAGTAATTTTGTGTGTTTTTTTTCCAAAATCAGTGACATCACTTATGAACTTGGCAATTAAGGAGTAAAAATCCAGGATTTTTGTAAATTTTTTTTTAGTTTTGATCAGGACTGAGGTTGATTAACAGATTTATGCAAAAAAAATGGTAAAAAAATATTTATCAGATCAATTTTTACAGCAGTTAATTTAGTGGACGTTTTCATCCCGAACATAACGAAAGGGTAGTGAATTTGAACAATGCACAAGGGTTAAACGCCTATCATTCGGAGTATTGAACTCTGTCAGATGCTGCCGGCGCAGCAAACGTTTCCCTGTCGGCTATCGGCGAGGCTCACCATCTGACGCTGCGGGTAATGAACTCAATCACATGCACGAGAGCTTCCTGGTCGAGCAACCTCGAGCTCCGTCTGACTACCGACGAACTTACATGTACAATGCCACAAGGGCGGAACCCCCGTCAGATGCTGCGTGAGCCTTCCAGGTTGAGTGAATACGTTTAACAAACGCCTTAAAATCGGTGCAAGCTTTCCTTGCTTTTACTTCCTTCAAATCACACGCTTGGCGAGGCTCCCCCTGCTGACACCGCGAATCATCACTTACGACCAGAGCCTCCCAGCCAAAAACTTGCCTTTTCAGAGTCTCACCCATCCAGACTGCGAGCTGCCATCTCTTGTCAGGTCACGGCGAGTGCCTCCCGGCCACCCAACTTTACCTTTCCGTCTTTACCTGTCCGACAGTGAGTCTTGATCTCCCATCGGACGCCGGCGAGGTGCTCCCAGCCAGACAACCTTACCTTTTCCACCCCACGGCCGGCGAGACTTACCCATCCAGACCACGAGTATTTTCCTCCTGTCGGATGTAGGCGAGAGCCTCCCAGCCACCCAACTTTACCTTTCCGTCTTTACCTGTCCAACGCAGCGAGTCTTGATCTCCCGTTGGACGCCGGCGAGGTGCTCCCGGCCAGACAATCTTACTACTCTGTCTTTACCTATCCAACGCAGCGAGTCTTGATCTCCCGCTGGACGCCGGCGAGGTGCTCCTGGCCAGACAATCTTACTTTCTTCTGTCTTTACCTGTCCAACACGGCGAGTCTTGATCTCCCGTTGGACACCAGCGAGGTGCTCCCGGCCAGACAATCTTACCTTTTCTGTCTTTACATGTCCAACACAGCAAGTCTTGATATCCCGTTGGACGCCGGCGAGGTGCTCCCGGCCAGACAATCGTACTTTTCCTGTCTTTACCTGTCCAACACAGCAAGTCTTAATCTCCCGTTGGACGCCGGCGAGGTGCTCCCGGCCAGACAAACGCTCTTCCGTCTGCTCGCACCAAAATATCGAACCCTGTCGAACGCGACATACCCGGCCGTTTTGGCAATCTTAGCTTTCAGTCCACCATCGGCGAGGTTCGACCACCCGGCTCACGAGTATCAATCTCACGTCGGATGCCGCAAGAGCCTCCCAGCTGGACAACCTCACCTTTTCCTACTACGTCAGCGAAGCTAACCCATCAAACAGGCGGGCACGCCCACCAGTTGGATGTCGGCTAAGCATCCCGACCAAACTTTACCTTTCCGTCTTCACCTGTCCGACGCAGTGAGTCTTGATCTCCCATCGGACGCCGGCGAGGTGCTCCCGGGCAGACAACCTTACCTTTTCTAGTCCCACGCTGGCGACGTCTCAGTCACCCACCTATTTTTTCCATCCGACGGGCAACGAGGCCTAGCCATCGCTGCGGTCCTCCTTCCGCCCGCCGAAACACCATTCAACTGTCCCTGCTATCCTCAAACCTTTTCCCCCCGCCTGGCGAGGCTTACCCGTCCGGTGTCCTAAGTCTTAAAATCTCCCATCGGATGCTGCGAGAGCCCCCTCAGTTCCGGGTTTCTCTTCTCCCTACTCATCGGCGAGACTATCCGTCTGGCAGCGTAGCCTTGGTCTCATGTCAAGACATTGACGCTGGTTTCCCTGTGGGCTCCTATGCTTGCCGTCTGCATGCGACGCTCATCCATTCGATGACGTGAGTCTCGATCTCCCATCGGATGTTGTGAGAGCCTCTCACAAACTCTTTTTATCTGCCTAGCCGATAGGACCCACCCGTCAGACGAAGGGGTATTGTGCCCTATCGGAGGCTTCATGGGTCCTCTCGGCCAGATACTGCCCTCTGTCCTCTGATTAGCAGGGGCTAAAGGCCAGTAGGGCCGGTACGCCGACTCCGTGAACTATCCCACTGCAGGCAACTCGGGTCCTCCTGGCCAGGGCTCCAACCACGCTGCTCCTCCATCGGCGGGCAGGGCTCACCCGTCCCAACGCGGTGAGCCATCGCTGGGCCTCGGTTGAGCCCTCCCCGACCGGTCGCCCCAAAACCACGAAGTTCACTCCGGCGGTCGGTGGGGCCCACCCATGCATGCCAAACCGCTCCCTCAGAGCACGTATTTATTACCTTTTATATTCTAAAATGACAGTGTCTCTGTGTATAAGACAAGAATCAAAGAGAAATGATGATTCAGTCAGTGTGGAAGAACTTGACTGGTCTGCAGAAAGCAGCTGAACACCTCTGGTGTGACTTTAAATGCAGACCTTGAGCCAAAAACTTATTACTAATGTTGAAAACTCTATTCTTCTAAAGTGTAGAAACTCAGAAGAGAAGACCAGGAGACTTCGGATTCGATCGTAGGATTCTTTATTGAAAAAACCCCAGTGTGATGGTAGGCTGCAGTCATCGAAATCTCATCTTAAGTCATTTTTACAGGGTATCTTTATAGTCAGGATTGGAGGAGGGACTTTTTTAGGTTGAGACAAAACATCAAAGCTGAGGGCAATAAACCTAACGAATCCACATCTGGCCAGGACAAAGTCATTTGCAGAATAAAGGTTCAATCTCTCAGTAGTCATTGATCTCATTGACAAAAGGCACAGCTGTCCCAAGCCCAAATGGTCAGGAAACAATCTCAAGCACCTTTGCCTTGCCCGACACCTCTTAGTCAGGACGTGAATTCAAATCAAACATAGAATAACATTTGTGATCCTTCAATCCCCTCTTTGAGAGTTCTAATAACTCTCACAAAAATACAAATTTAGACACTTAAAAGTTAATTCTTGTAACTTGTAATCGTTACAGGCACATTGTACATGTTCTGTGTTGCTTATATGTAATTGCATGCTGACACAGAAAACAAAACATGCAATTAGTTTTGCTGAAAGATCGTATGTGAGTCTCTGCGTTGTGTATTTTTTTTTCTTCTTTCTTCTTTCTTCTTTCTTTCTTGTGTGATAGTTGGCAATGGGTCTGGTTGTTTTCTAGAGGTTGTGGCTTCATCCGCAGGTGAGAAGGGTGGTGCATATGGATCTCAGGACAGCCATCAAATGGTATCTGCACAGAGGGAGAAAGAAACACAAACAAGAGAGACCAACGGCACAGAGCAGTATTTGTTGTAGAGTCTGCAAACATTAGGGTTGTATCCTCTGTTCAAAATATAGTCTGCTATTGTTGTTCCTTCTTTCCCTATTTCTCAATTCCTGTGACACCTAAAGAACAGTGAGGAAAGGATGGACTAATGGAGGGGAAAGGCCTATGAGGAAATCTTCACCTCAGGGTTGGCCCCCGAAGCCTGTTGCTTTCGGTTCTTCCCTGGGCTCCTCACTGGTTCTTGTGTCTGCCCTATCCTATCCCTGCAGGGGGAGGAACAACCTTAATATGTGACACATGAGTCCAAGTTTTCCTTCCCTGACACAATACTGCAGCTGCTGTAATCAACATCACTTGATGTGGTCCGTACCACTTAGGCTCTAATGGCTTGTTTTTGAATGTCTTTATCATGACCCATTGACCTGGGACGATTGTGTGTCCACCTTCTGGTGGAGTCTGCCAACACGACTCAACTCTCTCTTTGGCACTCTGCACTGCCTTTGTGAGGTTTTCACAGTAAGCGATCAGGGCATCTGAAGCAATGTGCACATCAGCATTTCTAAGATCAATCACACCTGGCATCTGCATTGGGCGTCCAGTAATAATCTCATGAGGGCTCAGTCCTACTGATCTGTTAGGTGATGCTCTCATACTACACAGTACTGCGGGCAGTGCTTCAACCCATGGTACTCCTTCCTGATGCATTTTGCTTAGCCTGGTTTTGATTGTTCTGTTTGATCGTTCAACCTGTCCTGATGCTTGTGGCCTATAGGGACAGTGAAGGTTCCACTTAATCTTCAACATTCTAGACACTTCCTTGACTACCTGTCCTGTGAAGTGGGTACCTTGATCTGAGTCAATGCAATCTGGTAATCCCCATCTGGGAATGAAATCAGTGACAAGACATTTAGCAGTATGTGCAGCTGTAGCACGCCCTGTTGGATAAGCTTCTACCCATCTTGAGAACTTGTCTATTACTACCAAAACGTCAGTTTTTCCTTTACAAGGGGGCAACGATATGTAATCAACTTGCAGGTGACGAAATGGCCCTGGTGGAGCTGGGGTATGTGCTGCTGGTGTAATGGTTGCTGGTACATCATTATTTTTCTGACATGTAACACATCTCTTGACTGTTTCAGTGGCTGCGTTTCTGAATTTTGGATTCCACCATTGATTTGAGAACCTGTGATTCATCGTTGCTGGACCACTATGACCCAAACTGTGTATTTGTTGAGCCAAATATGGCAACAGTGATTCGGGAGCAACATACTTTCCCCCTTTGGTCCAGCAGCCGGATGAATCCACAGTGGCTCCTTTGTCTAACCATGTCCATGCTTCATATAGAGGAACGTCTTTATACAGATCAACGATTGATTCAGGAGGTAGAATTATCTTCTGTGCTGTACTACCTGAACACACTTGTACAGTTGCATAGAAACAAGCCTGTTTAGCCGCTACATCAGCAAGAGCATTACCTTTAGCTTCCGTAGTATTAGTTGTGAGATGTGCTTTCACTTTGATCACTGCTAATTTCTTTGGGAGTTTCATGGCAAACATTAAATCTTTCACTAATCCAGCATGCTTAATGGGGGATCCAGCAGAAGTTAGAAATTTTCTGGTTTGCCAAATGACACCAAAATCATGAATTACCCCAAAAGCATACCTGGAATCTGTGTAGATATTTGCAACCGATCCTGAAGCTAGCGTGCATGCTCTAGTTAAGGCTACTAGTTCTGCAGCTTGAGCTGAAAAATGATCTGGAAGACGACCTGAAGCAACTACTTCAGTGGTGGAAGTTACTGCATATCCTGCTCGTCTGTTACCTTCAATAACTTGAGCTGAACCATCAACAAACAACTCCAATTCTGCGTTCTCTATGGGAGTTTCTGCTATTTCACTTGTCGCTGCATATGTAAGCATAACACAATCATGAGTCAGTTCGCCTTCATCCTCTAACACAAATTCAGTCATTGCAGACATCATACATGAGGATGGGTTCGTGACTGGTGCACGCTGTATAACAATATTCGGGGCTGTGAGAGTTGCTAACTTCTCTTTTATGCTACCTTTCACAAAAATTCTTTGGTCATTGTGTTGGATTACAGGGGAAAGGTAGCTACTCACAGCCCCAATAATTAGTTTTTTTCCTGGTCTTGTTGTGCTCTTAGAAGAGCCTGAACTATCTGTACCACAGTTTCAGTGGTCACTGGCGGAACTACTTCAGGGTTGTGTGCAGGCTGAGAAGGAGCAGAATTATGCATAGCATTTCTTTTACTATCTTGTAACTTCTTCCTACACTCTTTCTCCCAGTGTCCTAATTTTTCACAGTATTTGCATTTGCTTTCTCTTTTAGACCATCTATTGTCTTGTTTCGTTGTGTTAAACGTAGCTGCTGCTACTCTTACTTTTGCTTTGACATCAGCATCTCTTTCCCATGTAGTTAACCTGTCTAGGTTACTTCTGAGAGTTCTGTTAGACCAAGTTAGATCTAAGAATGGTAAAGCTTTTCTGTATTCGGCTACAAGGCCATCTGACCAGATACGAACCAAGGGTCCCTTGTCATCTAGCACACTTTCAGGGTCATCAACAATTCCACTGTAGATTACAGCTGACTGACAAAATCTCTCAGTATATTCACTCACAGTTTCTTCTTTCCTTTGCACACAGGTAGTAATTCTAGACCAATCTATTTTGGGTCCTAAGATATTCTTTAGGATTTTCAAAATACCTTCTCTTAAATCACCCTTACTGGCATTTCGCAGTTCAGAAGTGACAGCAGATTCAAAACTGTTGAATTCAGATTCAGTTAGTATTTGTGACATCAGCTGCGTGACTTCTGTCAACGACATGTCATAAAGACGCATTTTACTGATCAATGTTCTTCTAAATTCAGAAAAATGTGTGCGTGCTGCTGGTAAACTTTGAGATAGTCTCTCTATATCTTTAGGACCTAAAGCTTTGGCAACAGTTTGTATTTGCACCACAGAAGAATTGAGAGGAACACTATCAGTTTCCTCAATCCCCTGAGATCTCCTCCTCGCACCACACACATTGAAGGAATTTACAGGCACATCAGTTACTGATTGGAGAGCTACATCTGTTTCAAAAAACGCTTGTAAATCAGGGTAAATGTTATCAGGCTGACTAACCTCCACATCAGTTTTTGCCTCTTTCTTGAGGTTCAATTTCTTGGTCAAAGTGTATATTCTAGCACGGAGCTCATTGTTCTGTTTCTCTAGCTCTGAGTTACGCTGAGACTGTTGTGTGGCGAGCGCTAAACCAAATTCTCTGTGGCAGCAGATAATGCCTTTCACATTGTTCTTGCGAATACTTGCTCCTAGTACCTTTTTACACTCATCTACTGACCAAGTCTTGTCTGGATGAATCTCATATTTCTGAGTTAGTTCTTGTCTAACTTTCTCAGTGACTATTATGTTCATTTGCACTCCTAAAAGTGATTTGAATTCGCTATCTGACCACAAAGGAGTCGCTAGACCACCTTTTTCAGTTGTGGGGATCAGTCTAGCATTCTTTCTAAACATTTTGTGAGTTTCTTTGTTATCACACAATCAAAACACTAAAACTTCTCTGATCAACAGAGGGTACACTTGTTAACACAGATCAACTATTGTTAACCTTCCCTGGCAAAGCAGAGGATAACACAATTCACTAGCACTTTACGCTAATCTTCCCTGCATGAACAGAGGATAACCAATTCTTCCCTGCCAAAACAGAGGATAACAAATATTAGCACGTAATGCTAAATCTTCCCTGCCTGAACAGAGGATAACAAATATTAGCACGTAATGCTAAATCTTCCCTGCCTGAACAGAGGATAACAAATCTTAGCACGTAATGCTAAATCTTCCCTGCCTGAACAGAGGATAACAAATCTTAGCACGTAATGCTAAATCTTCCCTGCCTGAACAGAGGATAACCATCTCTAAAAAGACATTTTTAGAGGATAACTTAGTTAACCAAACCCTACAGCTGTCTGTTAACTCTTCTCTGACGGCGCAGAGGATAGCACATTTGTTCTGGTCTTAAAGGTTCTTTTGGATAGAGTGACACTCACCAACCTTTGGTTGTACGGAAAGCAGATCGTTGTTTGAGCTTGAAATTTCAATCTGAATTCAGGTGAGGAGCTCTATCCGGGTCACGGCAGCATCTGTTGAAAACTCTATTCTTCTAAAGTGTAGAAACTCAGAAGAGAAGACCAGGAGACTTCGGATTCGATCGTAGGATTCTTTATTGAAAAAACCCCAGTGTGATGGTAGGCTGCAGTCATCGAAATCTCATCTTAAGTCATTTTTACAGGGTATCTTTATAGTCAGGATTGGAGGAGGGACTTTTTTAGGTTGAGACAAAACATCAAAGCTGAGGGCAATAAACCTAACGAATCCACATCTGGCCAGGACAAAGTCATTTGCAGAATAAAGGTTCAATCTCTCAGTAGTCATTGATCTCATTGACAAAAGGCACAGCTGTCCCAAGCCCAAATGGTCAGGAAACAATCTCAAGCACCTTTGCCTTGCCCGACACCTCTTAGTCAGGACGTGAATTCAAATCAAACATAGAATAACATTTGTGATCCTTCACTAAACACCAATGACTTATACATTCATTATATGGACAAAAGTACTGGCACCCCTTCTTTATAAGAGAAAAAAGTCATTTCCAAAACTGTGGCAACGAAGATGGAAACATAATTAATTTATTTACATTTTTTATTTCCATCTCTGTTGCAACAGTTTTGGAAGTGTCTAAAAATAAATGCACCCATATGTACAAGTCATTGTTAACACACACAAGGAATTACCTAAAACAGCAGTTTAAATATCCTTTAAGGGAACAAAACTGTAACATGGCACAAACAAACAAACAGAAAGACAGACACAAATAACTGGGAAATAGGATTATTCAAGTTCTATAATTTAAGATGAAACAAGACAGAGGTCCACGGAGGCCATATACTCACTATGTACAGTATTATACTTAAACAAATATTTAAAATGATTATAAATACATTGGAATGACTAGAAAAAAATACAGAGCAGAGTAAATAGTAAACGTGAGTTTAATACTACAAAAAATAAATAAATATAATTCTGCAAAACTATCATAAGATTGACAAAATGATACCATGTGTAAACTAACTTTTTACAGCAATTTTGCTGTATTTTCTACTGTGCTGTTATAGAGCATTGCATATAGATATATAGATATTGATATATAGATATCTATCTATCTATCTATATATATATATATATATATATTAGGGGTGGGCATAGATAAATTTTTTTAATCTAGATTAATCTAGATTAATTTTGGAATTAATCTAGATTAATCTAGATTAAAATGGCTCATTTGAATTCTGCCGAAGGCATTCAGAATATGTGTGCTACCCAAATAATGACTAAAAGTAAGTCTTTGAGAACGGGTTTCTCAAGCCAGGTGGCGCATTAGACCAGGAGCTCATCTCCTGTTTCCAAAATGCATCACAAACTGCTTGAGAAAGCTGTTCTACTATGATAATTGGTGATGAAAATAAACTATGTTCAATAAGATGTACTTGTGTTTACTAACTGTTTATTCAGTTAAACATGAATTTTGAACTGTAGGCCTACATAAGAGGTCGTGATGAACTGTTTACAGTTTCCATTGGGAAGCTTCTTAAAAATAAATTTTCCCTGAAGCAAACCCGGCGGCTTCATAGCTGCATCCATGTTAGCACGTCACGTCTGATGTGGTAATTTCACAGTAACGTTAGGCATACACACAGGTTCGAAGCAGAGGGTGACACGGGAGTGAATTCTCAAGTTCACATGAGACCTAAAGCGCATCCTGTTTGCTGAAAAGCGCAACGTTTCGTTGTTATTCTGAGTGCACACAAATAAACGTAGAGTCTTTACAGATTCGAAAGATGTATTAGGCTACTTTTATCTGTATGACCAAGAATGACGGAGATGTAAGAGCAAGTGAACGCACCGGAGCCTGTCCTGCGCAAACGCGCTTCCACACAAACACTTCAATAGCGCACATTTCTCTAGGTTAACATCATATTGAGCGGCCATGTAAAGTTGCTACTACATAACTTACATCTTTCAGATGAAAAGCCATATTTAAGGTTGATGAATGATAGGTGAGCGGATGTCCTGCCCGAGTGTATTACCACATAGACCAGCCGTTAACAATCTGTCCATCACGGACTGCGAGCCTCTAGTTCGAAGACTCGTTCTCGCCCCCTACAGTGCAATTCGGCTAGGTATACATCCGCGCTAAAATATCAGGGTGAAAGTCATCATAGCTTGCGTAGTATAGACCCAGCTCCCAACCCAACTTTGAGAATAGATTAACGGCGATATTTTTTTTATCGCCGATAAGAGTCTCACGTTAACGCAGCACGTTAACGCCGATAACGGCCCACCACTAATATATATATATATATATATATATATACAGTATATATCAATTAAATGTCCCTTTCAAGAGTGTTTGGAAACACACAGATGTAGTTTTCATTAGTGAAGTTAATGTACAAGCATTTGTTCACTATTTCGTTTGGGGGAACTGCCCGTAATTGACTTAAATGAGAAGAGCATACTAAGATGTGAGGAAGAAAAATCCTTGATCTCCCACTCTGCAAAAGAGGCACATCAACAGGACCGATTTCTTTTAACAGCACAATGCAGCTCTCTGACTCATCATTTGATCTGATTGGTCTTAGATAATCTGTGGAGTGAATGACCTCAGAATTCACAATTAGTCTGCAGTAAATGTTGCACTCCATACCGACAGGCATATTTTGAACAATTTGCCTCACAGCAACTTCCTCCTCAAGACTGAGTGATAAAACTACAGCAGAACCCAGTAAACAGACATCACCTACAGTGTGAGAGTGCTTAAATCTGTCTGTTTCAGCCACATCTCTACAAAACTTGAGTGTGCTCTCACTGATTGTGTCTGGACTGGCTAACATCGGAAGAGTTTTACTCATAATGAACTTGTTAACAATTTGAAGTGGCGCTCCCCTGGCATTTTGAACAAGTTTTACAAGCTGTCCATTGCCATTTTCAAAGTTAAAGGCTGAATGTGCCCAAAGAGGTCCCCAATTTTTCACGCTGACTGACAAATGATGTAGCAAGTGGACATTAAATGCCATGGACTTTTCTCCATACAACATCTGGAAACGAAACACAAACTCAAGGAATAGATCGGCAGCATTTACATCATCTTTTGAAATGGTCACCCAGAAGCAGGTATACAGCTTCCACTAGTAGTGCAAAATGGCAAAGATACTTTGATGGGAGAATATCTTTGAGGCAAGGTAACGCATAAAAAAGGAGCCAAGATCTCCACTCAGCAGCTTTCCAGTACTTTCTTTCATTGAGATCCCTGGGGAGTCTGCGAATATACTGAGGAGGTTTTATTTTGGACAAGCGTGCATTTACAACACGTTGATTGTCGGGGGAGCCAATATAGAATTCACTACCCGATTCCTCTAGCCACAATTTTTATAACTGCTTCGTCAAACCAAGTAAAACGCAATGCATATAATCTGGCACAAATCCATAAACCACATCAAAATATGGCAAATTGACCAATGGTGATAGGCCCTTGACCCCTCTAATAGATTTTCCTCCTCTAACTGCCTCTTCCATGTCTTGGATCATTTCTGATGCATTTCTGTCAGCATGCTGCTCCTCACTAACAGGATATCTGATTGCTCCACAGATATATTGTCCTGGATGATAACAAAACCCACAGCCATGGTAGCCATTAAACTGTGTGATGTTTTGCATCAGGGGTCTAGCAACAGAGTCCACACAACAACATAACCCTACGAGTTTAGTTTTTATCCACAAATGTGTGATCTTGTTCCACCACATCACCCCATTGGTGACCAGTTTTTTTGCTTGCTCTACAAATCTGTGAATAAATATATCCATTCGGGGTTCCCCTTTCCCATGCCACAGACCAGCAAGTATCATGTTTTTTCTACGTTCTGCTGGTGGAATTTCATTTATAGCCAGCTGTATTGGCCAGACTGATGTACCGGAGGCTTTGTATAAGGGACTTCCATCTGAATTGAACACATACGAAAGGTTATTCTTATTGTGCAAAATTCCACCCGTATGTGAGAGCTCCTTGTACATATCACCATCATAAATATCCCTAAGGACATTTTCTGATGTTGCTCTTGAAAATCTAATGTTGAGTGAATCTCTAAAGTTGTCATTTTCTAACTTGTAAATCGACTGGTAAGGTTACAAAGTAGCTCTGGCTTTTCAGATCTTGGGTACTGTTTGTCTTGTTGCAATTTGAGCACACATAGTGTTTCCTCTGATTATCTTTTGTCTGACTTGCAAGATATGACTGACAGAATGTACAGAGGAAATTAAGCTCTGTTCTCTGGCTAAAGTGTGCAAAAACCTTACTGAGCATGTGTTTAGTGACTGGTAGTACAGTTGAAGAGAAAATGAAATGAATCAATTTCAACAGGTCAAGCAGTGCAGCAAAGGCTAAATTGTGTTTCAGTGTAAATGTTATACATATCAGGAGTAGTCCAGCCTTTGTGATTGAGAGAAACCTGCATATTGGAACATTTAGGTTGTCAGCAAATTTTGGACTGGTATCAGGTTCTCCTTCAACTAGATGTTCCTCAACATCACTGTCTTCATCGCTTTCACCTGCTTCACTGACTCCATCACTTTCTGTTTTACTTTCATCATCAACACAGTTTCCTTTCTCAAATTCCATTCTTTCTTCATCACTTAATTCATGTCTCTCACTTTCATTATGTCCTAAAGTGCAATTTACGCTATTTTGTTCCTCTGTCTCAACTCCACACACATCATTTTTCTGACTTTCACCCTCTCTACCTCCTTCAGTGCCATGTATACAGTTTATTTTCTCCAGTTCAGGATGCTGATCAAAACCGTGACTGTTTGATGGACCAGGTGCATCGCTGTTGGAACTGTAGGATCTGAATCTTGTTGTCCTTGGCAACAGATAAGTATTATCTGGCTCCAAGTACTGCTTATACCTCTTCATTTTGTAGTCGTCCTCCACTGTTTACTACTACTTAAACATCTCTCTGTTCTCAAAGACAAAAACAATACAGATTCTAATCTGAGACATAAACTAGAAAAAAATATTATTTCTCTCCCTCTCCATCATGCCAATCAATAACCATCAACCATCCCCTCACCCCCTGGCCTAAGAGTCCATTCTTATCCCATGTGCAGGTTGTTTGGGGTCTTAAGAGATAGTAAAACGTGAATTTGCAACATAATCATCACATTTTTGTAAACACATGTAATATCACTGTAGTAATATTTTGGGGGTCCTATTGATTTTTTTGAATGTATTTGCTTATATTTTTATGATTTTACTCATAAGTTTACTTGAAATAGTTTAAAAATAGTAACTACAATTGGTTTACTTAAAACATGTACAATTCACTATAAAGATCTATTTATTATAATTTATATTATATAGAAATATATTTAATATATAAATATAACATGTTTTTCTTAAATATATACATGCATGTGTTTGTATTTATAAATACATAATAAATATACACAGTACATACAAATATGTTATGTAAACAGAAACTTTTATTATGGATGTGATTATTAATATACATTAATATCATATTATATATATATATATTATCAGCTACCAATAGCTGCTCTCATTAAATTCAAGGCATTAATGTTTGCCTACAGAACCACCTCTGGCTCTGCACCCCGTTACCTAAATTCATTACTTCAGACTTATATACCCTTTAGAAACTTGCGTTGTGTGTGTGGGGGTGTTTTGTTTGGGTCTCATTGGCATTTAGATGAGGGGAACTTTTTTCTTCTTAATTTAATTTTGGGTTCTGAAATGACCCTGAACACTGCACAAAGGTTAATAAAAATAAACTAAAATTAAACAAATTTTATGTTAGCATAATATTTAAACTAGTAGAATTTTTTCTCACCACTGTCTTTTTAGAATCAGAAAGATTCCTAGCCTTTGTTGGCCTCTCTAGTATCTGCTTATAGCCTTAGAAAAAAAGAAAAAGCTAATTATGTTGAGTCTCTCTCTCTCTCTCTCTCTCTCTTTCTCTGTGTGTGTGTGTGTGTGTGTGTTAAGAATGATCAGTTAATTCCTGCAAAATTATTAATTCCATAAAGAATTAAGTAAAAAAAAAACACTAAAATAGCCTAGCAGAATGTAGGTATACTTTGATTTATATATTTGTATCACTTACATTAATTAAATGAATGTGCGCCGACCGGGAGCACCACCTGTTGCTGAGGCAACAGCAGCTCGCGACTCGCAACAAAGTGTCACGCGCAAGCAATTTTGTAACAGTTTTAGCGGCTTTTCAAATCGGTTACATACGGAGAAAGCCCAGGGTCGTGCTTAAAATTTATGAACACTGTGTTTGAGTTACAAAATGTTCGCATATGTGTATTATTTAGACGACGGTGTTAAAGACTCCGTCAATGTTAAAGACATTAAACACTTTGATCCAAAAAGTACGACGGATTTCTCATCGACTCAAACCTACTGGATTCTGCGAAAAGGACGGTTCGCAACAGGACAAATTTTATTCATGAAAGGTAAAGTATGAAATTAAGCATCTCGAATTGCAATATTCATCTATGAAAAGGTTAGCAAACAATTCTGAGGACATTTGTGGACAAGGCGCAGGCTAACGTTGTTGTTGCTAATGTTACATTCTAATCTAGGCTACATAAAACGTGGTACTTCCAGCTCTTTCTATATTTTATTTATAATTTTCATTTAAAATTCTTGTTTTGAAATGAAATCAGTTAATTTAGGTGTAGCTTTTTAGATTGTCATTTTTTATTTTTGTCTGTCAGTTTAATACAGGTAAAAACATTCACTTCATGTTAAATATCTTAGTTAAAACATTAGTCCATTAAAGGAAATTGTATTAATAAAGTATAAATAAATATACTTCAGTAAAAAAAACAGCTTAGACTGTAAATAAACATTTACTTACAATAGAACGCACTTTTTCACATCATCTTGTTTATTTATTTGTTTATTTATTTTTCCAGAAACTTGCAAAGAAATTAAACAATTTCTGGAAACTGGAAAAAGAATTAGAGTGCCAAAGCTGCTTGATAAAATTCCTCCAGAGAACAAAACTTCAGAAAGGAAGGAAGCTAAAGTTCCCCTTCATGGGAACTTCGAACTGCGTCCCCTAGGGGTCGCTATGGGGAACGCCCTCAGCGTGACTCGTGTCTGAAGATACATATGTAAAAACACCATCCGTTGCCCGGCGACAGCCCATGACGTCACTACCGGCGCGACCATAATAAAAGGACCGCCGGGAGAATACATCATCCTCTTCTTCGTCTTCACTGACTGTTTTGTTTGAAGCATGCATTCTGGTAAGAGTACAGTTTTTCCTCTATCATGGCGAGCACTAGCAAGGCGTTTAAGATTGTGTGTGGATCCGCGTCCTCGTTATTTGACACCCGATGACACACACAATCTTTGTGTCTTTTGTTTGGGCAAGGAGCACGCACGCGATGTCCTTGAGGGGAAAATCTGCGTGCACTGTGAGCTTTTTCTATGAAAAAGCTCCACTCTCGTCCTGTCCCTCTTTTTAAGGAAAGAGGGGCAGCCGTCTGCTTCCCGCGATTCGGGACCCACCGCTGCCGAGGCACGGAGGCGAATGAAATTAGCAGTTGGATCTGATTCTAAGCCTGTGAGCTCTACCTTGGGTCCGGTAATCCCGGCACCTAGCAGGTAAGTACTTCAAGTATGCAGCTCGGGTTTTTGGCCAAAGGGGATAATGTCACTGACAGCATCAACTGTCCACAGGGCAACTCCCTGAGCCAAATGGTAGAGTTGACTAGTGCTCGCCTCCTGCGTGAATTGGGCTTGCACTCCCCTCAGAATGGTGGCGTGGGTATAACGTTCCCCATAGCGACCCCTAGGGGACGCAGTTCGAAGTTCCCATGAAGCGGAACGTCTCAGGTTACGTATGTAACCATGGTTCCCTGAGTGGGGAACGAGACACTGCGTCCCCTAGGCTTTGGGCCATGCTTCGGACGCAAGCTTCAGACGAAGAAGCGGATGATGTATTCTCCTGGCGGTCCTTTTATTATGGTCACGCCGGTAGTGACGTCATGGGCTGTCGCCGGCCAACGGATGGTGTTTTTACATATGTATCTTCAGACACGAGTCACGCTGAGGGCGTTCCCCATAGCGACCCCTAGGGGACGCAGTGTCTCGTTCCCCACTCGGGGAACCATGGTTACATGCGTAACCTGAGACGATAATGCTGTAGGTAACATGAAAAGGCTGATTAACTCTATTAAAAATATATCTTTAAAAATTGTCTTATTTTAACTTGCATTTTCAGACAGCACAGAAGGCAAGTATCGAGGAAGGAAAGCAGACATTTCTGATGGACATTTAAAAAAAGAGACAAGCCTTGAAAAGGAAGCAACCACTGTGCCCTCCTCATTCTACAACAAAAAGGGACAAATTAATTATGGATGAGGAGATATCAAGTGAGAGTGAAGATGAACTAATTCCAAAATCGAAATTTGATGAACTTGAGAAGAGTTACAAATCGCTCTCTCGGAAATATCAAGAGGCGATTGCTGAAGGGAAGGAATTGAGGAAATTAAATGTTGAACTTCAGACATGCTTAGTTGCCAAAATTCTTTGTGGTTATTATTATTATTTATTTTTTAAAGCACCACACTCAGGTTACTGGCTGTTTTACACATGTAAATATAATGTTTGTGACTTGATTTTCCAGGAAACAGCACATCTCCAGGCTCTGTCCAGGCCCTTCCAGTGACAACTGGTAAGAGTTTTTGCACAATAATAATAATAAGAAAGAATAATAAATGAATATTAATAAATGATGGTAGTACTACTGTCTGCCACTACTTACTACTAATTATTATTAGTAGTAATACTAGTGATAATTTTTTAAAACACCACACTCAGGTTTCTGAATTTACCTGTGTCTGACTATATATATATATATAAAATTTATTTATTTAGTTTATTTATTTAGTCATTTAGCAGACGCTTTTATCCAAAGCAACTTACAAATGAGGACATTATGGAAGCAATCAAAACCAACAAAAGAGCAACAACATGCAAGTGCTTTTACAAGTCCTGGTTAGCCTAACGCAGTACACGTAGGAAGTGTTTTTTATTTATTAAGAAATTGAGTATATAGAATATAGAACAAATAAAATCTAGCAGTAAGAGAATAAATATGCAATTGATAGAGGGTCAAATGTGTGTTTTTTTTTTTTTATAAAAAGAAGACAGATCAGATAATAAAACAATATATAGAATAGAGAGTGCTAGAGTTAGAGGGTCAAATAAAGATTGTATAAAATATAAAATATTAGTGCTGTCAAATGATAAATCGCATCAAAAATGTAAGTTTATGTTTACATTATATTCGTATGTGTGCTGTGTATATTTATTATGTATATATAAATACACACATACAGTATATATTTTTGTTTATACATTTATATATTCTTATTTTTATATAAATATATTTCATATATAAACATAACATATTTTTTGTCCATATGTTTAATCTGGCCCCGTTGTTATAAAGACTCCAAGTCACTAATGTTACACCCTTTCCCACAGAGAACAGTTTTGCTGTTGTTACCCATCAATGCTCTGAACACATTTCAGAAAACCATGAGGTACGTATTTATTTAATTCAATAGTGTATATATAGGAGAGACTGGGACTATTTGTTACTTCTTATTCCAGTGTATTTCTCTAGGTTGGTTTAAGTATTTTTTATATTGGGCATTATCAAAGCATACAGAAACCACTGAACATACGATACATATTTAACGGAATATTCCAAAGTGAGAAATGTTCTCACAATATGTGGCACAATGGAACCTGCTTTTAAACTTCATATTTGGGAAGACCAAAATATACATAAGTTCACGAAACTGGGACATTTTGTGAAATAATGTGCAAAAACATTAGAATATTATTTTGGCTAACAATATTGTAATGATTAAATTGTATACAATTACATTATATAAAAGTGTTTTTTAATATTATGTATTTCTGTACATAAAAGCAGTGAAACTATTACTCTGAAATGTGAAATGAACTGTTGTCTAGGTCTTCAATCCTACTCCTGGGGACCCACTGTCCTGTGAATTTAGTTTTCAACCTGCTTTAGCACATGTGACCTGTCATTTCTTTCCAGCACATGATTTGCTGGTTTAGTTGTGTTTAATTAGGGTTGTAACTAAACTCTGCAGGACAGTGTCCCCTGGAGCAGGACTGAAAATACTGTTGTAATGTAAGATAGTTTGAATTAATAGTTTTAATCCAACAACTGCTCAAGAAAACACGTAATGTGTGTAATTCAGATTTTGTGTCAAGTGTTTTTTCTTCCCTGTGACAGCCAAACTCAGTCTTTCCTATAAAAATGACACCCTTTGTAACAGTACATCAAAAAGTAAAAAAGACTGAGTTATTGATTATATCCATAATTAAAAAGAATCTACTATTCTGTTGTATTTCTTGATTAATGTTCAATTTTAAAATGTTCTTTCATACAGGTTGTGATTGGTGAAGGTGTAGTAATACACAGTGAAAAATGGAAGAAGATACAGGCTAATTTAAAGGACAGCTTGTTTGTGAAAGAACTGGCAGTGTATGTTTGGGGAACAAGCACACTGGCCAACCGTAGCCTGGAAGGAAAAAGTTGCCCCACCACAAAATCTGATCCTAGGCCCCCTCTGACACCTCACAAATTTAGAGCACTTAAAGGTAGGAGATGTGTGAATTTTAAAGAATTATGTCATTTTAAATGTTTTTCCAGTGTGAAATTGTTATCTGCATACATGGTATTTGTTTACATACTTGAATATAATTTTGCATTCTAATATAAATGTCACACAATATCACTCAAGCAGTGTGAGTGTGCTGTTCTAAATATCAGCATGACTGTGATTCTGTGATTTGGCCGATGTACACAACTAACTGTTGTATTCTCCTTTGATAATCTAGAATTGGTTTTTATATAGACACTTTTCCATCACTGGGCTGAACGTACAGGTCTGGGGCCAGTTCTTTGTACGTTGCTAACTCAGTTAGGTCACGGTCATTTTCTCATCCTAGATTTGCTGTCATAGCAACAGGTCCGTAAGCTTAAACCTGCTCGGGAGCAGGTTTATTTCATGTAAACAGGATTAGATTGCATCTTTTTAAGCAGAATTTATACTCAAAATCTGTCCCAGCCACCGCTACTTTATTACAAGAGTACCCTACTGGTCCTTGGACAATAATTTAAAATAATAATAATTAAAAAGTTAATTTGAAAATAAGATAATGTTGTGTAGTCTATAATACTATAGACACAGACAGTTTTACTCATTGAAAGATATATTAGTGATGAAATAATTACTTTATAATTGTATTGGAGGCTTACACACATGCTATACAGTTCATCTGAGTCGTGCATTAATTTGAGTGGTTACAGATATTATGGGAAGGTCTTGATGGAGCGCAGGAGATTCAGATAACATGATCTCTAAGAAACTTGAATTAATGTTGTCACATAAGAAATCTTCTTTGATGAAAAAACATTAAATTAATTGCTAATTACAATATTGAAATAAAAAGTAAAGCAGATACAAATACTAGAAATCATGAATATAAATAATTTGAAATCATGTAACAAAAATTACACAAATATTAAAAACAGTGCACATTTTATTTATATATTATAACATTTATGTAGTTTTGTTTGCTTGTCTGTTTCCTTCTAAATGTCTGATTCTGATTTTGATAAAGGTCCAGAAACGTGTAAAGTTTTTCGTCAGGTGTCTTTTTTAATGATATGATGTTATTATGTTGCTGTCTTGCCGCCAGCCAACCGCTGCATTGCTGATCATGGTTTCGAGGATCGATACATCTGCTCTTTTCGGGGAACACTAGAACACGCAGTAATCTTAGACAACTTAATCCAGATATTTTAATCTAATACGCAAATTCGTTTGAAGAACTAAATTAGCCAGAGATCAGTTATCAAGATTAGAAGATCTGGAATCTTTCAAATAATCTCAGATGTAATAAGTAACGTACAAAGAAACTGGTCACAAATGTGTGTTCCTTACGGAATTTGCAATATGTCATTTGCTCAGTCAGTCCATTTTAATACTGATTTCACAGCACCACAATTGAAAAAGAAACCATAACTGTGTCAGTGTTATTATAGTGTCATTATAGGATCAGTATAGAACAAAAACAGTAAAAATTTACTTTGATAGTGGAACTGGAGGTTTATGAGATGCTACTACAGCAAACAAAATAACTGATCCCTACTAGATGTTTCTGACTTTTATTCTGTCCATGTAATCTGTTGATTTTATTTACTGTGCAATTGATTGATCAGCTGTAAATCTTGTTTTTTTCTAGGTTGCTTTCCAAAGTGGCTGGAGGGCAAAAATTTGGAAGAAGCAGAGCTAAAGGCCAGAGCAGGAAACCTTGGTCGCTAATTAACTGGAAAAATTCAAGATATAAACAAAAGAATGAAGGCACATAAGTGAATTAGCATGTAGGCTACTGAAAACTGTTCGTGTAGTTCGTAGTTCTGTTCAATTAGGTTATTACTGCCAATTAAAGTAATGTATCACTTGTTTTTGACCTGGGAAGCTCAAACGGCACAGGTTCACGTCTATTTCTTCTTGAATTATGGGCTGGTAAATCTAACACAAGAACTCCGATTTCTCAGAATAAAATGTGTTTGAATGAAGACTCTTGAATAAATAAACTGATTTCTCCTCTTTAATGTCTGTTTTTGTGCTCCTTTTTTAAAATCAGAACAAGCTTTGAACACGTATTGTAACTGGAAGCTGTTGTTAAAAAATAATTGTTAATAATTTTTCAGCAATAACTAGCTACTGATTTTTTTTATTGAATCTATCATTGAAAAAGGCAGTCAAGCATAAGCTGGATTTGGGTGGTTTAACCAGCTACCAGCTACCATGTTCCAAAACACAGGTTGAGCTGGACTAGCTGGATTTTCCAGTAGGGAATGCAAAAGAAAAAATTAAAATTTTACTACACTTTTATTATAATAAAACGGTTATTTTTCATAAGGGTTACTCAACAGTACTGCATTTTTATACAACTAAATGCCCAATAAAGCAGTTCTCATTTAGGCCTACATATTTTATGTTTCTGAAATAGTACTTCAATGTAACCTGCAGTCCCTTCAACTGAATTGTCAAAATATTTAATTATATATTTTTTACTAATGATATATATTTCATGGAGCACAAACGTCCGAACTATGTGCATATTAAAACCTTTACAGTCGAACTACACTCATGTGATTCATATGTCAGACAGTCAACAGTGATAGGTTTTTGGCAAACGCTGTTTTGTACTCGTTCAATCAGAAGTTTGCTGCGGTTCGGTTCTTTGAATACGCTGCTAACTCTGCCGTTGGAGAAAGGAGAAAGGAGAAATAGAGAATATGGGGGGGGGTGGTCAAAGTACAGATAAAGTACGAGTAAAAGTACAGATACGTATACTAAAATATTACTCCAGTAAAAGTAAAAGTACGCTTTTTCAATTTTACTCGAGTGAAAGTACGTACTCAATTTTTTATGTACCTGATAGACAGATTTATTTTGCAATTTTATATAGACTACTTTATTTTTTATATTAGCACATATTTTTATAATCCTACTGCCCAAAATAAAAATAACCACTATATAGAGTTTATATTTTGTTGATATGGACCAAAATGTCGCTAGTTGCTATGTACTTTGTCTTACAAAAGAGTCTGTAATCACTGCAACACTGGTTCATGCGCCTATGTGTGTGTGATATTTGGACGCCTTGTTAGCTAGACGCGCTAACAATATTTACTTATTTTCAGCATTCGTCTACTCGGCTAGGTCTGAGTGATACGAGTGCGCTTGAAACAGCAGCGGGGAATATCAAGTGGAGGGGTCGGGGGATTCCGGCGCGGGAGGCGGGCGCTCTAACAAGGAACGCCAAAGGCTACAGCCTCTTTGCATCAGTCTAGAGCACCTCTTTTTGAGGTGAGGGGAGTGAGGTTTACACATAGCCCTTACTGGTATACATCCGTTACACGAGCATCAGTTATTTTATTTAATCGGTGTTATTTTAATGTTTTGTTTTTTGACCTAAAACATAACGTTAGATACACTGATGTTGTCTGTCTGCATTCAAGCATTTCAGTGGGCTTAAATAGATCACCCTTTACAGCAGATTTAGTTCACAAACAACTGACAGTTTTGACCTAAATATTATTTTCAGTTACAATAATTAATCCTAAAATTCGACATTAGTAACATACTTTTCACAGCATCAGTAGCGCGCGCTCACGAGATCTCCCGGTTCTTTACTTGTGAGTTCAGTTCACTGGAGAAGACTCGCTCTAAACGGTTCATTTGAATCAGTGAGTTTTCGACTCGAGAACAGCTGCTATCAGATTTAATTCGTGAATGAATCGTTTGTGGCGATTTGCGAACCGATTGAACAGGTTCATTGAAAAGAATCAGTTTGTTCATGAATCATACACCGCTTCTGCGTCTCGGAGCACGTGATGTATTATAAGAAGTAACGATATGTTTTATGAAATGTAGTGAAGTAAAAAGTACGATCTTATGCTTTGGAATGTAGTGAAGTAAAAGTAAAAGTTACTCAAAATAAAACTACTCCAGTAAAGTACAGATACTTGAAAAATGTACTTAAGTACAGTAACCACCACTGCTTCAATGTAACCTTCAGTCCCTTCAACTGAATTGCCAAAATCTTTAATTATATATTTTTTTAAATATATATTTCATGGAGCACAAACCTCGCGCTCGCGGGGCGAAACCGGTGACATTATTTTTACTGAATAAATCTAAGGTTTATCCAAAATGTCGCTAGTTGCTATGAACTTTGTCTTACAAAAGAGTCTGTAATCACTGCAACACTGGTTCATGCGCCTATGTGTGTGTGTGCGCCACGCGCGCCGCACGGAGGTCTGAGTGATACGAGTGCGCTTGAAATATCAAGTGGAGGCGGGTCCGGATTGAATTCCCTCACAGTCCGGACTTTGAGAAGCCCTGATATATTCAGTTTATATCAATTTCCAGGATTTTTCCATAACAATGTCGTATTCCAAAACATAGCGGTGTGAATACATCTTAATGTATGCAAAACCTGAAGTAAAAAAAACAAACATTCGCTTTCGCTTTCAAAGGTTTGGGAAGTTAGGGTAACGGCCCAAATACCTGTAAGGTGTAGTCAGGTGTTGTATACGCGTCTGCAGGCAGGTGTAGTATTATGTGATTTACTTGATGCACCTACCGTTGTCTTCACCATCAAGCCGACTCAGTCGTACTTCAGCCCGATCAGCATTGGGCCCATCAGAGCACCACGGTCGGGTCACCACGGTCAAGTGTGCCGCCATCCGTGAACACCCGGTCAAGCCAGCCGCCACCTGGATTCTGCTGCACGTCTGTTTGTGGTCAGTGTTGCCAAATCGGGTTGACGATTTCCAGCCCAAAAGCTCACCAAAACCCGCCCACTTCAACAAAAACCAGCCCAAAATTTTAACTGCCAAAATAATGTGATATGATTTTATTACCATGTCAATCAAGATTAATAAGGACCATTTGTTATCTCCTCAAAATAAAATAATGATGAAAAAAAGGTAATAAATCTAAATAAATTTCACAGGAACATGGATCAAAACAGGGCAAATGCGTTAAAGAAAGTCAGAAAATATGCTTAAAATGACCAGGAACCTTTTCAAAATGGCAATCAAGAAATTAACTGAACACACCCTACTGGAAAATCCAGCTAGACCAGCTCAAGCTGGTTTAGCTGGTTAACCAGCATGACCAGCTTGAGCTGTGTTTTGGAACATGGTAGCTGGTAGCTGGTTAAACCACCCAAATCCAGCTTATGCTTGACTGCCTTTTTCAATGATAGATTCAATTAAAAAAATCAGTAGCTAGTTATTGCTGAAAAATTATTAACAATTGTTTTTTAACAACAGCTTCCAGTTACAATACGTGTTCAAAGCTTGTTCTGATTTTAAAAAAGGAGCACAAAAACAGACATTAAAGAGGAGAAATCAGTTTATTTATTCAAGAGTCTTCATTCAAACACATTTTATTCTGAGAAATCGGAGTTCTTGTGTTAGATTTACCAGCCCTTAATTCAAGAAGAAATAGACGTGAACCTGTGCCGTTTGAGCTTCCCAGGTCAAAAACAAGTGAGACATTACTTTAATTGGCAGTAATAACCTAATTGAACAGAACTACGAACTACACGAACAGTTTTCAGCAGCTTACATGCTAATTCACTTATGTGCCTTCATTCTTTTGTTTATATCTTGAATTTTTCCAGTTAATTAGCGACCAAGGTTTCCTGCTCTGGCCTTTAGCTCTGCTTCTTCCAAATTTTTGCCCTCCAGCCGCTTTTGAAAGCAACCTAGAAAAAAAAAAAGATTTACAGCTGATCAATCAATTGCACAGTAAATAAAATCAACAGATTACATGGACAGAATAAAAGTCAGAAACATCTAGTAGGGATCAGTTATTTTGTTTGCTGTAGTAGCATCTCATAAACCTCCATTTCCACTATCAAAGTACATTTTTACTGTTTTTGTTCTATACTGATCCTATAATGACACTATAATAACACTGGCACAGTTATGGTTTCTTTTTCAATTGTGGTGCTGTGAAATCAGTATTAAAATGGACTGACTGAGCAAATGACATATTGCAAATTCCATAAGGAACACACATTTGTGACCAGTTTCTTTGTACGTTGCTTATTACATCTGAGATTATTTGAAAGATTCCAGATCTTCTAATCTTGATAACTGATCTCTGGCTAATTTAGTTCTTCAAACGAATTTGCGTATTAGATTAAAATATCTGGATTAAGTTGTCTAAGATTACTGCGTGTTCTAGTGTTCCCCGAAAAGAGCAGATGTGTCGATCCTCGAAACCATGATCAGCAATGCAGCGGTTGGCTGGCGGCAAGACAGCAACATAATGACATCATATCATTAAAAAAGACACCTGACGAAAAACTTGACACATTTCTGGACCTTTATCAAAATCAGAATCAGACATTTATAAGGAAACAGACAAGCAAACAAAACTACATAAATGTTATAATATATAAATAAAATGTGCACTGTTTTTAATATTTGTGTAATTTTTGTTACATGATTTCAAATTATTTATATTCATGATTTCTAGTATTTGTATATGCTTTACTTTTTATTTCAATATTGTAATTAGCAATTAATTTAATGTTTTTTCATCGAAGAAGATTTCTTATGTGACAACATTAATTCAAGTTTCTTAGAGATCATGTTATCTGCATCTCCTGCGCTCCATCAAGACCCTCCCATAATATCTGTAACCACTCAAATTAATGCACGACTCAGATGAACTGTATAGCATGTGTGTAAGCCTCCAATACAATTATAAAGTAATTATTTCATCACTAATAAATCTTTCAATGAGTAAAACTGTCTGTGTCTATAGTATTATAGACTACACAACATTATCTTATTTTCAAATTAACTTTTTAATTATTATTATTTTAAATTATTGTCCAAGGACCAGTAGGATACTCTTGTAATAAAATAGCGGTGGCTGGGACAGATTTTGAGTATAAATTCTGCTTAAAAAGATGCAATCTAATCCTGTTTACATGAAATAAACGGACCTGTTGCTATGACAGCAAATCTAGGATGAGAAAATGACCGTGACCTAACTGAGTTAGCAACGTACAAAGAACTGGCCCCAGACCTGTACGTTCAGCCCAGTGATGGAAAAGTGTCTATATAATAACAATTCTAGATTATCAAAGGAGAATACAACAGTTAGTTGTGTACATCGGCCAAATCACAGAATCACAGTCATGCTGATATTTAGAACAGCACACTCACACTGCTTGTGTGATATTGTGTGACATTTATATTAGAATGCAAAATTATATTCAAGTATGAAGTATAAACAAATACCTATGTATGCAGATAACAATTTCACACTGGAAAAAACATTTAAAATGACATAATTCTTAAAAATTCACACATCTCCTACCTTTAAGTGCTCTAAATTTGTGAGGTGTCAGAGGGGGCCTAGGATCAGATTTTGTGGTGGGGCAACTTTTTCCTTCCAGGCTACGATTGGCCAGTGTGCTTGTTCCCCAAACACACACTGCCAGTTCTTTCACAAACAAGCTGTCCTTTAAATAAGCCTGTATCTTCTTCCATTTTTCACTGTGTATTACTACACCTTCACCAATCACAGCCTGTATGAAAGAACATTTTAAAATTGAACATTAATCAAGAAATACAACAGAATAGTAGATTCTTTTTAATTATGGATATAATTAATAACTCAGTCTTTTTTACTTTTTGATGTACTGTTACAAAGGGTGTCATTTTTATAGGAAAGACTGAGTTTGGCTGTCACAGGGAAGAAAAAACACTTGACACAAAATCTGAATTACACACATTACGTGTTTTCTTGAGCAGTTGTTGGATTAAAACAATTAATTCAAACTATCTTACATTACAACAGTATTTTCAGTCCTGCTCCAGGGGACACTGTCCTGCAGAGTTTAGTTACAACCCTAATCAAACACAACTAAACCAGCAAATCATGTGCTGGAAAGAAATGACAGGTCACATGTGCTAAAGCAGGTTGAAAACTAAATTCACAGGACAGTGGGTCCCCAGGAGTAGGATTGAAGACCTAGACAACAGTTCATTTCACATTTCAGAGTAATAGTTTCACTGCTTTTATGTACAGAAATACATAATATTAAAAAACACTTTTATATAATGTAATTGTATACAATTTAATCATTACAATATTGTTAGCCAAAATAATATTCTAATGTTTTTGCACATTATTTCACAAAATTTCCCAGTTTCGTGAACTTATGTATATTTTGGTCTTCCCAAATATGAAGTTTAAAAGCAGGTTCCATTGTGCCAAATATTGTGAGAAAATTTCTCACTTTGGAATATTCCGTTAAATATGTATCGTATGTTCAGTGGTTTCTGTATGCTTTGATAATGCCCAATATAAAAAAATACTTAAACCAACCTAAAGAAATACACTGGAATAAGAAGTAACAAATAGTTCCAGTCTCTCCTATATATACACTATTGAATTAAATAAATACGTACCTCATAGTTTTTTTAAATTTGTTCAGAGCATTGATGGGTAACAACAGCAAAACTGTTCTCTGTGGGAAAGGGTGTAACATTAGTGACTTGGAGTCTTTATAACAACGGGGCCAGATTAAACATATGGACAAAAAATATGTTATGTTTATATATTAAATATATTTATATAAAAATAAGAATATATAAATGTATAAACAAAAATATTTTCAAAATATATACTGTATGTGTGTATTTATATACATAATAAATATACACAGCACACATACGAATATAATGTAAACACAAACTTACATTTTTGATGCGATTTATCATTTGACAGCACTAATATTTTATATTTTATACAATCTTTATTTGACCCTCTAAGTCTAGCACTCTCTATTCTATATATTGTTTTATTATCTGATCTGTCTTCTTTTTATAAAAAAAAAACACACATTTGACCCTCTATCAATTGCATATTTATTCTCTTACTGCTAGATTTTATTTGTTCTATATTCTATATACTCATTTTCTTAATAAATAAAAAACACTTCCTACGTGTACTGCGTTAGGCTAACCAGGACTTGTAAAATCACTTGCATGTTGTTGCTCTTTTGTTGGTTTTGATTGCTTCCATAATGTCCTCATTTGTAAGTTGCTTTGGATAAAAGCGTCTGCTAAATGACTAAATAAATAAATTTTATATAGATATATACAGTCAGACACAGGTAAATTCAGAAACCTGATTGTGGTGTTTTAAAAATTATCACTAGTATTACTACTAATAATAATTAGTAGTAAGTAGTGGCAGACAGTAGTACTACCATCATTTATTAATATTCATTTATTATTCTTTCTTATTATTATTGTGCAAAAACTCTTACCAGTTGTCACTGGAAGGGCCTGGACAGAGCCTGGAGATGTGCTGTTTCCTGGAAAATCAAGTCACAAACATTATATTTACATGTGTAAAACAGCCAGTAACCTGAGTGTGGTGCTTTAAAAAATAAATAATAATAATAACCACAAAGAATTTTGGCAACTAAGCATGTCTGAAGTTCAACATTTAATTTCCTCAATTCCTTCCCTTCAGCAATCGCCTCTTGATATTTCCGAGAGAGCGATTTGTAACTCTTCTCAAGTTCATCAAATTTCGATTTTGGAATTAGTTCATCTTCACTCTCACTTGATATCTCCTCATCCATAATTAATTTTTCCCTTTTTGTTGTAGAATGAGGAGGGCACAGTGGTTGCTTCCTTTTCAAGGCTTGTCTCTTTTTTTAAATGTCCATCAGAAATGTCTGCTTTCCTTCCTCGATACTTGCCTTCTGTGCTGTCTGAAAATGCAAGTTAAAATAAGACAAATTTTAAAGATATATTTTTAATAGAGTTAATCAGCCTTTTCATATACATCATTATCTTTAGCTTCCTTCCTTTCTGAAGTTTTGTTCTCTGGAGGAATTTTATCAAGCAGCTAATTATTTTTCCAGTTTCCAGAAATTGTTTAATTTCTTTGCAAGTTTCTGGAAAAATAAATAAACAAATAAATAAACAAGATGATGTGAAAAGTGCATTCTATTGTAAGTAAATGTTTATTTTCGGTCTAAGCTGTTTTTTTTACTGAAGTATATTTATTTATACTTTATTAATACAATTTCCTTTAATGGACTCTAATGTTTTAACTAAGATATTTAACATGAAGTGAATGTTTTTACCTGTATTAAACTGACAGACAAAAATAAAAAAATGACAATCTAAAAAGCTACACCTAAATTAACTGATTTCATTTCAAAACAAGAATTTTAAATGAAAATTATAAATAAAATATAGAAAGAGCTGGAAGTACCACGTTTTATGTAGCCTAGATTAGAATGTAACATTAGCAACAACAACGTTAGCCTGCGCCTTGTCCACAAATGTCCTCAGAATTTTTTGCTAACCTTTTCATAGATGAATATTGCAATTCGAGATGCTTAATTTCATACTTTACCTTTCATGAATAAAATTTGTCCTGTTGCGAACCGTCCTTTTCGCAGAATCCAGTAGGTTTGAGTCGATGAGAAATCCGTCGTACTTTTTGGATCAAAGTGTTTAATGTCTTTAACATTGACGGAGTCTTTAACACCGTCGTCTAAATAATACACATATGCGAACATTTTGTAACTCAAACACAGTGTTCATAAATTTTAAGCGCGACCCTGGGCTTTCTCCGTATGTAACCGATTTGAAAAGCCGCTAAAACTGCACAAAATTGCTTGCGCGTGACACTTTGTTGCGAGTCTCGAGCTGCTGTTGCCTCAGCAACAGGTGGTGCTCCCGGTCGGCGCACATTCATTTAATTAATGTAAGTGATACAAATATATAAATCAAAGTATACCTACATTCTGCTAGGCTATTTTAGTGTTTTTTTTTAAACTTAATTCTTTATGGAATTAATAATTTTGCAGGAATTAACTGATCATTCTTAACACACACACACAGAGAGAGAGAGAAAGAGAGAGAGAGAGAGAGAGAGAGAGAGAGAGACAGAGAGAGAGAGAGAGAGAGAGAGACTCAACATAATTCGCTTTTTCTTTTTTTCTAAGGCTATAAGCAGATACTAGAGAGGCCAACAAAGGCTAGGAATCTTTCTGATTCTAAAAAGACAGTGGTGAGAAAAAATTCTACTAGTTTAAATATTATGCTAACATAAAATTTGTTTAATTTTAGTTTATTTTTATTAACCTTTGTGCAGTGTTCAGGGTCATTTCAGAACCCAAAATTAAATTAAGAAGAAAAAAGTTCCCCTCATCTAAATGCCAATGAGACCCAAACAAAACACCCACACACACACAACGCAAGTTTCTAAAGGGTATATAAGTCTGAAGTAATGAATTTAGGTAACGGGGTGCAGAGCCAGAGGTGGTTCTGTAGGCAAACATTAATGCATTGAATTTAACGCGAGTAGCTATTGGTAGCTGATAATATATATATATAATATGATATTAATGTATATTAATAATCACATCCATAATAAAAGTTTCTGTTTACATAACATATTTGTATGTACTGTGTATATGTATTATGTATATATAAATACAAACACATGCATGTATATATTTAAGAAAAACATGTTATATTTATATATTAAATATATTTCTATATAATATAAATTATAATAAATAGATCTTTATAGTGAATTGTACATGTTTTAAGTAAACCAATTGTAGTTACTATTTAAACTATTTCAAGTAAACTTACGAGTAAAATCATAAAAATATAAGCAAATACATTCAAAAAAATCAATAGGACCCCCAAAATATTACTACAGTGATATTACATGTGTTTACAAAAATGTGATGATTATGTTGCAAATTCACGTTTTACTATCTCTTAAGACCCCAAACAACCTGCACATGGGATAAGAATGGACTCTTAGGCCAGGGGGTGAGGGGATGGTTGATGGTTATTGATTGGCATGATGGAGAGGGAGAGAAATAATATTTTTTTTCTAGTTTATGTCTCAGATTAGATTCTGTATTGTTTTTGTCTTTGAGAACAGAGAGATGTTTAAGTAGTAGTAAACAGTGGAGGACGACTACAAAATGAAGAGGTATAAGCAGTACTTGGAGCCAGATAATACTTATCTGTTGCCAAGGACAACAAGATTCAGATCCTACAGTTCCAACAGCGATGCACCTGGTCTATCTAACAGTCACGGTTTTGATCAGCATCCTGAACTGGAGAAAATAAACTGTATACATGGCACTGAAGGAGGTAGAGAGGATGAAAGTCAGAAAAATGATGTGTGTGGAGTTGAGACAGAGGAACAAAATAGCGTAAATTGCACTTTAGGACATAATGAAAGTGAGAGACATGAATTAAGTGATGAAGAAAGAATGGAATTTGAGAAAGGAAACTGTGTTGATGATGAAAGTAAAACAGAAAGTGATGGAGTCAGTGAATCAGGTGAAAGCGATGAAGACAGTGATGTTGAGGAACATCTAGTTGAAGGAGAACCTGATACCAGTCCAAAATTTGCTGACAACCTAAATGTTCCAATATGCAGGTTTCTCTCAATCACAAAGGCTGAACTACTCCTGATATGTATAACATTTACACTGAAACACAATTTAGCCTTTGCTGCACTGCTTGACCTGTTGAAATTGATTAATTTCATTTTCTCTTCAACTGTACTACCAGTCACTAAACACATGCTCAGTAAGGTTTATGCACACTTTAGCCAGAGAACAGAGCTTAATTTCCTCTGTACATTCTGTCAGTCATATCTTGCAAGTCAGACAAAAGATAATCAGAGGAAACACTATGTGTGTTCAAATTGCAACAAGACAAACAGTACCCAAGATCTGAAAAGTCAGAGCTACTTTGTAACCTTACCAGTCGATTTACAAGTTAGAAAATGACAACTTTAGAGATTCACTCAACATTAGATTTTCAAGAGCAACATCAGAAAACGTCCTTAGGGATATTTATGATGGTTATATGTACAAGGAGCTCTCACATACGGGTGGAATTTTGCACAATAAGAATAACCTTTCGTATGTGTTCAATTCAGATGGAAGTCCCTTATACAAAGCCTCCGGTACATCAGTCTGGCCAATACAGCTGGCTATAAATGAAATTCCACCAGCAGAACGTAGAAAAAACATGATACTTGCTGGTCTGTGGCATGGGAAAGGGGAACCCCGAATGGATATATTTATTCACAGATTTGTAGAGCAAGCAAAAAAACTGGTCACCAATGGGGTGATGTGGTGGAACAAGATCACACATTTGTGGATAAAAACTAAACTCGTAGGGTTATGTTGTTGTGTGGACTTTGTTGCTAGACCCCTGATGCAAAACATCACACAGTTTAATGGCTACCATGGC
Source organism: Schizopygopsis malacanthus (assembly GCA_027474115.1). Taxonomy (NCBI): domain Eukaryota; kingdom Metazoa; phylum Chordata; class Actinopteri; order Cypriniformes; family Cyprinidae; genus Schizopygopsis; species Schizopygopsis malacanthus. The sequence continues at coordinate 40,758,508 of CM049864.1, read as the reverse complement.
TGTGGGTTTTGTTATCATCCAGGACAATATATCTGTGGAGCAATCAGATATCCTGTTAGTTAGTGAGGAGCAGCATGCTGACAGAAATGCATCAGAAATGATCCAAGACATGGAAGAGGCAGTTAGAGAAGGAAAATCCATTTTTAGATGGAAATAAAAAATGTAAATAAATGAATTATGTTTCCATCTTCGTTGCCACAGTTTTGGAAATGAATGTACAAGTCATTGGTGTTTAGTAATAAGTTTTTGGCTCAAGGTCTGCATTTAAAGTCACACCAGAAGTGTTCAGCTGCTTTCTGCAGACCAGTCAAGTTCTTCCACACTGATTGAATCATCATTTCTCTTTGATTCTTGTCTTATACACAGAGACACTGTCATGTTAGAATATAAAAGGGTCCTGGCCAAACTGTTGCTATAAAATTAGAAGCACACAATTCCTTAGAATATCATTATATGCTTACAAATTTAGATTTTTTTTCTCATGTAAATTACTAAAGTAGTCAAACCTGTTCATTAGATGGGGGTGACCCAATACTTTTTTCAGTATAGTGTATAAATCAGGTCATTCATTCAAAGCAAACCAGAAAAGGCTCTAACATGTCTCTTTGTTTGACAGTCCCTGTTGAGCTCTTGCTGCAATGGGTTTGCGTGGAGCATATTTAATTAAATACATTCTAAATATAATAATAAAGGTTTTCAATTCAACATGCAATATTGTTACAGGGTCAATGTATCAACTCAACCAGGAAGTTTTAGATCTTGATCATTTTCATCTGGTGAAAGAGGTATTAAGTACAATAAAAATTTAATGCATGGATTAATGTACTTAATATATTTCAGTAAGCAAAACTGTATGCCAATGGGGACAGTTCCAAAATGTTAAAAAGCACTCCCCCCTCCTAAAAAAAGTTTGCATGCCTGTAACTCAAGAAGTGTAATATATATATATATATATATATATATATATATATACACATATTTTAGACTGTGGTTCTTAAAAAAAAATCTTGTTTCTAACTATTAAAACAACTTCATGATTCATGACACCAGCTCAGCCAGGTCCCCACCAGCTCAGCCAAGCTGGTCCACCAGCTACAACCAGGGCCCCACCAGCTCAGCCAGGTCCCCACCAGTTCAGCCAAGCTGGTCCACCAGCTCAGCCATGTCCTCACCAGCTCAGCCAAGCTGGTCCACCAGCTACAATCAGGGCCCCACCAGCTCAGCCAGGTCCCCACCAGCTACAACCAGGGCCCCACCAGCTCAGCCAAGCTGGTCCACCAGCTACAACCAGGGCCCCACCAGCTCAGCCAAGCTGGTCCACCAGCTCAGCCATGTCCTCACCAGCTCAGCCAGGTCCCCACCAGCTCAGCCAAGCTGGTCCACCAGCTCAGCCATGTCCTCACCAGCTCAGCCAAGCTGGTCCACCAGCTACAACCAGGGCCCCACCAGCTCAGCCAAGCTGGTCCACCAGCTCAGCCATGTCCTCACCAGCTCAGCCAGGTCCCCACCAGCTCAGCCAAGCTGGTCCACCAGCTCAGCCATGTCCTCACCAACTCAGCCAAGCTGGTCCACCAGCTACAATCAGGGCCCCACCAGCTCAGCCAGGTCCCCACCAGCTACAACCAGGGCCCCACCAGCTCAGCCAAGCTGGTCCACCAGCTCAGCCATGTCCTCACCAGCTCAGCCAGGTCCCCACCAGCTCAGCCAAGCTGGTCCACCAGCTCAGCCATGTCCTCACCAACTCAGCCAAGCTGGTCCACCAGCTACAATCAGGGCCCCACCAGCTCAGCCAGGTCCCCACCAGCTACAACCAGGGCCCCACCAGCTCAGCCAAGCTGGTCCACCAGCTACAACCAGCTTAGACCAGCTAATAACCAGCTTAAACCAGCTACCATCTTAAGCTGGTATAAGCTGGATTTTCCAGATGACTGCACTAAACATTATTTTGCTGTGATACTTTGAGCTCGAGCATATTAAGATAATGTGACTAAGATAAAAGTGAAGAAAAAAGCAGCTGATTGGGCAGTTTTTAGTTTTTTAAAAGCAGCCCAAATTTGGTCTACCCGCCCAATGCGTTATTCTACGGTCCAAGCCGATCAAAAGAAGCCCAATTGGGCGGCAACCCGCCCAATCTGGCAACACTGTTTGTGGTATTACGGTACGGAGACACGAAGCGGCCAAAAAGCTGACAAAGACCTATATTTCAGCGGTTATTAATTAAATGTGCTCAAAAACAGGAAAAAACCATGAACAAGCGTATTAATATTGGACATTATAAAAGATTCAGTTATATTATGTTCGAATATATTATACTGTGGTATTTTCCACAAAATAAGTCTGTTAAAATACATTATAACACTGATTATGTCCTACTTTTTTCTACATGCATTATTCAAATTCCTTCACAGTTAAGACGAAAATTTCAATAAAATCTTTTTCATAATGAACATCTGTGTCAACTTTCACTGGGTTTTACTGTAGAATTTGGGATAAAATGAATGGCAAAGTCTGTCACAATGCACTATAGCACTCATTGACATTCATACAGGCATTACTCAAATTCCTTCAGAGTTAACAATAAAATTGGAATTAATTCTTCTTCAGGACACCCAAGACTCTGTCTGTGTCAACTTTCACTGGGTTTTACTGTAGAATTTGGGATAAAATGAAAGTCAAAATCTGTCACAATGCATTATAGCACTCCTTGACATTTATACAGGCATTACTCAAATTCCTTCAGAGTTAACAATAAAATTGGAATGAATTCTTCTTCAGGACACCCAAGACTCTGTCTGTGTCAACTTTCACTGGGTTTTACTGTAGAATTTGGGAGAAAATGAATGGCAAAGTCTGTTACAATGTATTATAGCACTCATTGACATTCATACAGGCATTACTCAAATTCCTTCAGAGTTAACAATAAAATGGGAATGAATTCTTCTTCAGGACACCCAAGACTCTGTCTGTGTCAACTTTCACTGGGTTTTACTGTAGAATTTGGGAGAAAATGAATGGCAAAGTCTGTTACAATGTATTATAGCACTCATTGACATTCATACAGGCATTACTCAAATTCCTTCAGAGTTAACAATAAAATGGGAATGAATTCTTCTTCAGGACACCCAAGACTCTGTCTGTGTCAACTTTCACTGGGTTTTACTGTAGAATTTGGGAGAAAATGAAAGTCAAAATCTGTCACAATGCATTATAGCACTCCTTGACATCTATACAGGCATTACTCAAATTCCTTCACAGTTAACATGACATTTTCTATACATTCTTCTTCAGGATGATCATGACTCTGTGTGTGTTAACTTTCACTGGGTTTTACTGTAGAATTTGGGATAAAATGAATGGCAAAGTCTGTCACAATACATTATAGCACTCCTTGACATTTATACAGGCATTACTCAAATTCCTTCACAGTTAACATGACATTTTCGGTAACACTTCACAATACGGGTGCACAAATATGCATTAAATAATGCTTAAGTAATGCACAGGTAATCATGAGTTAATATATAACTCATGAAGAACGAGTTGTTATCCAGCTTTGATGTCAATGGGAACCACAGTATATGCAGCTCCTGGGAAGAATGCGACTGCGAAGAGGGCAAGGAGACAATTGTCAAGTGAACTGATGGACACTATGCCAATTTGGTATAATGGCTACAAGTTGTACAAATCACAATTTGATTTGATATTTTTATGAATTTTTAAAATGTCTATATGGCAAAGTAAATAGTATTTGTTGTGACTTAATATCACTGTTACTTGGGAGATGCATAACAAGAAATGCAGAAAACTGTTTTATTTTTATTTTATTTTATGGATTTTTTAAAAACAAAAACATTTTACAAACCAATTTCAAGTGTTTTATTGAAACTGTAATACATTATGAATACAATTAAACAATAAAATAATAAGAATTGCCTGTGGTTTCAATTTGATACGCGATCCGGCCCACAAAATTGCAAACGGTTAGAAGCTTCATGGCTATCACTACCACGCAATGCAATATAGACGCGCACCGAAATTTTCGGTGTAGATGGCGTGACCGTGCTATAGACATATTTAAAAAATTCATAAAAAAATTAAATCAAATTCTTTTTTGACAACTTCACCTGATTCTTGTTTAGCCTATCCCCAAGTACCACTGGGGTGATTTCCATGTTGGTTTACTTTTTTATACTGAAATAACCACATGCCAAAATCCTGAATAATGCTATTTACCTTGCTATATACAAATTTACCTGTAGACTTTTCTATATTTTTGTCTGACTTTGGGATAACCATTGAATTTGGATATTGACTGTGTATTTGACATTGGTATGTTTGGCTTAGTGAAGACTTTGGTCATTCTCATTCTGCTTCTGCCTTGTGTAGGCAGTTTCTTGACACACAACATGAACATGTCAGGAGAAAGATACAAAAATATAGAGTCTTCAATTTAATAAAAACTTTATTTAAACTAAAAACAGTTTGTCACACTGTCATGACTGTCATGTGGAAATATATATAAGAGCATAAAAAACTTTTCAGCATCTTTTCAGGATGATATATATTGTTCAACCTTTTCATGTTTGTGGGTGTGTACACATAGTGGCGACCAAAATTATTTTCACAATCTATTTTTAAACAAATCAGTTATTTTGCTGTAGTTTGTTAGTAGGAAATCACAGTTTACATTTTCAAACATTCATTTTGACATTAATTGCAATAATTCAGTGCGATTTTTGTTTGCACACGGAATGGCATGTAGAAAGAGAACAAACTGAGACAGATTGAATCCAGAAGAACCATGTCTCCAAGACACTTCAATAAACCTACCTGCATAGCTACAGGACTGTTAAAAGTTTTAGGCACTTTTTTGTGTCTATAGAGCAATGTATATTGCATTTTTCTTGAATTTGGTATGCAATTATTAAAAGATGATACAGTAAAACAACATGAAAATCATCACAGTGGTACTTGGGGAGATGCTGAACAATAATCAGGTGGAGTTTACAGAAAAAAATATGATTAAAAAAATATATGCATTTTTAAAACATGTCTATAGAGCAATTTAAATAGCATTTGTCTTGACTTTGGAATGTAATTATTAAATGATACAGTAAAACAACATGGAAATCATCACAGTGGTATTTGGGGAGATGCTGAACAATAATCAGGTGGAGTTGTCAGAAAACAATTTTATTTAATTTTTTTATGAATTTTAAAAATGTCTATAGAGCAATGAATATAGCATTTTTCTTGACTTTGTAATGCAATTATTAAAAGATGATACAGTAAAACAACATGGAAATCACCCCAGTGGTACTTGGGGAGATGCTGAACAAGAATCTGGTGGAGTTTGCAGAAAACAATTTTATTAAATTTTTTATGAATTTTTAAAATATGTCTATAGAGCAATGTATATTGCATTTTTTTTTTACTTTGGTATGCAATTTTTTAAATATGATACAGTAAAATAACATGAAAATCATCACAGTGGTACTTGGGGAGATGCTGAACAAGAATCAGTCGGAGTTGCTAAGGTTCCTTTTTTATCGTGATGCTTGCTGCTGCACAATGGTGCCCCATAGTTGTGTCCAATGTTTCTACATTTTTCATGTACAATGGGATTCTTTCATTTACATTTACTCATTTAGCAGACACTTTTATTTTTTACAACTTTTTATTTAAAGTTGTAGACCACGATATAGCAATTGATTTACCGTTGAGATGCAAGTTTTAACAAAAAACTAAATAAATGATGCTCAGGCTATTAGGCTAATGAACAGCAAAAACTAATACACCCTACAGCACACTCCCACTTTACAATATGCCACACACTGCACTTTAACACAGTTCAACTAGACTACACGCACACACTTCACAAACACAACAACCTATCTGCTACCACTACATGCCATGCAACGCACATCCATGACATTGCGTATCCGGCCTATGTAAAATCTACTGTACCTTCGCATATTGTGTGTGTATATATGTGTACATAATGTAGAATGTGTATAATGTGTATTGATAACTGTAAGTATGTCTTAAAAAGTACACTGTGTGTACTTAGTATACATATGTGTATATTGCACATTGTCATCTGTATAAGTCTGTAAGTATGTACTGTCTATATGTAAATTGTTTCTGCACTGTCTGGAGCACGCTTTCAAGAATTTCACTCACCAAGGCACATGTGCTGTGGTGATGTTACAATAAAAGTGATTTTGATTTGAAGTATCCATTACTGTGTGCCATGCACTATACATACAATATACACAAAATACAATTTGAAATATGTAAACAATAGTACCCTTATAATGACATCTTTGTAACTTGTATACTCAAAAAGGTGCACATTAGTACTTGAGAGTACCAATATGTACCTTAATGTACCTGTTGTCTTTCTTTCTTTTTTTTTCTCTCTTTCTTTCCTTCTGTTTTATAATCATATATAATAATATAATCATAAAGCATATTAAGCAAAAGTGTATGATTCAAAATAAAACCTGCCAATTAGACAAGGGTTAACTGAAAAAAAAATAGGTATAACACTAGACATTCCGTCCCCCCCACTTTTGAAATGATGGCCCTGGATTAAATGATAAACCTCACAATTGAACCTTTAAACAATTTTTTTAAGAAAAGGGATGAGTCAGAAGTATACATTATTATATTATTTAAAACTGATTTATGTGGGTGGATTTTCACATTGGTCTGAACAAAAATTGCAGACTGGATTATTGAAAATGCACATTAATGAGGCACCACGTAGGATTTAAATCAAACTTCGCTTATCAACACATACATAAAACATGTGCATATACACCTATAAATTACTTACACATACATGTATACTATTGGATGTTCAATATAGTGTTCCTGTGGCTCAGTGGTTAGAGCATTGCGTTAGCAGCGCAAAGGTTGTGGGTTCGATTCCCAGGGAACACATGTACTGACCAAAAAATGTATAACCTGAATGTACTGTAAGTCGCTTTGGATAAAAGCGTCTGCTAAATGCATAAATGTAAATGTAAATATACATATATGAAATACACGTGCACACTAATATGAAATCTATACCAATACATCTTATGTTAGTAATGAATGCATATACACTTGAATAACTTGCGTATACATATAAACTTGACTCACGCATACACATATAGACACTCGCTTATACATAAACTTGATGCATGCATATACACACAAAACACACGCACATACATATAAACTTGCTGTATGCAGACACACCTATACTCGCATATACAAATAAACTTGATCCATGAATATACACCTATAAACACTCGCACATATATAAACTCGATGCGAGCATACACACCCATAAATCACTCGTGCAAACATACAAAATAAAATGTACAAACGTATACAATTCTGATAAGAAAGACGCATGCTTTAGTTGTGTATATACGTATATGCAAGGGATTTCATATGTGGATGTGCGTCAACTTTTCAGTGCAAACGCAAGGTATTTCAGTGTAAAAAGAAGCAGCGGCACTTCCGGCGGCATTTCCAGATGCCGGGACATTTGAAAATGCTTAACGTGGCTTAATGCATTAAAACAGTGTTTTTAAAAGACCAAACTCAATAAACACATCATTAATAAAGCATACTGTCACGATCCGGTTCATGATCTTCTGCCTGTTACCTGGATCATCTCTCTGCCTTGCCCTCTGGATATAGTTTGCCGATCGTAGACCACGCCCGTTTACCTGAGTACTCTCCTGCCTTGCCCCTATATACCTGTTTGCCATTTGTTCGACCCTGCCTGTGTTTTGACCATGTCTTCTAACAAAAGCCTGCATATGGATCCGCACACCTCTCGTCTAGTCGGTCCTGTTACAGATGTTTGAGCATTTAGCATCCTCCAGATGTTAGCCACATACCAAGCCGTTCCATATTTTGTCAAAGTTCCTGTTTGGTCATTCTAAGTTGCCTAGTTGTCTGGTTCCTGACCTTCTGCCTGTTACCTGGATCATCTCTCTGCCTTGCCCTCTGGATATAGTTTGCCGATCGTAGACCACGCCCGTTTACCTGAGTACTCTCATGCCTTGCCCCTATATACCTGTTTGCCATTTGTTCGACCCTGCCTGTGTTTTGACCATGTCTTCTAACAAAAGCCTGCATATGGATCCGCACACCTCTCGTCTAGTCGGTCCTGTTACAGATGTTTGAGCATTTAGCATCCTCCAGATGTTAGCCACATACCAAGCCGTTCCATATTTTGTCAAAGTTCCTGTTTCGTCATTCTAAGTTGCCTAGTTGTCTGGTTCCTGACCTTCTGCCTGTTACCTGGATCATCTCTCTGCCTTGCCCTCTGGATATAGTTTGCCGATCGTAGACCACGCCCGTTTACCTGAGTACTCTCATGCCTTGCCCCTATATACCTGTTTGCCATTTGCTCGACCCTGCCTGTGTTTTGACCATGTCTTCTAATAAAAGCCTGCATATAGATCCGCACGCTCTCGTCTAGTCGGTCCTGTTACACATACTATGTATAGACAAGCAGATGAGTCCGGAATAAGAACATAACGCGTTTAATTACACGTAAAGTGTTTTCCGCCCATAAGGAATATGCTTAACCTGGCTTAATGCATCAAGACAGTGTTTTTAAAATGCCAAATTAGGCATAGTCATAGTCACATAAGATTAAGACAATAGTGCTGTGATTTCGGCTATACTTGCATGTAAAATTAGAGAAGCAACATATCTGTGTTTTAACTGAAAGCGCAGCTCGTTTTCAGCCGCTCGCGGAACAGATCAGACGCACAGAAAGAGAGAGAGGTGTGTGCACGCGCACGCGCTGGGAAAGAGAGAAATCACGCTCGTGCGGCCGCCAGCTTCAGATGCATAATGTTTTCATTTGCTACAAGCAGGATACACAAGAAGCACGTTCAACTCGGACACGCAGATGGTTGTCATGGTAGGCTAATTATCGCTGTAAACAGCAACCATTCGTGTGTCCATGCTTAATGCGCATCTCATATATGAAAAGCATTTTAGGGGGACCCTTGGCTTTTGGGGGCCCAAGGCAGTCGCCTACCTTTGCCTAATGGATAAGTCCGCCCCTGGTTGGGTTAAAACCAGGGGCGGGGTTTGTCCATATTATACCCAGCGCTGGGTTGTATTTAACTCAGCATTTTTTATGTTGAAATTACTGTAATTATTTACTGTAAGGACATAATACAGTTTAATGTAGATAGCACAGACTTTGATAAGTAATGTCTAATACCCTGCTAAATAAGATAAATAAACTTTAACATTTTGTTAATAAGGCATTTGCATAATGACTAGTATGTATTTCCATTACTTTGTTGGCACAGAAGATCATAGCTTGCATAAAAAGCTCATAATAATAAGCCCAAAGTATACTTCAGTTTTATGCATACTGCGTACATCTCATTTCGAAGGTTGTGGCCTCCAGGGTCACATTTTTGTTGGCTACTTAAGGCCAACATTATCTAATTTAAGAAAGGTAAACATTATATTGCAAAGTAAGAAAAAAAATTACCCTAAATTACATTAAAGTCTGCATGAACCAGAATCGCGACCGTTTTTACTTCCATATTGTGACGTACTTCCATTGACATTTACGCATTTAGCAGGTTATACATTATATTTTTTTATCAGTATGTGTGTTTTCCCTGGGAATTGAACCCACAACATTTTCGCTGCTAATGCATTGCTCTAACACTGAGCCACAGGAGCACTTCAAAGAGAAACAGAATACTACGAATTGATTGGATGTAGTAAAGTAGGCGTTTCATTCAGAAATTAACACTGACAGTTGGAGGGGCGTGGTTAAGGATGTCATGCCCAAGCCATCAAACTGATGTCATCAGAGAAGGCCCATCATTTTAGAAGGGTGGAGCATATTCAGATTTGGATTAAAGTTTATGAAGGCAAACAAACTTTTTGTGTGGATTGACTTGCATGGATGAATTGTTCACCACAAAAATATCAAAGTGCGCTAACAAAATAAATATAGTCAATTTTGATTTCACGCAGACTTTAAAGTCAACTTAGACACTGGGCAAAGATGAAATTTGCTAGTAAGCATGTGTTGAGCTCCTATATTTTTACATGTTATCAAAAAAATATACTATGAAAGGCTACACATTCAGCTATATGCGTACAGTAAATATTTGCATCACAACCGAGACCTACTTTGAGCTTTAAAGGGATAGTTCACCCAAAAATGAAAGTCAGAGGATGTGAACAGCTTCTAGTAGAACATCCAGGACAGGTTGTCATCAAGTAATTACGGTAATTGGTATGAGTTTTCCAAAAATACGACTATCAATACAGCTATACATATCACAGTACATATAACATTGGGCACTGTGTTTGGTCGCAACCTGCAGTCCAGTGGAAACTCTGGACCTGAATCAAAACCAGTCAAGAACTACTGCTTTAGTGTCTCAATGAGCAGGAGCTCTTGAATCCTGGGCAAATATCTCTCGTACGATGAGTTCTCGCTCGCACAGCGGTCGTCCTCGGTGTCTGATGTATCTTGCTTTTCGGGCTTCGGCCAGTGCCTGGGCGAAGATTGGAAGCGTGTGAACTGTTCTTAAATGTCCATCCGGAGCCAGCATCTCAGAGGGGAATAAAACAGGAGAGGATGGACACCTATCCCTATTTACTTCAGTTCCTCTTTCATTATCTTTCTCTCGTTCCCTTAACGGCATCCATTCCCTGTCTTTCTGGCTGTCTTTTTCTCTGTCCCTCACTATGTTCATGTGGGCCCCTCTGTCTCTGTCCTGTTCTCCATCCATATCTCTCTCCTTGCTCTCCTCTCTTTCTGTATTTGTGCTCATAGCGGTGAGAGAGGTGACAGGCTGCCGTTTTAGGTCTGGCAGACAGAGCGTCTCAGAGGAGTGTTCTGCCCTGTTCTCCCCACTGCTCATAAACTCCTGAACACGAGCCTGCAGTGAAGAGGACCTGGAGAGATTGAGAAGAGATAGAGAGAAATAATTACTTAAAGTGTAAAAGTCAGCAGCATGCATGCATAAAACGACATCCTGGCAATGCTAATTGGCTTTACAGTGACGTACTCAGTTTATTTTGCAGTGTATATCTTCATTGCTCAACTTTTGTCTGAATATGTAAATTGTTGAAACTAAGAAAGTTGCTTTTTTCCCTCATAAGATTAAGTTTATGGCATCTACGAGGAGAGGCTAACTGGGCCATGCTAACAAGCTAATCCGGGACTCGTTGTTTTTCACAAATTTTGAGGAAAAATAGTTTGGCAGGATTTACACTTGGCAATATCTACCGACTTCTCAATCTGGATAACCAATAAGGGGTGAGTATCCCAAAAGCATAACTATGATGGTAAGTTCCATTGAACTCTATTTGGTAATGATGGAATTTGTCACCATAGTTGCTTTTGGGAAATGCACCAATGGAACTTATGATCATAGTTATGCTTTTGGGAAACGCACCAATGGAACTTACCATCATAGTTATGCTTTTGGGAAACGCACCCCAGTTCTGTGTTTTCTCTGACACACTGATCAAATAACATTCTGATCAGAAGCGCGTTTACACTTTTCAGTGTGCATGTGGACAACATCTGGATAAAGGTTGCATGTCAAAAATCCAAACGCAGCCTTTATGAGTTTTACACATTTTTTTTACATTCCTGTATTTTACTATTCATGTAGACATAAATTATTTTCCATTCTCCAGGAATCTCAGGATCATATTTCACTTATACTGTCATCTTTTTAGCAGCTTCTGTTTTTCTGACATTCAATTAGGAGAACATTTAGACAAGTCCTAAATGTCTTCTCCCTAGCAATGTGCAGCTAACAAACCATTACTAGCTAAAAAGTCAGTTGAGCGCATAACTTTCAAGAACTCAAGTTCACTTTAGTTGTAGTACAGCAGTTTGCTGTCCATATCCAGCGAGCACTGATTGGCTGGCCTAGGTCATGTCAGGACAGTGCTGAGGTAAACAGTAAATCACACCCCTCCTCGTCTTTTCAACCTGCCACACCAGACAGCAGTTGCAAACGCTCAGAAAGAGACCGTCAATATGTTGCAGGTTGGCAAAGGGTAGTATGATGGGAAATAAATGGGTTGAGAAGTGTGTAAATCTAAAGGTTAAATGAGGCACCACCAAATGCATTAACTAACATTAACAAATAAATGAGTGATGCATTTGTTAAAGTATTGATTAATCCTTATGAACATTAAATAATGACATTACAACTGTTTACTCTTAGTTCATGTCAACAGGTCCATTACATAATATTAACACACACAAATGTAGATTTTATAATAAATAATGAAATTAACATTAACTAAGAGTAATAACCTTTTCATTGTTACTCATGTTAACGAATGTAGTTAAATAATGTTAACAAACCAAAACTAGTGTTACCAAAACTACATTTAAAAAGCAATCTATTACTAAAATCACTTGAATGAAACATGAGTGAAAATTATGTTACTTTTTTATTGACATTTTTACAGATGTTTTACGTTTAAACATTTCTTTTTTTTAAACGTATTTTAGAACAAAGATTACATTTCTACCCACTTGATGCTTCATTGTGATAGATTTTTAAATAATTTAAATTTCAGTATGTAATCTTGACCCTTAGATTATGTACATAATCAAACAATAAAACAATATGTAAAAAATATTGTAAAAACATGTGTGGAAACATAAATCAGGTCTGATGTTATATGGAATGGGCAGCTAAACACTTCTAGAATCACAGAAAGAAGGAGGAGATGGGAGAGAAGAGGAAAGAAGAACGAGAAGAGGAAACAAACAAAAAAGATAGAGTGTCTCTGTTAGAGAGTGAACCAGAAAAACAGGAAATAAGGGGAAGTAAAGTAAAGCAGGCACTAGTTGGTAGCCTACCGTCTGTCTGCCTAACAAGCATAAAGACGAAGAACCACCAACCTCCCTTCAGGTCCACAGAGAGACAGAACAGACAGACAGAAGGAGGCTGCAGTGGATGTTACAGGAAGTGCAGACGGTACACTGTGGGAGAGGGAGACGGTCAAAACACTGTCTATTTCCGTCTCTTGTGTCTCCCTTGTTATTTAGCAGATGCTTGTCATCCGAAGCAACCTTGAGTTCACTAATTGAATGGACAGTTTCAGTGGAGCAACCTGAGATGTGTCTAGCTCAAGGGTGTAAACAGGAGAGCGATTTCATTAACAGCCCAGATCTTTAAGTGTTAGACGACCACGGTCTTTCCCAGTGTCTTTGGTTCACTGACTACATTGCTTCTTAAAGCTTATAGTGCCCTCCTCCTTCACTCTCATTCATTCATCTCTGCATCGATCGAAAATCGGAGAGTCAGACAGTGTAAATATATTAGTAGATGAACATATCAATGTAGGGGGCTAAAACCTAATAAATCTTTTACTACGCCATTTGTATGTGAGGATGGATGGCTCTGTGTGTGTATGTGATTATCCCATCCTCAGATTCTCTGGTGCGGTTAACTGAGGAAATCCCCTCAATCACAGATGCCCATCACTGCACACAGACTCTAATCAGAAAGCATTCATGCACTTACATAACCGACCACACACACACACACACACACACACATTCAAAGCACAATCGGATTCAGCTTTCACTGCCAGGGACCGTCAACCACACATTCATATTAATACAGCACTTATATGCAAGTTCGCCATCATCCTATTATGCTAAAACATAATTTGATCCTCTCACACAAACCTAACAATTTGCATGTGCAGAATCAAATGCTACTTACTAAATACTTAATGTATGTGTTTTCATAACACATGCAATCCTTAATATAGAATAGGACTATTCAACCGGTGGCCTGTGGACCAAATGCTACCATTTTTTATTATTATTTATCTTAAGTCCTTCCTCAAAGTTACACCATTTGCATGTCCAAATTTTCTGACATTTTGTTTGGGCTCCTTTAACTGTAAACATATTCCCTGTTTCAGTTGCTCTATCCTATAAACGACTTTTATAATGCAAAGTGGGTCTAAGATACAATATCCAGCATTCATTGAATGGGTGGGAGGTGTCTAGCTTCCTTTTTAGAATCATACCCTGAAGCAGAGATCCTAATTGCAACGGATTCATTTTCTACATTCTGTTTGAAGTTGTGCTGTGTCAAGAATCAAGTGGAATAAATTATCTCATTCCTTGTTGAAATCCATGCCAAGCCCAGCCTTACTGCAGAGTGGGGTACATGCCACGGCTGTAGCTGGGATACAGGGGAAGACAAGCTGGATAGTCATGTTACATAATGAAGCACTAAAGAGATTAGCTTCATCTTGGCACATCACACTTTCTTTGAAATCCATCAGAATTATCAGGGCCTTCGCTGACTGAAGCATATAGAGTTGTTGCATGTTTATTGGATAAAAATATCTGAAAGTATTTAATTTCTAATTACCTTAGAGACACAACTATGTACTATATTGTTTTTTGCCATTTATTTCATTTATTGGTATCAGTCAGTATTGTATATTTAGTTGGTCATGCTCATTTACAATTTTGCTTGTAAATCTTAGAATTTGAAGATAGTAAGAAGACACAACCGACCTTTATTTGCAAAAAAAATAAACAAAACCCTGGTCTCACCTGTGACTGTCTGTCTCCTTTCCTGCCATTGGGATGATGGGTAACAGGGTCCTCTTGTAAGATGCAGCAGGACGACCAATATCATGGTTAGAGGGACGTAGCCCCAAACTGTGCAGTCCTCTTTTCCAGGGATTACCTGACAAGAAAGAGATATGGTTTGATCTATTAAATGCTCTAACTTCTTTTAGAGAGATGTAATCCCTCACATACGTGTTTTGATGGAGATGAGGTCTCTGTGAAGTCTGTGCTGTTCTCTGGTAAGTGTGTTGAGGTGGTAATGTTTAGCCTGGTCGAGTCTCTGCAGACCCTCAGCCAGTCTGGCTTCGGCCCTCCTTTCGTCTCGTCTCTGAGCCTCACCGGGCCATGATAAGCAGTCTCCACGACGCATGCCTGATGATGATGTTTCATTCATATGTTTGTAAGTAATGTCACAAAAATTATAAAGCAATACCATAGCAAAACCATAAGTAACTTGCATGTTATACACTATATTGTCAGTAACTTTTCTCAATTTTTCTCCATCTTATTATTGTGTCCAAGTTGGTTCAGTTGGTTTGTGACCAAGTTGTCCATGACTTGGTTCAGTGAATAAATCTCCATTACCCAAATCACGCAAATTGAAATTGACAATGGAAAATACACCCAATGGAAACATACATTTCACAAAAATACCCATATATCACAAAAAAGTTTTTACTCTTGCATGAGGTGGTTTTTCAGACTATTAAAATCAGAAATATTACACAAAACTGCAATGGATTTTTTATTTTTACATTTACATGTCTCCTGGTATACGTAAAAGTCACATGATCATTCTTTAATGTACTATAACCTCCAAGAAACACCTCATACAAGGCCATTCTCAAGAATAAGCTGCTTTCCTTGCCATTAATGCTTGGATAGCCCCTTATTTACACTGCACACATCTGCAGCACATTGCGGCTTCGACACGGCCACCAGAGCTGATCACAACCACTCTAGTCAAAGCTTGTGTTTATACCAGCTGCATCGTGGCACATTTCAGAAGTGACTCTCCGTGCTGCTTCGCTAAAAGACACACCGATGTCTTCTGCGTTAAAACATAATGGCTAGTGCAGTGGCTGCGATATACCTAAAGCTATACCAACATCCATCGCCATTACTTATTGCGAAAAGCAAAATATATATTTTAGTCGCATAACATCGGTTAATGGAAACGCGTCGCTTCACAATCATTTTTTTTGTCATCATAAAATATTGCCAAAGTTTTGTGCAAATCTGTAACGGAAACGCAGCAAAAGACGCAAAATATGCAGGCTAGTCATAACCATAGTAAACATAGTAAATAGACCGCTTGAAGAAAACAGACAAATCATATAGGCTACCACAATCATGTATTTATTTAGTAACATATTTGAACTGTCAGTAGGCTAAGTCTCGTCTCTTTATACCTGACTGTCGGATGTTCATGTTTAGCTCCACGTATGGCATAACATGAAAATCTGTTCTGGATATTTTTGTTCGGGAGCTCTCTTTGCTACTCAGGTCAAATTTTTGATAAAAAATTATAGAAATGATAAATCTTTCTAAATGAGATGTATAGTGACTACAAATAAAAGGAAACAGACAGTGGAAAAGCGGCTAATGATGCAGTGTTTTGAAAGAATGGGTCGAGTGATTGTTTCAATGACTCACTCTTTTTTAATAACTCACTTGTAACACGTAATCTGCAGAAATGACATGCAAAACAGTGAAATGTCCCATTGCTTTTGGAATAATATCAGGGCTCTTGGAATGTCTGTCACGTGTTCCCAGTTGTGTCTTGTGTTTGGGCTTGACTCTGAAGTTTACTGTGTTTTCAGTTCCTCTATTCTCTATTTCCGCCATGACCTCCTGATTTGTCAGCTTCGTCATGGTGGCCTTCTAATCCCCAGTCGTCTTCAGCTCCACTGACTCTCCTGTGTGCATGTCCTCCACTTCAACCTCACGGGCCTGGAGACCAAGGTGATGCAGGGAACCAAAATGGAGCAGGACACCAGCACACCCACAGGGGACCCACACAGGGGAGCCGATAGCGATATAGAGACCATGGTGGAGCAGAGACTGAGGCGGAGCTGATGGGGATGACAACCAGAGCAGAGCTGAAGACCACCACAGTCAAGCCACGATAGAACTGTTAGTTTAGAAGGCCACGGCAGAATTAGACAAAAAGGTGACATAAAAGTTCAAACACAAGACAAATCCGAGAACATGTGACAGCGTCACTCAGCCATAATTACGGTGGCCGAGAGAGCTCAACGCGCTGCAAATAGAAAAAACACCTGCTAATTAAGAAAACGACTTCCTCAATTTGACAACACACACGCTGCAAATGCTCACAACACAACCAAAAAAAGAAACGTGCTGCAAATAATATCTATTTGGCTGTGTTGTGAGCATTTGCTGTGTGTTTCTTTATTTGTTTGTGTCGTGAGCATTTTCACCATCTGCTGTCAAAATGATGAAAATGTTTTCTTGATTTGCTGGTGCTGTTTCTATTTGCATGTGTTTTCGGAAGTTGCAACGCGTTGAGCTCTCGGCCACCATGGTGTATAAAGTCCAAATTAACCAATAATCATGAATTGTGCAGATCAGGGACACCTTGCTAAATGCATGCAAAACGGTGATTAGATCTATTAACCAAAAGGTGGAGCTTCTGTTTCTACAGTCTCCACAATTTCTCCAGTTTAGCAATATCTCCCTGGTCTGTCTTTCATGAGATGTATCAGTACACATGCACTTAAAATAAGCAAACCAAAACATCAGCAACATACTCATTATTTATAAAAATGTCTTTCAAATACATAATCCAAAATATACATCATGTGTAGGCCTAACATAACAGCACCGGGAAACACATACACCTACATACACAAGCACTGATATTCAGTATAGTATATTCTCTCGATGGTTTCTCTGGGATGTCAAGCTTGACTTTGTTACTCATTCCATTGTTATGCATAACCATATTCAGCACATCATCCCACTTGCCAAGAGAATGTGATTATTCAAAGCATCTCTTTTACTCAAATCCCCATTTGCTTTTTAACAACTGGGTCAGCTAAAGAGATTCTTAATGCTGAATAATAGGAACACTGTACCGTCATTCTCTGCTAAAACCAATGAGATGCGTTAATTCAGCATTTATAGTGCAGCTGCCATGTTTAAAGTGACCCAGGTTTCTTCAAGGTCACTGACAAGGACATAAATGCTGATTCCAAAAACTAGTGACCTGTCTTATTATAGACAGTTAGATTAGTTTAAACATGATTAAAGTGTTAATTACCGTGTGAAAATTGTTAAAATAAAATAAAACTATTTATAAGATACGTAATTTTGTTTTTCTGTCTGTTTTTCTGTTGTAATTGTTAACTAAAGCTATTAAAATTGTTTTCGTTCATTTAAATAAGGCTGAAATAAAATATAGATATTTGCTGAAAAACTCAAAATTAAAAAAACTTGAAAAAAGTGGTAAAATTACTATAAAGCTAAATAAATAGAATAATGCTGAATAAAAATATAAAAAACAGAACTATTAGAAATTACAAAAGTAACAAAATTTCTCAAATTAAACTAAAATAAAAACCTATAATGATATAAATGCTCATTTAAAATATGAATAAATACTATAATACTACAAGGTCACTGGCAAGGACATAAATGTTCGGCTCCAAAAACTAGTAAACTGTCTTATTTTAGACAGTTAGATTAATATTTATATATTATACAAGTGTTAATTACCATGAGACAATTTTTTTATTTCATTTTTATTTCATTTGTAATTTAATTGAACTTTATTTTATGTAATTTTATGTAATTATTTTTATTTTATTTTATTTTTATTAAATAGCCCTATTTATAAGATACATAATTTTGGTTTTCCGTGAGTTTTTCTGTTGTAATTGTTACCTAAAGCTATTAAAAATGTTTGCGATAAATTAAATAAGGTTGAAATAAGATAAAATATAGATATTTTCTGAAAAACTCACACTTAAAAAAAAGACTTACATTCATAAATAAAGGTGCTAAAATTACTATAAAACTAAATAAAACAATTATGCTAAATAAAAAAATATATAAAAACAAAACTATTACAAATTAAAAAAGCAACAAAATTACTCAAAATAAAATAAAACTAAAATAAAAACCTAGAATAATATAATAGAACATTTAAAATATAAATAAATACTATAATACTATAGTGTGAAATAAATAAATAAATAAATAAATACATACATACATACAACACTATCAATGACAACCAGTGAAGATTAGAACATTAATACAATTTGGTCTTCAGTAGAACGTCAGCCGTACATGACTTAAACACCCAATCATTTTACAAGTCTTTAGAGACACGTGTAACATGTTCAGAATGTTTTTAGGCAATAGTCCTTTCCAACCGCAAGGATTCAAGAGAGAGAGAGTCAGGGCCCACAGCAGGATAAGAGATGCAAGCTTTGATCGTTCCTCAGTCAGACGTGAGGACGATGCTTTCAGCCGTTGGGTCATTGTGAATGAGTAATGGGTTTGAATAAAGCACTGCCGATAAAACCTTAAATCGGTCTGTTCCATCGGCCCTATAGCTTGTAATTGATTACAAATAAACTATCGGCGTCCGGTCTGTGGGATTACAAATTGTATTTAAATGTTTAATTTAGATTCTTATTATCCACTTCCTGACTCAATGTATAGCTGTGCCTTTGTCTCTATGATAATGGTAAGTTCAATGAGTCAGACTACTGAGACTCTCAAGCTTTGTTCTGCAAATGGCTTTCTGGCCCAGACTTCCTGGCTCCCTGGTCCAGACGTGGAATCGTTAGTTTGATTGGATTAGTGTCTATCTTTCGGAGCCCCCTGGCCCAGACGTGGATTCGTTAGGTTGATTGGATTAGTGTCTATGCATTTGATTATGTTCATGAGATTATAACCACGGGAAGTTTAGCAACAAACTAACGCCTCCCTCATGTGCTTGCTTTGTTTGAATTTGTCTCCACCTCCAAGAATCCCTCCTCCAAAAATGCCTATAAAATAACCTTGTAAAGTTACTTAAGATTGAGATTTCGATGACTACAGATACCAACAGCTTGTGTTCTCAATAAAAGAATCCTGCTGACGATCCAATCCGAAGTCTCCTGGTCTTCTCTTCTGAGTTTTCTACACTTTAGAAGAACCAAGTTCACAACAGGTCTTTAATCACATGTTGTTGTCCTTGGTGTAACTGATCAGGGTTGGTGATACATAATAAACCCATCTAGAATAAGTGAAGCATTTTTACTGTCCTATGTATGTTTATATATAGTCACAGAAAAGATGAGTTCTCAGTTTAACTCTTAAGGACAGGGAGATATTGCTATCTGACAATATTACTGAAGTATTTGCAAGCCTGAATTCTACTGTAATTAGTTAAAAAAGTGTTTATACATTAGTAAGGTGACTTGCTAACCTGGTTATAATGGAAGTCAAAACAAAACAAGGTCATTGCAGCTTTTTGTCTTTATATAAAGATAGAAACTTTATTATAGAATTATACAATAATCTATTGAATTATAGAATATTTCTAGAATAATGCGAGATATTAACTCTCAATTGTTGTTTTTATCCTCACAATTTAGAGTTTATATCTTGCTGTTCTGAGTTTATATCCCACAATTTTCCTGCCACATTATAAAAAAGGTAATTGTGTATCTCACAATTGAGACTCCTCTTCTCAGAATTGCGAGCAAAAACTGACAAAATTGAGAGGTATAAAAAATTGTGTCAAATAAAAGGTGCAATTATACTTTTTGAATGCCATTAGAAGTAATAATAAGCTATTTATATTTGCTCATTTGCTAATGAACACCTCTATAACAACTTTTTAGGTTTTCTAAAACTTCCCCTGAACTCTCTTTAATCAAAATACTGATCTTAATATGCTTGTGTCAGTAAAATATTCCCTTGCTCATACCAGCCCCCTGTGGTAATATTTACATTAGACCAGCTCATTCATGCCTTTGCACATCACCAGTGTTGTGCTAGTTACTCTAACAATGTTATATATCACTCATTACTTAGTCCTTTCAAAAGTAATATTGTTACTTTACTTATTACTTTCTGGCAACAGTGATTAGTCACACTACTAGTTATATTACTTTTTCTTCATGCCCCACAGAAGTTGTAACTGTGTATCTTCTCCTCATCATTTGACCAAAATCCACATTGGATCGCAGTCAGAATTGATTACAAACACTCAACAGTGATTGATAGTGACGTTAAAGTAGAAGTGTTGCGTTATCTCATTAACTGTCACGTGCTGCTTGAAGCTAATTGCAATTTCGTTGTTACACATAAACAATTATATTGCATTATGTATTTTATGAAATCACATAAGTTTGTAAGAAACTGTTTAATTTTCCAAAAAGATTTTTAATTAGTAATATAATGTAGCACATGCTGATCAGAGGGATGTAGTGCCAGAGTAAAGTAAAGCCACAACTTACACAACAGTGTTCAGATCATATGTTTTCCTGACAAAATCAATATAATGCAATATTTCTAACTGCTGAATGTAAGCTTTTCCATATTCCAAGCATGCCTGCAGCACTGGGGACATCACATGTATGTGCGAGTCGTGAAAATTATTAAATAAATCTAGGAATTATTTGATTGTTGGATTTGAAATCAGCTGGGTTGAGGCATCAAAAGTAACTAAGCTGTTTTATGGATGGTAACTGTAATATTATTACTGAAATCTTATTAGTAATTAGTTACACTATAGTTACTGCAAAAAGTAATAGTATTACAGTAACTATGTTACAGTAACTAGTTACTGCCCAACACTGCACATCACATATTTAATCTCTATTAATGATTAAGTCAAAGCTAATCTTTGTGTATCCAATCTCAGAGAACAGTTCAGATCTGTGTTCACGTGGCATGTGATGTATATTAAAATCAACAGCCATCACAATCCATTTTACTGCTGCATTACAATGCATTTCTGACTAAAACAGGATATGTAACAAGACAAAAATATGATAGAGCTTGAATTGATCCTTTGAAAATTGTATTTTGTTTGTTTTCATTATTTTATTTGTATTTTATTCTTTGGAATAATATGCATCGATGAATCATTCACAATAAGACCAGGTGCAAGCAAAAAGGGTCATCTCTGATTTAATGTTAAATTTGACTCATTCACAATTGTCCAGTATTAACCATCAATAAACTCAAAGCCTGAAAACACAGGAAAATCATTTTTAATTAGCGATCATTACCACCATCTGAAATAAATTCCAAATCCTCAATCAATTCATTTAACAGTCAAGTCCGTTTATACAAGAGCATAATAATGGCAAAAATAGCCCCCCCCCCCCACACACACACATCAAGAGCTTCAATGTTAAAAGGCTTTTGTGCGCACAGCTGAGAAACAGCAGCGGTTGTTGAAGTGCTCTCATTAGACAAAAATCCTTTTTTACATCAAATTATGGTAAGGTTTGTAGCATTAGAAAAAGAAATCATGAAAGGAACTTACTTTAAAATCAGTCCAGCTTGATGTCAGTCCTGAAAAGTGACAGATTTCAAACTAAGAAATACGATTCTTCTTCCAGTGCCAGAAAGTGAAAATAGTTAACACTTTGACCCTAAATGTAATACAGTAAAAATTATCCAAAGTAATCTTAGTTTGATCTGCCCTCGGAGCTGTACTTCCTCACAATGAGATGCACACAATGTCTTCTGTTTAGTGTGTTATGCAGACTCCTCTGTCAGCCAGATGGTTACTATGGGTCTTGACAAAATAATGACCAGTGACCAAAGACAATGACGAGCTCTCCATGGATACCAGCACACATGTATATTGGCCGGCGTGGATAAAGAAGGGAAGATCAAAGCAGCTTTATAGCCTGTTCTTTACATCTTAAGGGCAGATGCAATCCAAAGCTGTTATGTTGGCAAAAGTTTATGTTTAGTAGCTTATAAATCATACTATAAGTGTGTAATAATGTTTTGTAATTGTATTTAAGTGCTTGTCATTGTGTAATCTGATCAATTTGAGCACAATGTTGATATTAAAAGTATGTTAATATATCACATTATTGGCATTTATCATAAGGTTTAATGAAAAATATTCGCTGCCTAACGTGATCTGGTTGAGTTCCCTCTCACGGATACGTTATTCTTTAGGAGATAATTATTACTTGGATATAATGCGATCAAACTGTGTTTAGTGTTGTGTGAAAGTTAGAAATACAATAGCTATTCTCTAATGCGTCATCAGCACATCCAAACAATCACCAAGCTCAGGGCCTACAGAGTAAAGCTACAAAAGTATTTTAATGCCT
This sequence comes from Schizopygopsis malacanthus, assembly GCA_027474115.1. NCBI lineage: Eukaryota > Metazoa > Chordata > Actinopteri > Cypriniformes > Cyprinidae > Schizopygopsis > Schizopygopsis malacanthus. Next base: position 40,735,546 of record CM049864.1, on the reverse strand, counting down.
CTTATGCTCAACTCTGATTTAATTGATTAACAAAAATATTGTGAAATATAATATATATAAAATAACGATTCCCTGTATATTATTTTTATGTCATTTATGTGATGGTAATGCTGGATTTTCAGGTATCATACAGTCTTCAGTGTCAAATGATCTTTCTGAATCAGCATTCTAATAGGTCTATGCTGATTATCAATTATTATCAATGCGGAAATATTTATATATATATATATTTTTTTATTAATAAAAAGTTCAAAGAACAGCATTAATTTGAAATTAAAATATTTCAAAACGTATATTGTCACTTTTGATACAATTAATGCAACTTTGCTGAAATAAAGTATTAATTTCTTTCATAATAATGAATAATATATATATATACTGACCCAAAGCTTTTGAATGTGTATAAATATGATCAGAGCGGCTAAACGATTTTGATCCTGAGCATGTGTGATGCTTTACATTATTTTGACCAATACGTTTCCTATTATGTACATGTGTCATTGATACTTGCGTATACAAAATAAATACACATTATTAGTTATATCACTTCACAATATAGTGTGATTTAAGGAAAAGCATAAGAGTTGTCAAATTTGGATACAATTCTTTGATTTTCAGCTATATGAGAGTTTTCAAACAGCACAAATGTTGCTGGAGGTTCTCGAACGGAAGAGTTTCTTACATCCCTCTTATGTTTATTTCAAGGTATTTTCTGCATAAATGACCATACCTTTGAACACGCCATGTTTTCCCCAGTGAGCTGGGTTTGAGGTCGGTCCGTGACACCTCTCTCGTTCAAACATGAGCAGTCTCAGGATAACTTATAGGATCTGACCAATTTGGGCCAGTCTTGTAATGGCAAATCTCTAGTCCCATTGAGAATCCCAAAGCCAAAAGTGCAAGTGTTTATCAGTAAGCCAGCCTGGAGCACTGTCCACCCAAGCTCTGGATTAATGCTCTGGGTTAGAGTTAACCGGCACATGTTTAGCAAAGATAGACTCACAAGCATGGCAACATTCATCCTGTAACAAACTCAGTCAGGGAGCAAACATACTAAAGTGCAGATTTGTTTCAAAGAGTACTACATAAATACTCAAATACGGACCTCAAACCATGAATAAACTACCAACCAGGGCTAATTTAATACAATACTTCTGAATAAAAGATATGAGAAACAATATGTCATTTTTTATTTTAATTATAGACATGAATGCAGGACAAATTATAAACAATGACTTATACCATGGCTTCAGAAAACTTGGAATATAGCATATACATAGCTACTAAAGTGCATAAGCAACAACATACTTTGATTAAAAAGCCACTGTTGAATAACTGAGATGCTTTATATCAATTCTAACTTGTTCATACACATTTTTTAACAGGGGCAGTTAACAGGGGCAAAGTAAATTGTAGTTTTGTAAAGATGTGTTTTAAAACCTGTATTATGTTTTTTGTAAAGATCGTGAATAGCAATATTTCATACTTGTAGGCTATCACTTTTTCCAAAAGTTGCAGATCTCACACACAAACACGAAGCCTCGCCCACAAAAACAATTATATTTTCATCCAAATCAATACTTAATTCCCTTAAGAATGAGTGATGGGCCCATCAGTGGGATATACGCCTTTTAATCTTCGGTTCTTCATAGCTCACTCTGTTCTCATATTGATCCTGAAAGCATGGAACAACAGGCCTGTTTTTAGCAATCGCCTGCAGCACAGGGCGAGCTTTCTAACCCCACCTCTCTCTCTTTCTCTCGGCTACCCCCAGAAGCTTTCATGTGAGCACAGATTCAAGCTACTTTTATGCACTATTACAGTAGCTCCGCCAGAGGCCTTCGATGAACAGATTATTCCAAGCACGAGGTTGAAACGGGCTTGTGTGCTAAATAACCAAATAGACTACAAACGCTGGAGTGATTTGATCCAATTTGAAGTCTGTGTGAAATTACTTGACGGGTAGTTTTATTTACTGCTCCATGTATGGTTTCTAGTTGTAGGTCCTTTCATGATAGATAGAGAGATCTGATTTGAGGCTATTTCAAATTCACAAAACATGGTGTTACAACTCACCCTGTATATCAAGACTCATTGGTCTCCCTTAAAGCAAAAGAAAGACAGTGAGATTGGGTCAGTGGTTTACATTATTATGCTGGGAGCTTCTGCTGATCCAGTTCTTCAAGCTATAGAGAAGAGAGCATAAAAGAAAGATCAAAAGTTCTCCAAACACTCCTGCACACCCACCATGACACAATGCTGCTCTAGAACACACACACATGCACTGCAGCACATCCAGTGCAGTAAGATCCGTCTCAGTTCACTATGCGATGTGGAGACATGCCAAGGTGCAGAACATACTGATTGTGCCTTTACCAGTCCTTCTTCTCACTGTTGTCTTAATGCATTAGTCATACCATGAATCTTTTATTGCATCTTATAACATACCTTGTCTTCGATGCAGTGATCACATGCATTCTGTGCAAATGGACGTCTGTCATCTGGTCATTCTTATTGTTGATTTCTTACACTGCTGATGTGGCATAATAGAGTCAAATGCACTGGATAACCGACGTCCTGTTGGATGACCCACTCTTACTCACACTCACACAGTTTTTGATTCTGATGTCAGCACTTCTGGCAGTCAAATCAGAAGCATTATTTAAGCCAAATGGTATTATGAAAAAATTATATGCACAAAACTAATAATCTTAAAGGCATAATTGGTCCAAGAACTCACTCTGTAGTGTGTGTGTGTGTATATGTGTGTTGTCCTTATTAAAGCTTGGAAGACATACAGTAGTTGCCAATCATGGAAAAGATCTATGTGATTCTTTAATTATTTGTGCGGTTCTCCGTAGTGCAAAAAATTATGTACAAGTAAAATAAAAATGACAGCATACAAAAAAAATGCTTTTCTGTTGAATTTTTTTTTTTAAGAATCCTGAAAGAAATGTGTCATGGTTTCCAACAAAATGTTAAGCAGCACAACTTTCAACAATGTAACTGTTTTTACTGTATCTAAAAAAAAAAAAAAAAAAAAAAACAGTGCTGTACTTACCACTGTACAGCCTTGGTGAGCATAAGTGACGTCTTTCACTAAAATAAATAAATATTACATTACAAAATCTTACAGACCCATTTGGCCACATTTGTTAATGGTAGTGTATACCACACTAGCATATACAAAATATGAATGTAAATGGGAATTAATATTTACATAATGTTGCATTGCCTATGGATGACAAACATGCATATTTTGTGATCTTCTCATTTGTCAAATATGCATTATTAACCTGACACATTAACTCAATAACCTAAATGCTTTGATAAAGCACTTGATTAGCTACTAAATGCTCGACGGAATCACAGCGTTTCTGAATATTATTATGTAGGATGATTTAATATTTATTATTCAAACTAGTTTACTGTGTTATGAGGTGGTGTAGAGTGATATTAAATAGTGCAGACAGTTGAGTCCTTTTACATTTTTAAGGCACCCAGTCCTCTGTTTCTAAAACATCATGTGTCTCTTTTTTTGCACTGACTGATGAATTTGGGTTATCTACATAATTCAGCTCTGCTATACACTGCAAAACACTTTATAGCCCCGAGGGTCACTGTGCATGTGTGTGCGTCACAGTTATATTTAGAATATAATTGTTCAGTGATAATGATAGAAATCCCTCACCGCGCAGGGTATAACACACACAAGAACAGAATGACATGCTGGCAATAGCAACCACATAACGTACATAGCAGCAGTCAGATAAATGTTGTAGCTGTTTGTTCAAGATATGTATCTGCCAGCAGTGACCCTGCTCCAAATATACAGCTAATTATTTAACACCAGCTCAAAGAGGAGCACGTTACAGGCCTCCACAAATGAATCCTGTGTGCTGAGTGATAGATATGAGATTAAATGCATCAATATGTCAGTACAGCTGTACTTTGAGATTATGTTTACATTTATTCAATTGGCATGTACTGTTTTCCATAGTAAGAACTAATTTTTTGCATACTACTTTTCCATGTAAACCTGTGCCAAGCGGACATTTCATTCTAAAAACACACCACTCAAGTTAAAATAATGCCGCGTTCCATTTGTTCTTGGGAGGCTGGAAATTCCGAGTTCCCACTAGGACATTTTAACTGGAACGCCCTCTCAATTTAGAGTTCCAACTCGGAATGTCAGAGGAACCATAACTGACTTCAGAATCCAATATGGCTGTTTAGTGCATCTACAGGAGCAAAACAGTGGTAATATATGGTTTATTAGCACTTCTGCTTGCCTCTGTCTGTGGTGCACACAATATTATCCCACCTCTATATCTGTGGTCATGATACTACGGTGTTAGCTGTGGTGACACAGGTAGTTTCGAGGTGAAATGCAGCATTAGTTTAGCTTTCATCTCAATAATTTTTCCCTCTTCCACTGCTCAAGTTTGCATTTTTAATGTTCGAATGGCCTCTTACTCTTATTCAAAGTATACATTTTGTGTGTTTCCTGGTAATCAAACCCTCAGCCTTGGCATTGCTAGTGCAACACTATACCAGTTGAGCTAAAGAATCTTGAAATTCCACTTTCCCAGAAAAAAAGGTACAAAAGCTGTCCTTGGGACAGAACAATTTCAAAAGGTACACCTTTGTACCTTATTTACCACCAAAGAGTTATGGTATTATTTTAAAGGCACATATTTGTACCTAAAGCTACATTTTAAAACCAAAATGATTTCATGCTAGTACCTTTTTAAAAGCTACCACAGCAGCTTTTATGCATTGTTTCTTAAAACTGCCAAGTGAAAAATTTGTCTTATCAACCATAATTAAGTGAAGAAAGCTATGGGCTTATCAAATGTTTCACTGTGCATTGAAAAAGTTGGATATATCTCGATTGCATAATGAAGGAAACGTTGCATTGTATTTGTAGAGGTGACATAGCAAATGGCTTGCATTAGCAAAACTCATTAAGAGGCGGATGTTTCTCCGTCCTACAATCTCTGTGGAGTAGTTAAGTTAGGAAAGAGCGGAGATTGAGGTGGGGAATTCTTGCCAAAGCCGTCCAAATTGAGAAAAGGTGCCGACCTGCCAGAGAAAGATCCCAAACGAGGATCCAGAGAGCACCCAAAGCATGTGCAGTTCTGTAATGAGCTTTGTTCTCCAGGGAGGAACCTTCTCTATTAATGAATATGGTCTGCTATAAAAAGAGCCAGGCACATGGAGAGGAGAGGTCAGACCTGGGTGTCTGTTGCCTACTTTGGGGGAGTGTTTCCATCATGCCTGAGCAAAAAGAAGTAGATGCCAAGGTCGTTTTGTATTTTGTTCCAGTTGCTCAATAGGTTAAGGGTTGCGTTAGCAATACCAAGGTTGTGGGTTTGATTCCCACATAATAGAATATACAAATACTTGATTAAAAGTACATCCTGAATGCACTTTGTTTTGGGTCAAAGGCAAAGCATCTACCATGAATTTATGTAAATACATTTTTCCCTCACATTATTTAGTACTTCCCCATATCCAAAAGACTCAGAGCTGGACTGGGCCATTTTAAATAGCATTTGGGGCATTATGCCAACCTTCTGTCTCGAATTAATAACCTCTTTCATTTCAGCTCGACGTTCTGAGGATTTACTGGTTTAGCCCTCTGTTTGACTGTAAGCATTGTGTGGGTGTGAATGGATCCAAATAATTTCAGTTTTCCAAATGAAATGTCTTTATGTGTGTGTAAATAAATCTGGGATTGAAGGCGTCTCTGTTTGTGTGTGCATTGATTTGGTGACTGGATTTATGTGTTTGCCATCTCTGCCCCGCTGTGCCGTTGTCCTCGTGACACATAACTGTCAGCTGCGATTGTGTTTCCAGTGAGCTGGCAGTCGACACAAGCCCTGGAATACCCCTGTGCTTGTGTGTTACGTATTTCTAGAAGAGAAGGAGAGAAGAAGAAGATAAAAGAGAACAGGAAAGACAGAGACAAAAAGTGCAATGGCCAATGTGCAGGGGCTGTTATATACACTTGTTAGGTAACAGTTTAGTCAGAAATAAAAAATTCATTTGCTCACCCTCATGTTGTTCGATGACATGCATTCAGTCTTGCAAATTCAAATTTGCTGAATCAAGATCCTTCTTGCCTGGTTTGACGTTAATGTTGCCATCATCGGTTCTTGCTTTTCGTAGCCAATCACAATATGCAGAATTGCAAATTAGATTTTCAGTGAATAATGACTTCGATTTAGATTTTCCTCACACAAAAACTACTGTATTACTTCTGAAGAGCAGAAATATAGAACTTGTCAGCTCATCGTGTTTTTATTTACAGATATAAAACTTACTGATTGTAGTTTCTCCTTCCACCTAAACATGTCCTTTACTACAAATACTTGTCTGATAGTGAGCAAGTGTTTTGAGCTTTGCACTGCCCATGAGTAAGTTATAACCTTTATTTCCTCCAGGGTGGTCTTTTGTTTGTGTCTGTGCTCGGACCCATTTATCTGCCACTATGACTCATATTAGAGCTGGTATCTGCATGTGTGCGTATTAAACTCCCAAGCACTGGCCTCCATCTCTGGGCGCTGAACTTACATGGCAACCACAGAAAAAGTATTTACAGTACAGTGTCATAGTTCAACTACTAGCTCAACGGTTGGGAAACAGGATGTTTCTGTCTGTGTCTTCTTTTTAGATATTCTAGTACTATCAAAGGTTTTACTCAGTCGAATGCATAAAACCATCACAAATGTGTACCATAAACAATTGAAGTACTGTGCTAGGTTACCACTTGTCCAGTAGGCAAATGTAAAATTTAGTTAATTCATGTCTGCAAGAAAAAAAGTCAAAATTTGACCTTTTTAAATTTGTTAAAGCACAATACTAGTCAATTAATCGGTACAAGTTAATCAACAGAAAAAGTGAAGTCGGTTACAACTTTTGGTTCAAACAGACTTTAAGGAAAATCACATTTCCAATGTTCCCTCTGCACCATATACACATCTTAACTAAGCTGCATAAAAGCATAATTCAGAAATCATCATGGTTATAACATATAACTGCCCACATTTACATTTGAATATTTATTCAGTAACTTGACCCCCTTTGTAAATGACAAACTATGCAAGTGAACCAATCAGTGTCAACCAATCAAGTCTTAAAAGTACAGTGGCAAAAAAGTATGTTCAATTCTAAAGCCACCATTCCAGTACCTCCAATAATTGTGCACGATTTTTGCATTTCACTCCTAGTGGCAGATGCATGGATCTTTGTATGATCGTGAACCACCCGTGTCTGGGTGTGTTTGTGTGCGAGCGTGAGTGTGTATGAAAGAGAAAGAAAATACACAACGAACAGCAATAAGACAAGGAGGGCACCTTATTTTTCACTCAAATGACCTTTAATGTTATTAATACAAAGTTGACAGGCATGGACATGTGAGCCACACACACACAAATGTCTGGCCACACATGCGCACACACATACACACACACACACACACACACACACACACACTCACACGTCTCACTTGTTCAGTCTAAGTGCCTCAGCACTAAAGCAAACGGCCAGAAGAAAAGTATTGATCTTGACTGCCTGCATCCTCTTCATTTGTGCTAATACAGGTGATGTTTCACACCAGAGTAAGAAAATAAAACAGCAAAACAAATCAACAACAAAAAAGTCCATAAACATATTCTATTATTTTATCTGTTTTAGTAAAAGATATGTTACTTAATATAAGTTACTATAGTTTTATTAAATAGACAGAGCTTCTTGCAGAGATGGAAGAGCCCTAAATGTTCATACGGTGAGGATTTTCTAAACACCAAAGTTTGTGAAGCATGTGTACTTTCCCACTTCACCAGTCCAGTACAAAGACGAATCCCATTACGACAGAACAGATAAAGCCCAAAGCATGAAAGACCATGTTCATAAAACATCGACTTTACATTCAGCATCTGCTTTACTGCAAAGATGGACATTGAGGTTCATTCAAGAACCATTAAAGACTGAAGTTATTCGAGTGACATGGGGATTTCATTGTCACTAAAGTATATATATATATATATATATCAGATACTGCATGATGGGTGATTAAAATGACAGTTCACTCAAAACATTTTAGGAACATCATTTACTAACCCCCATGCCGGACCAAACCTGTATGACTTTCTTTCGTCAGTGGAAAACACACGGAGAGATTTTGTGAAATGTCTTCAATTTTTCCTTGTCAAAACAATGGAAGTCAATAAGGTTCAATTCAGTCATTTTGGACCCCATTGACTTGAAAGTTGTTCTTCGACATTTATGTTCCACAGAAGAACTAAAATCCAACCTATTTAGACAAACTTGAGTAAATGATTATTTTATTTTTTTGTGAACTATCACATTAAGAGAAAATTAAGCCTGGTTGCTATTGAATATTCAAGTTTTTACACTTTTTGGACATTGAAGTCAAAGTGCCATTTGAAAGTGCCAAAAGAATAACAACAGAGGGAACACATGATACACCAATATATTGACCATGACAACTAACTGAATGATATTCGTCTTCCTTGAGATTATTGCCATTTCTGATAAACATTTAAACTTGTCCATTTGAACTTAAATGTTCTACTAAACATCTTCTACTTAACTACCAACCATTTTCTGCTTTCCACTGGGGCCACTACTAACAGCATGATGATCTCAGTTCCGTTTTCTAGCCATTCTCACACATTCTCCCTCACTTTAGGTACAAAACCCTGGGAAGGTTGAATTTGTGTATGTTTTTGTGTAGAAATGTGACAGACTAGTATGTGTGTGTTTGGCTGTGTGTGACCAGTGGGGTAGGGGCTGTAAATAGGTCAGGGGCCCCCTTGGGCCCCTGTGTGTCACCCCTTACACAACGAGCAGGCAGCTGTCTGAGAGATTCACATTAAATCCCTACTGAATGTGCAATTGTCAATGTACGCACAAGCACTTGCATTTAAAGAACGGGCTGCTCAGATGTGAATGTCAGTAAGCAGAGATTAAATGCTTGTGAATATTTCATGTTGCGGCGGAACTAACTTAAAGTGGTGATGCTACTAATTAAAATTTTTCAGTGTGTAGTGTTCAATAGGGTGTTTTGCCTGCGCTACTTGTTGGAAAACATATTTGCATTATTGTTATGTCCGATTAATTTTAACCAATGGTTCATTTGCATGGTATGTTTAAAAAAACATGAAAAATCTGCACTATTTGAGCACGATTCAAATAAATAAAAATAAAATCGAGTGCCAAGGAAGTTATTATTTACATTTATATTTATCAGACGCTTTTATCCAAAGCGACTTACAGTGCATTCGGGCTATAAATTTTTTTTTTTTTTTATCAGTATGTGTGTTCCCTGGGAATCGAACTCACAACCTTTACGCTGCCAACGCAATGCTCTACCACTGAGCCACAGGAACATTTCCTGTGATTATGATTTTGATTGCAAGGTTATTATGACAGGATTGCAAATCTAATAAGCCTTATGTTATCTAATAATTAATTATAACCTTAAAAATATATTTCTTGTAGGGAAATGTGCCTGTAATTTAGTCATTCTAAATTATGACTAGTCTGTAGCTTGATAAGCTGCAGTATCAAAGTAGCTTCTGAAACACTGATTCTGAATGTGCACCAACAACACAAAGACACAAAGAGGGGGAGAAAAAGAGAATAACTAATAAATAAAAGTTTTCAGTCTGCCAGAGCTGATAAAGTGCTGATCCGGCTCTGTAGTGTGTGTTTGTGAGCATCAGCGTTCTCTTCCTGCTCTAAGCTGTTGTCTCACTGCAGTCGAGCCTCCGCTGTGTCACAGGATGCCAAGAGCTCAAGAAGGGTTATCAGAATAGAGGACCTCTCACACACACTGAGCAAGTGTTTGGCAAGGGAGGTGATCGGACTCCACTAAATTCCCCAGTGAACTGTCACACACCCCATAAAAATGATCAGAGACCATATGTGTGGGATTAATGTGGGAGATGTCGTTTCGGGCTGGAAGAATGTTCCCCAAATGATGTTGTGATGCCATTTCATGATGTTCCATATACAAGGTCATTATGAGAACATATAGCGCCCAGAGAGCAGCTGTCATACTTTCCTATGGACTCTGATCGATAATGAGTTAAAAAAAGAATGTGATCATCCTCAGGAAGACAAACTTTCTCTTCCGAAGTATGTAGCAGACATTGCAAGAGCAAGGCTGTGTTTAAATTTGATCATAATCATGAAGAATTATATATATTCTAGAGGTAAATATATATATTATAGTGGTAAAATGTCAAACTGTCTACACTCGCCCAACTTCTAATGGCAATATCAACATGACGCTTGAAGTGGATGAAAGCATTGAGTCAAGGCAGAGGAAAGTCTCTAAGCTTTGGTTCCCAGTGGAAACCTGTCATCCGCTCTGATTTAGTCCTCCTCTTCCTTAAGACAGAGGAAGACGGCTTACAGCAGCCTTTATGGCATCACCCTCACGAAACCAGCACTGCAGAGATACTAAAGAGGAGGGCAGAGTCAGAACACAGGTATTACTGAGCAGACTACTGCAGAAGAGAAAAAAAGAGACTAGATGGTACGACTAGAGATGAGACAAAATGAGATGAGATGAGAGACAAGAAGGGGAGGAGATGAAAATCAAGAATGAGACAAAACAAGACAAATAGGGAGAAGAGAAATTAAGATACGACAAAGATAGAGACAAGGAAGAGACCAGATGGGACAAGACAAGACAAATGATGGGAACAAAACAGATGAAAGGAGACAAGAAGAAAAAATACAAAATATGGAAGAGAGGAGACAAGATGAAGAGGAGAAGACACGACAGGAGATGAGATGAGACGAGCCACAACAACGAAGATAAATAATGAGATTTATCAAGACAAGAAAGAGAGGAACTTCTCAGTTGGGAAAATTCTGCAGAGATTCATGCATGATGGACAGAGCGTGACGGACACACCTCCGCAGACAGCAAATCGATTCAGCAAATCTAAAGTCTCACAGAGCCCAAGTTCAGTCCTGTGCTGCTGAAACTACAGCACGACATGCAGTCTGCAGCACTGCCTCTGGTCCCCAAGCTCCAATCCAAACCAAGAGTTTAAAACAAGAACTCAGATCAATATCATTTCCTAGACTTTTGACTAAAGGCTGAACCAAACACTCCTAAAATCAACTACTCTCAGCACGCAAATCTAATTTGAAACTCTACTGAGCCTTCACCCACACTTTCATTTTGGTTATTGGCACATAAAGAATGTAATATAAAAACTTTGAGGCTGTGTCTCAAATCCTAACTAGAATGCATCTACACTGACTGGAACAATTTATCAAAGTTGTAATTTTAGGTGCACAACGGCTTGTCCCTTTAAGGGTACTGCCTCAGTGATTACCTTGTACCTAAACCTTACCTACCTAAAAGGCAAACTATGAACCTTTATGGGTAAATAAGGTTCAAAGTTGTCAAAATTGTTGAGGGACAAGCTATTGTACCCATAAAGGTAGAGAGTGTACGAGGCCTAAGGGAGTTTCTAGGGAGTTTAGTAGGTAAGACACAGTGTTCCATTCAAGATTGATTGTAGGATTTTCCTACTTCAAATGTCAGCTTTACAACCATAAGTGTTCTACTTGCAAGTGATGTATAATGAAACAAAATCACAACACTCGCTTTGTTTGCACCAACTTTATGCACCAAGCAGGAAATTAGGAAATTATGGTATCATGAAAAATTTGTCAGATAAGTTGAATAAGGTTCACCTAAAACCAAAGGGCTAAAATAATGTTTAAAGAGTACTCAATTCATAACCCGATTAGAAATCCTATGAAATTGTTTGATTTATTTAGTAGAAATAAATAAGTTACTTACAGTACACTCTCAGAAAACATGCAGAGATTGTACCTTTAGTGGCACAACAGCTTGTCACCAAGACAGTAACCTCAAAGGAGGTGAGTAGTACCTTAAGGGTTCATACGTATTACTACTCTAAAGCCAGAGACACACTGCACGATTTTCGGCTGTCCCAGATGAAAGATTGGTATTGTGAAACAATCGTGGCGATTTCTGTGATCGTGGCTCCTAATCGGTGGTCCTGTGTCGTACAGTGAGGGAGGCTCAAAGATGGCGGTTGTCATGGTCTTGTGACCAAAGATAGCCTACGATACAGCATGATCATCACACGGTGTGTTTTCTGCTACGATCCACGTTTACTGACCAACCAATAAAAATGTGACAAGAAATCTACGTGACATGGTGCTAAAACATAAAAATGCTTACCTCAAGCTGTCACGCCTTTCTCTTTCGCCGCTCCCACTTTTTGTCAGCACACATAAAAACTACAACTGCTAAAGTATTATCATGCTCTTTTTGTTCACCACTAGCGCATGCTGATGAAGTTTTATTCTTCTATAGTAATGTGCATCGCAGCGTACGAGTCAATAGGGGTCATCATCATACAGTCTACACACACGTCGTAGCCAAGTTTATTAGATACATGCCGCACAGGGTGACATGCAATGATCTTATAGGATTGCTAAAATCGTGCAGTGTGTCTCGGGCTTTAGGTACCAATTTGCACCTTTTAGAGATAAGGTACGAAATTGTCCATTGAAGGATACTGTCCCAGTGACAAGTTGTCGTATCGCTAAAGGTACAATTGTTTGCACATTTTTATAAGAATATAACCAAAGATGTTGATTTCTTGTTGTTTGTTTTACAACCCAACCACTCAGTGTACTAGATTAGCACACTGCTAACTGATTAACCTGCTAGCTTACTACACATATCCTTTGAGACCTAAATGTAGATGTGACACCTTTCAACTTTCTAACTTTTCCCAAACCATTAGATACAGCCACAGATTAGCATGACCAATAAAGCTAATGCTTAAAATGATAACACGAATGACCACTGTGGGTTCCAGGTGCATCTGTTTGAAAATGTTTCGGTGCGTACTACATATACTTCGGCCTCTATTATTAACACTCTGTTTCACTGCTAGCAGCTGAGGTTTTGTTTGTGCTTTCATAAAGATTTAGCAGGGGTTTTGCTGCTAGTTCATTAGCGTTCTGTTGAGTGTATGTGTGTGAGTATCTATACAGATCTTCCTAACACAGGCCACTCTTGCTGCATTGCTGATGGTGCTTGCGGTTTTGGAGCGGAGCAGGCTGCGGTGTTGTGGCACTGTTAGTGCCTGGAGACTCAGATAAAGTCCTGCTCTCACACTGAACTTGACTATCGGATAGCACTAGGGCTCGTCCCATTTATCACTTGTTATATTACACATTAATATTCATAGCGGAATAAAATACCTACACAACTCCTCCCCAATTTCTCTCTTCTTCTAAAGGGCGATGACATAGTCAAGCATGATCGCTCTCAGAGTTCACGTCAGGTGAAAACAGCACACACACTGGAGCGTGTTGCTATAAAGTGTACTACCTCTGCTGTCCATCCTTATATTGCCATGATACTGACATCAGCATGAATCATTTGACCTCTACTGTATGTTTCTGTCGCAATGTTTTTACCAGTATTTTTCTTTCTTTTATTTTTGAGGAAGTCTCTCCAGGTATTTCCTGGCTCAACTATACACACACAATCCTTTTCCTCTGAAGACATTGTATTATTAGTCTTTCTCAGGATGGTGTTAACATTTTCAAAATAATGCTGACATGGTGACATCCCACTGTAACCTGTTATCTGAAACGACCCACCTTCTAACGAGTGAGAGAGGACAGAATGAGAGAGAGAGAGAGAGAGAGAGAGAGAGAGAGAGAGAGAGAGAGAGAGAGAGAGAGAGAGAGAGAGAGAGAGAGAGAATGAATGAGAGGCTGAGAGGAAGGTGAGATAGATGCGTGGACACACACACACACACACAAACACACACATTCAGTCCAGGGTTGTGACCTGAAGTTGAGACTTTGCAGATGAAAAGACCAGCTTGTTGGGTTTGGGATTTTCTAGACTTGTTATTCAAATCCAATTTTCAACAAGGGAGCATGTGCAGGTTTTAAGACATAGTTCTGCACCAATTTCTGCACCATTAGTGACAGAGTATGTCAGACGTGAGAAGTGGAGAAGAGTTGCATCATTTTGATTCAAGAGAGGAGTGTTTTTTTTTAAGCCACTACCTCATAAGGGGCAACATACAATGGGTTAATTTTAGTATGTTTTGATATACTGCAAACTATTTGATATATTACTAAATATATTTATATAAGTAAGTAATAGGAATATTAAACATTATATCTCTCAATTTCTGTCACGCTTCTACACTCATATTTGCCTTACTACCAGCATCAAACTAAAATGGAATTTGATTGTTATAGTGGCCCATCAAAGCAACACTGACTCAACCAATGGTGTTAGTTTGGGGTGGAACTAGCTGTTTGACTGACCAATGGCAGATGGTAACCGAATCTCTAAGGGGGAAGTGGTGATGGAAAACAATATGAGTCAGAAGCAAAATGCTAAAAGCCTTTGCGTTCTTTCGCATTGAAATGTAATTCATATTTTCATTCTCTTGCATTGAAATATAATTTATTTTTACAATCACCATTTTGCTTTAGGGGCTCTGTAGACGAGAGTGTCTGGGAAGCCGGTTTAGAAGAGGTCATAATTCTGTTGGGTGCCACTAGTTGTGTGGAAATTACCCACTGCGGCTCCAAGGAAAATGGGGAACAAGAAGTCAAAAGAATATTAGCTATAGAATATATAGATTTTCAGTAGCCGATATATTTTTGAGAGCAGCAGCCCAGGCCACAAGCATTATTCCATTAAGCTCTTTAACCCATTACAGATGGATTTAGCATCCCTCAATCACCCCAAAATTAGCTTTCCCTCTCTGCTAAAAACTCCAGAGATGAGAGGACGTGCCTGCTCTACACATCTCTTTCCAAGGTTGAATATAGGGATAAAACATGCTAAGACAGATGGGTGAATTTGCTATAACAGTTGTGTCACTTTTTCTATGTGGTAATTCTGGAGTGAAATTGCTCCTTTTTCACTAATCACCAACAATCCAGCATCTCACCAGGTGCTAGCTTTGTTGGTGTAGTGCTCAACCATAAAGAAATCACAAAAGAGGCTGCCAATTGCCTGAAGAAATTAACATTGTGCTATTTCAGCTGACTGAAACTAATTAGGTTCAAACAATATGTTTGTGTACATTTTCGAATGATTATGGCAGCAGTAATTCACCCAGTGATGGTCAAACAAATGGAGGATAGCTATACATCTAGACATGCTGTGCAGCAGAGAGCACTGTCAGCATTTTAAAGAGACAATTCAGGTGTCTGGTTTGCAGTAGCAATGCTGCAGAGCAAAGTATGCCAGATTGTAGTAGTCTGCAGAATCCCCCACAGCCTAGAAGATAAGGAATTGTGCTGAATTCATAACACATTTTTTTTTTAATGTTCCATTCTCATAGTTTCTTTATGGAATTATGTTAAACAAATAAAACAAAAACTCAAACAACACTCTCAGCGGGCACAATTCCTTCCAGTGCTGATGGTAGAGGGGTCACTTTAGCTCTGTGGTAGCCACGGGAGGAATCACATTTGATAACACAAAAAAATTAAAGCTTGCCAAAATTACAGAATGCTGACATATTTTATTCTTCCCCACCTATAGCGGTTTTGCTGTGATGAGCCACACACACACACACACACACACACACACACACACACACACACACACACACACACACACACACACACACACACACACACACACACACACACACAAGTTTCCCTCTATTGCTCTCAGTACCACCTGGAGGTGTTATTGCTGGACTGGTTACATCTCATGTAAGGCTTTTGGGTGCAGTGCATACAGGCTTACTGAGATCAATAATGTCCCTTCCAATACAGGGCTCAACAATAAGGATGGTCTGATGGCCTGGGGCCAGTGAAAATGTTTCCGGCCAGTTCACTTGCCCTGTTGGACCAGTGCATTCATTAATCTTCTATGTGTGGTTTTATGCCTAGCAAACTTGAACATTGTTTTTTTATTTATATATATATATATTTACTATATTTTAAAATACAATTTGTTCCTGTGATGGCAAAGCTGAATTTTTCATTTCATTTCAATTTATATTTTTTTTAATTTATATTAAAATTCTGATATTATAATTTAAAATGTATATTATAATATTTCTTGCAATTTTTCTATACAACTATTATTCATCAACATGTATATAATATTCGTCAGAGTGAAAACTACTAACCTGACAGGGCAAGCAGAAAAAAAATCCTTATTGTAAAGCCCTGCAATAAAATGTTATCAATCCATCATTTGAGCAGTCAGTCAGTCTGTGACCCTTTAAAAAGCATTTTCAGCCTTCCGCGGAGCTGTGCAGACAGTTTAGAAGAGTCTTCCGTCTTCTATTCGTTCATTTCACACTGCATGAGTCTGGAGAGACTGCCTTGTATATCCTCCATTTATATTCTTTCTTTGATCGAGCTAGTAAATAAAAGCTGAGATAGGTAACTGGATAAGTCTTCAAGCCTCTTTCTCTTTTCCTTCCTTCTCACTGTCTGTCTCTTAAAAGTGAAACACAGTGTTGTCAGCCTGCCCCAATTACATTACTAACACTGGAGAGAGCATTGTGTGTGTGAGCATTATTTATATGCTTTTAACCAAGACCAACCCTCAGATCTGTCAGAAACGGCGATCTTTTTCAGCTGAAAGTTCACTGTGACCTTCTCAATCGTCTCTGTCTGAGTCCACCTATATTCTAAGAATAGAAATAGATCTAATCTGTCTGTCCTGCCTTGCTCTTCTTTAAATCTAAAACTAATGTTGACACATTCTAAAAAAGTGCACTTTAAACCTCTTTATAGAAAAGAAAACCCCTCGCTCTGTCCGCAGCTCGCTGTCTGTTCATCAAAGATTTCCCAGCGTCCCTCTGTCCTCTGGTCACACCTGCATGCCTGGTTTGCTCAGGTCCCCATTGCCGTGGTTACCCCCTCCTCCTCCTCCTCCTCCTCCACATCCTGCCCCTCGGGTGACTGTCTCCTCCTCGTCCTCGCTGTCGAACTCTTCACTCTTCCTTTTGCTGTAGCGGTCGTACAGGACCATGAGCACGCCCATCACCCACGCCGACACCGTCCCGGCGCTGAAGATGACGAAGCCGATGGCGAGGAAGAACAGGTAGTCCCAGTAATCCAGTCCCTGGTGGCATTCCGAGCGCAGCTGCATGCCCACCTCCGCCAGGCGCTGACCCAGCATGTCCGGCGGCCCCTGGCACACCGTCTGCCCCTCATCTAGACAGAAGTGAGAGGAGAGGATGAGGGCAGGAATAAAACAAGAACAATAAAAGATTTTTGCTTTACAAGAAATTTAGATTCTTATTCAACAAGGAAGGATTTTAATATTCACTTTATATTCACCAAAAAAATCTTGAAAAAAGTATCAGTTTAAAAAAAGGGCAACCATTTATGTATAAGGCATTAAGGGTATAATGCATTATAATTATTCATAATGTTGTTATAAATCGTATCTTGTAAATAATTATAACCAAATTTAAAACACAGTGCAAAAATTAATTGACATATGTTATAATATTAACTGTGGTTACAATTATTATATAAGATTGTACAATGCATTATAAGGTGCACTACAAGGCATAATTCATGCATTAAAATTACTTTGTTCTTGAAAAATAATATACAAATATGATATTAAAAACAGTTATTTAAACTGTACATTTGTAATAAATTTCACAATGTATATTTATATTAGTGGTGGGCCGTTATCGGCGTTAACGTGCTGCGTTAACGCGAGACTCTTATCGGCGATAAAAAAAATATCGCCGTTAATCTATTCTCAAAGTTGGGTTGGGAGCTGGGTCTATACTACGCAAGCTATGATGACTTTCACCCTGATATTTTAGCGCGGATGTATACCTAGCCGAATTGCACTGTAGGGGGCGAGAACGAGTCTTCGAACTAGAGGCTCGCAGTCCGTGATGGGCAGATTGTTAACGGCTGGTCTATGTGGTAATACAATCGGGCAGGACATCATTCATCAACCTCAAATATGGCTTTTCCTCTGAAAGATGTATGTAGTAGCAACTTTACATGGCCGCTCAATATGATGTTAACCTAGAGAAACGTGCGCTATTGAAGTGTTTGTGTGGAAGCGCGTTTGCTGCAGGACAGGCTCCGGTGCGCTCACTTGCTCTTAAAATCTCCGTAATTTTTGGTCATACAGATAAAAGTAGCCTAATACATCTTTCGAATCTGTAAAGACTCTACGTTTATTTGTGTGCACTCAGAATAACAACGAAACGTTGCGCTTTTAAGCAAACAGGATGCGCTTTAGGTCTCATGTGAACTTGAGAATTCACTCCCGTGTCACCCTCTGCTTCGAACCTGTGTGTATGCCTAACGTTACTGTGAAATTACCACATCAGACGTGACGTGTTAACATGGATGCAGCTATGAAGCCGCCGGGTTTGCTTCAGGGAAAATGTATTTTTAAGAAGCTTCCCAATGGAAACTGTAAACAGTTCATCACGACCTCTTATGTAGGCCTACAGTTCAAAATTCATGTTTAACTGAATAAACAGTTAGTAAACACAAGTACATCTTATTGAACATAGTTTATTTTCATCACCAATTATCATAGTAGAACAGCTTTCTCAAGCAGTTTGTGATGCATTTTGGAAACAGGAGATGTTTCCTGGTCTAATGCGCCACCTGGCTTGAGAAACCCGTTCTCAAAGACTTACTTTTAGTCATTATTTGGGTAGCACACATATTCTGAATGCCTTCGGCAGAATTCAAATGAGCCATTTTAATCTAGATTAATCTAGATTAAAAAAATTAATCTATGCCCACCCCTAATTTATATTAAAAGTATTTTGGCCTTATTAATATGATTGCATTACGCAGGGACATGGTAATTATTAAACATGATGATTTT
Organism: Schizopygopsis malacanthus; assembly: GCA_027474115.1. Lineage (NCBI taxonomy): Eukaryota > Metazoa > Chordata > Actinopteri > Cypriniformes > Cyprinidae > Schizopygopsis > Schizopygopsis malacanthus. Next base: position 40,716,621 of record CM049864.1, on the reverse strand, counting down.
TATGTATTTATATACAAAGAAATATCTAATATACTGCTACACTATGTTTCATATAAATGTACCAACATAGGCGGAGTTTGGGGGGGCCGGGCACTGCCCCCCCAGATCAGAGCCAATCGATTTTGTCAGATCTATAAATACAAAAATATTTTCACATTGTCTCATTTTATTTGCATTATCGTATTTTAATGAGTATGTTAAGGCTAAATTATTTGTAATTAATGTAAAAAAAAAAACATCTCAGTGATGAGAAGAATCAGAAACTGGCTCCGATCTGCGATGTCTCAGGACAGATTTTCCGATCTTTCCATACTGCACATAGAAAACGATTTGATTGCAAATTTATCAGGAGAGAAGATCGTGGACATCTACGCAAATCGGAAAAGAGGCGGATTCTTCTACATTAGGTAATATATACGTTTTTATTCCACTCTTTGTATAGCCAACCAGTCGTTGTTGTAAATGTATTTTAAATGAAGAAGAAAATATGAAGAGCTCTTTTCCAAAACGCGATAAACGCCAAATTAAAAAAACATGAGTTTGTCATGCCATTTTGCTGTGTACTGAACCTATTCACTGCTCCATCAATGTTTCATGCCAAATCGCTATATTTCCTTGTTTAAAATCTACCTCACTCTCCTGACCTCACAAAGAGGCGCTCTAGCGACTGACGCGAGAGGCTGTAGCCTTTGGCGTTCCTTGTTAGAGCGCCCACCTTCCCGCGCCGGAAACCCGGGTTCGAGACCCGGTCGGTGTGATTTTAACATGACCATTTGAATGTGACCATTTTAACATGATAAATTGAATATTAACAAAATGTATGGGTCTAGGTAAAAAAAGTGTAATTTTCATGAAAACTATTAAAATGGATTTATAGCGTTTTGGAAAAGAGCTCTTCATATATAGGCTATAAATAAATGAAAATGTAGAAAATATGGTATATACGGTGTGTAAAAAAAAAAAAAACATAGCTCATGGTCTACCGGTAGGTGCCCCCCCAGGCAAAAATGTGAAACTCCGCCTATGTGTACCAATATATATGTAAATATATAAATACAGACATAAACAACATTTTTAAACATATTTAGATGTAAGTACAAAAGAACAATTCTAAACATTATAATATATTATATTATTAGTTGCTTTCTTATAAAACTGACAGTTATCTGAAACATTATCATTCTGAAAGGAACCTTAATAATCAGTTAAGAATTAAATTACAAATTAATAAAGACATTCTTATGATTAATAATATGAGTGTTTATGTATGCATGTACATTCTAGCAAACATACTAAAACCTGAAAAACAACGTTTACTATTAAACATGCTTGATAAGTGTTGTTTCTCATTTTTTATTCTGACACAATTTCATCCTCCCTGTCTCACACACGCACGCACGCACGCACGCACGCACGCACGCACGCACGCACGCACGCACACACACACACACACACAGTGTCTTGAGCCCTCCAGTAGTGGCCCTGAAGAGGAAACAGGGCAGTAACAATCATCCCCATCTTTAAGGCTGATCCCAGCAGAGCATCATCCTGTCAGCTCAACATATCAGCCTGACAGAATGATCCACAAACACACTCACACTGAGACTGAGGCCGGACACAGCTCAGCTTCTGTGATCCTCGGTTTCTCATTACACACGGTGGGTACTCAATAATAAAATGTAGAAAAAAGACTTCACTTTTCTTCATTTGTCTTTTTGACATTCAATATCTTTTGTCTTATTAACTAACGTCTGGCCGTTTGCCGATGCGAGTTGTTAGGAGAAATGATGCCACTTCACCTTTAATCAAAAAGCACTAATTCCTTAATTACAAAGATAAGGAGAGACTGTGAGAGAGCAGGGGCGGCAATAAGTCACCTCTGGGTTTGATTGTCCTGGAAAGAGTCCTGCATTCAGCAGAGATTTAACGAGCCCCTTGACCAGCCAGATGTACTTCAAATCTCAGTGTTTATTCATTATGAGATGACAGCACACTTCATTCTTTTTTTTATTAAAAAATGAACTGGCACACACGCAAAGCAGGCAACAGTCAAGCATGATAGATGTATAACGTTTCTTTAAAATCTTGTCCAACTTAGTTCACATTTTGAAACTGGATAACAAGTGTTTCGAATGCTAGATGATTTAGTTGAGGTAGTCTGGAAAATGCACTCCTAGGGTGAATTCCATTTCTCTGTCTTACCCCTTCCCCTTCATCTTACCCCTAGCCCTTGTCCCTCGCAACTGAGTGGTAAGCACTTGGGGTGAAGACATACCCCTATGAAATGAGACACCACTTGGTTATTGTTACATCATCATACATCTTTGCTAGCTGGCTGCTACGTCACCAGAGGCGACAATTGTTAATCGCCGCCGTTAAAACTCTCCGTCTAAAAGTGTGTGTATGTCAATTGCGTGGGTTTTAGTGATGTTTTCTCTATTCAGAGAAATGCGGGACTGTTGTGCAAACCAGCAATGTAACGGTAGCGTGGAAAAATAGCGATCTTTTAAAACTTTTCAATTAAGAACATGGTTGTAAATTTATATGTAAATTACAGGACTGTGTAGAGAACAAAAAAAGACTGTTGTAATTTTAAATCAATTATTTAAGCCGAAAATACTCTCTGGATGATCTGGCCGCAGTGTGTTCTGGGTACCCCTTGGTTTCAAGTAAGCTCGCGAAAATTCTTGGTTTTAAGGGGTATCTACCCCTTCCCCTTAGCCCTACCCCTCGATCAAAACCAGAATTGGGACAGCCCTTACTCTCACGTGAATGTGCAAAACTAAGGGGAAGGGGTAAGACAGAGAATTGGGATTCAACCCAAGTCAAAACACCTATAATTAATGTGAATAAAAAGTAATACAAAGCTTTGTTTTCAAAATATTTTGTGATTTACAGAAACTAGAAATTCCACAAATGTAAAGAGCTGATTAACTATTTTTAACCGTTGAACTTTCAGGGCATTTCCATTCGCTCTTGATTTACAGGATCCGTTTTTTTTCTCTGAATTTCTACCAGTAAAATATTTATTGAGTAGAAATTACGTTATGTTCTGCATGTTCTTTATACAAATGCCCATGGCGTTTTATGATTTCATGAATTTTCCAGTTCTAGAAATAAATTTTTATTTGCTGAAAATCTTCCACTCAGCAATCTCAGATCTCATTCTAGTCCATTAAAATATGTTGATTGGTTACAAGAAATGTGAGAGTAAATTATGCATAATTTCATTGACGAAATCACGAAGGAACTAATGGAATTACTTTGTATGTACTGTATCTATTTTCTGTGTAGATTATGAGAATATTTCCCAATAGGATCAGTTTTGCAATTAGTTCCATAAGACAAAAACGTTAGAACCCCTCAAACATTCCATTAGGCTTCTTTGCCTGGGAACATGTACATAAACAACACCCAACATCTGACCCGGGTTCAATGGAGAAGCGTGGAAAAGACCACCTGGTGCTAAAGACAGGGATTACAGGTAACTAATCTTCTCCCATGCAGACAAAAATAGCAGACAGACATTATGCAAGTCATTATGATGATTAGTGTGTCCCATACACTGTGAACAGGGCCAGGAACAACCATCTTCCCCAGCCGAGACACTGTGACCTCTGGGCTTTATTTGCTGTCAAGATACAGTCATGAGCCATGAGGTTACATCCGGAAAAACAAGAACAATGTGAAACTATCTGAGTATGCCACGTTTTGCAGATTAGATTAGATAGTAATCCGATTATTAAAAGACCAAGTCTGAACTTTCAATGCCCTTCAATATGTAATCAAAGTGCAAAAGGATAATTCTGAATTAATTTACAGCTCACAAAACCCATCTTTCTACAGATGAATTCAGAACAAAAATATGACCTGCGGTCAATCCCCTAAAATGTTCATGGTATGTTTATTTTTTTATTTTATAATTTCACACAATACCATTTAAACGTTTGGGGCCAGTAAACACCACAGAACAATAATGATAAAGCTAGCTATAATGATAACTATATTTCTCTAGAAGGGTATGGCATGGTAATGTACATGACAATCTTAATGTGTTTGGTCTTGGTGGAATATATCTGCTGTACCGAGACTAGCTATGCCAATACATCCACAACATGCTGCTGTGAGCCTGTAAGAAATACTGCTGCTGAACATATAACACATATGAATAACCCCGTAGCATACACAAAGTTCCCCAAAGCAGATCGATACAGGTGGAGCTGGGGATGGTGCAGGGTTTCTGAAGTGCGCTGCAACTGCTACACCAAGCTCTAAACAAGTATTTGAATGTTGAGCAGCAGCTCATTGGCTACTGATACAAAAGAGAACCAATGAGCTGCACCGTGTGATGATGTCATTATGTCAGATTGAGTTAGACCTATCGGCCGTCCAGAGTTTCATGCCAGAACTTTGGATTAGTGTCCTGTTTTAAAAGTGATTCCAACAGTATTGTTCCTCTGTGCTATTATCGTTACAGTTGTGGTGTGGACTAAATTTAGAATGATTTTTAAAACTATACTTATTGTTATCATTCTTGTTGTGAACGGGCCTTAAGACTTTTTAATATTTGTGAAAGAAGTCTCATACTCACAGAGGCTTAATTTATTTGATCAAAAATACAATAAAAACTGTAATATAGTTCAATATTATAACCATTTAAAATACCTGTTTATTATTTTTATTTATTTTAAAATGTAATTTATTCCTATGATGCACTGCTGAATTTTCAGCATCATTACTCCAGCATTCAGTGTCACGTGATCTTTCAGAAATCATTCTAATATGCTGATTTGGTGATACTTTTTATCAATTTAAAGCACAATTAATTGCTGTTGTTGCTATTAATGAAAATAATACTTTATCTGTTATTTTATATGGTAATTGAACCCAGAACATTCATTTAGACCACAAATCTGAGATATATTTGGCAGCACATTATAAATGGCAATAACATTTTCCAATTAGCTCTATAACTGTCTTCCTATAAGCACATGGCCGAATGAGGAGCTTGTAAGTCTCTGCTCTGTCAAGCACATCCATGCATCGATTTAAGCATTCGTAAGACTATTTGAGTTCATACAGACAGGACATTAGATTGCATGAGCGAACACACACGAGCTATATTTGGCTGTGTTTTAGGCACATGCACTAAGGCTGATATGGTTTGGTCTGACAGGAAGCACTGTGGTGATTGAAGCTCTGCATGGATCAGAGATTAACACAGAACGTATTTGCAAGATGCACAGTGACACTGAATGGACCTCGACGCCCTCAAATGTTTCTTTCACACACACACACACACACATACACACACACACACACACACACACACACACATGTTGGTTTTTATGGTTTATGGGGACTCTCCATAGGCGTAATGGTTTTTATACTGTACAAACTGTATGTGCTATTGCCCTACACCTACCCTACACCTAAACTTAGCCCTCACAGGAGACGGTGCATTTCTACTTTCCCCCAAAAAAACTTACTCTGGATGATTTATAAGCATTTTGAATTATGGGGACACTGAAAATGTCCTCATAAATCACCTTCCCCTTGTAATACCTATGTCATACCTATGTCATTATACAAATTTGTGTCCTCATAAACCACATAAACATGCACACACACACACACACACACACACACACACACACACACACGCACACACACACACACACACACACACACACGTCTCTCAAAGCCTTGCCCAATGTATGACCTTACATCACATCCCAGACTAGAGGCACATCTAAAGTCCCAAAATTATAACTCTGTCATTTATGTGTAGTCTGTGCTCCTCCATCTATGATTAGCCTCTCTTTCTCCTTCTTTTCCTCTCTCCATCCATCCTTCTTTTCTTGAGGGCATATTAGTTCAAACCACAATCTCTTGCGTCATCATCTGTGACACACACACGCTGAAAGAGAGCGATTGCTCATTAGATTGCTCAGAACGTGTCATTACAGAGATAATCTCACTGTGCCCGCCGTCAAATTACCCACAAGTCACCAGTTCCCCTCACCTCAGAGGTACAGCAATTTTTATTTCTATTTTTGATGGGAAATTATTACAGCTGTAAAAATCTAAGTCCTGTGTGTAAGATAGAGACTATGTAACACACATGCAGACGATATATACAGTGGTGGCCAAAATTATTAGAACAGAAGTATTTTCACCAGCTACAAAATGGTTCTTTCTATCTTTTGCTGTAGCGTGTCAGTAGGAAATATTAATTTGAATTTCCAAACATTAATTAAGCCATTAATTGTAATAATCCAGTGGGATTTTTTTGCACAAGGAGTCTGACGACAGCCAGTACTCCACACAGAGATCTGATCTCATCGTCCTCCAGTCTGTCTGGAATGACGTGAAGAAACAGAAATAACTGAGACAGACTCAATCCAGAAGAACTGTGGCAGCATCTCCGAGATGCTTCAAGAGACCTGCCTGCAAAGCTACAGTACTGAAAAAAGTTTTAGGCACTTGTGTAATAATGCTGTAAAATGAGGATCAAAAATAATGTCATAAATAGATTTTCTTTATCAGTTCACTTCTATTAACTAAATTAAATCAACCTTTGGTGTGAGCATCCTTTGTGTTTAAAGCAGCTCTTGTCCTCGGTGCACTTGCGCATCGTTTTTCAGGTAGTTTTGCAGGTAGAAAATACTAGTGCTCTAATAATTTTGGCCACCACTGTATTTATAATTGTATTTAGAATACATTGTCATTAAAGTCCCTTTTCTAAATACTTTTGACCATATATACATTTTTTTATTGTGCATTCCAATTAATCTCAAATTGGGTTATTCGGATTAGGTTAAAAAATAACAAAAAAATACAGCTAACACAATAAAAACATGACAACAATAAAAAAACATGATTATTGAAAATTAAATCTGTTTTTGCAAATCAGCATATTAAAATGGTTTCTGAAGATGGTGGAAATTTAGCTTTGCCTCACAGGAATAAACTACATTATAAAATATATTAAAAAAGAAAATTATTCTTTTAAATTGTAATAATATTTTGACATTATTATAGTTAAATCAAATCAATGAAGCCTTGGTGAGCATAAGAGACTTACAGAACCCAAAATTTGTGTATATACACCAACAATTGGAAATTGGGAACCAATTAAGAGGTGAAATTGAATTAGACCACAGCAAAAACTAAATTTAACACACCGCTTTACTTAAGTAAAAATATTAATGCATATTAATAATTATAAATAATCCTGGAGGGCCACAGTCCTGCAGAGTTTATGCTGCGTTTCACTCTATACACGCTCTTTACACAAGGAAGATTTCTAACGGCATTTTAAAGATGATCAAACATGAACTGGGGCATCAGCAGCAAGCAGGGTTAACCTAGTAGCCTGTTCTTTAACGTCCCACCAGGTTCTTGGAGCAAAAACGAACAGGGTAGCAAAAATGTGCTGGCTCTACTAAGAGCCTGTGTGAAAGAGGTAGAGCCCGGGTAGAGGGGGAACTATTTTAGTGGAACACCCTGCATGGGTCTAATAGCAGCCAGATAAATCTGAACAGATAGTGACATCCTGCCTACTCATACAGCTTCAGTCGGCTGTAGTAATTATGGTCACAGGAAGGGGTCACTCCCGGCAATGCCACGGGGGACAGCCCTGTCAGATACGCCTCCTTCAAATGACCTGGGCACCGCTAGGGTAAATAGAGCTGCAAATTGGAGTGTGAACATCTTATGATGGGACTGTGTGTCTTCATATAGCTGCATACTCAAATGAACACAGGCTAAAACATAGCTTTCTGATGCTCAACATTTCCTTTTTATTAACTGATTAAAGTTATTAATCGTAATATTTTGATTTTTTCCCTATTGCTTTATCTCCATTTAGTCTCGTTGCTATTTAGACCCGTTTAGTGTTGCTTGACAGAAATTAGACAATTCACCTTTAATTAAATTTTCTTTCCTTTATTTTCTATTCACCTACTGAAACAGGACAAGTTTCTTCTTTCAAATAGAGAATAGCTTTTAGCTTATGTCAAAGCCGTGGAACGTGATTTACTTGTTATTGCTAATTAGATTTTTTGTGGTATTTGACTGGACAAAATATAAAGTGCAAGATGAGCCATCAATATTTTTTTTTGTCTCTTTTGTCAACTTTTAGGAGTACAACTAGTGTTGGGTCTGAGTCCAAGTCCCTAACCTCCACGAGTTTGAGCGAGTTACATTTTTTTAATGTGTAATCTTGTTTATTTTTTATGTTAAAAAATGACAGATTCCGTGTTCAAGTACAAGTCCACCAAGTGCATCTGAGGTTATTTATAATTGCAGTAAAAATAAATCCAAGTCCAAGAACCCCAACCCTGCACTTGGGGTAATGTAAGCCTTTTGCGAATAATCAAATATTTTTTCTGGGAAAATGCAAAGGCAGATACAAAGTTTCTTGGAGGGATGCCAAATTTTGCAAGCGAATGCAGTTTCTTGGTGGGAACACAAGACTTGTGAGCAAATGCAAAGTTCAGGGAAACAAAAGTTTTGCAAATAAAAGCAAAGTTTCTTGAGGGAATGCCAACTTTTGTGAGTAAATGCAAAGTTTGGGGAAGCATACAAAATTCTTAGAGGAACGCGAAACATCTGCAAGTTTATCTGGGAAAGCAAACTTTTTCTTAAGAGAAAGTAAAATCATTTTGAATATGATTTTTCCTCCTGTCCCAATTTTTCCCATCACTATGCCCCTTTAAAGCTCTGTAAAGACCATACAGATGAAACAGACATGAACTAAAAGCTACATATTCCCACTTCCCTGCTAAAAAAAAACAACTAAAACCAGCCTAACATGGTTGTCCAGCCTGGTCATAGCAGATTTTCAGACTGGTTTTAGATGGGTTTTGAGTTGACCACTTTTGACCACTAGTCCAGTTAAAGCCAGCTATACTTTCAGCTTAAACCAGTTAAGACCAGCTAACCAGCTTAGGCTGATTTAAAGGTTTGATTTAAATTACCATTTAACTTCACTAATTGGGCCGGTAGCATCTGAATAAATATAGTACTATCTAATTTTTTAAAACATGCACGCAAACAAAAAAAATTATCCTCAGGGTGCTGGAAGCGTTAATTGGTACGGCCATAAAGCGTACCCTCAGCCTAATTAGATCATTAGTACTTCATTATTAGTAGCAGAAGGATGTAGTGATGCTAATGTTCCAGTCAAAGCTGTCACATACCTTCACACACATACACACACACTGTATCAGAGCAAGATCCGCTGTATCTGTCAGCTCCTTACAGGAAACGGTCCACAGATGGCATGCTGTCTACAGGAAGCTTTCATTTTAGCGTTTTTTTCATTATTTTTATTATACACAAACACCTGCTACTATGATAGAAGATATGTAATGGAACATCTGCTGCCATTTGCAAACGCCTGATTAAGTGTGTCAAGCAAACGCCGCTGTTATCGTGTCTTGTTTAATCATCAGCAGTTCTTTCAAAGACTAATTATTTTAGGTCTCTGGAGCGGAGATGTTTTTTATTGTTATCGGACATAAAGTTCTGGAAAGGTGCAGGCGGCAGGTCTTGAAAGAGACTGCGTAATTATTTCCTTTCGTAGACATATGAACAGCAGGTGACTTCCAGACAGAGAGAAATGATATCAATAAGCATCTGTTTTGACAGAGAACTGATGAGTCAAGTTCATTTCATCAGTGTTTTTCAACTTTTCATCAGAGGACTTAAACAATAAAACTTGGAAAGGTCTCTCGTTTGTCTTAACGTACAATCGACAACTGACAAGTTCACTTCAAGGGCTCGTTCACCTAAAAATGAGAAATTTGTCATCATTTACTCACGGTCATCTCATCCCAAACCTGTATGACTTTCTTTCCTCTATGGAACACAAAATAAGTTATTTTAAACGCCAAACCAAACATGTCTCTATTCAGCAATAACTGAGGTGCCACAGTGATGTTAATTGTTGTGTTTTCGGTGACACTTTTGATCAAGGTTTGTGTTGATAGTGCTGAGTGTGCAGTGTAGAGACTGTCCCGTCACCCTCGATTAAAGAACACCCTGCGGCTTTACCGTCAGTCTTGCTTCAGCCGCTACAATGTTTACGCAGTGCGTTGGAAAGGCAGAGATGGGCACAGAATGCATGCAGGTTCTTTCAGTCTCAGTTAAGCAGCTTTTGCTGATTGCAGTCTGAAAGAAACCGAAAAACAGCTAATGATTAGATAAAGGTTCAGGGAGTGTTATACTGTCCAATTAGTTCCAGGATGAGGACAGGCAATGCTATTTTGACACTTAATTGCACATTTAGTAAACTTTGTATGATTGTCAATGATATATAAGACTGTGCATTATAAAGAAAAGGCAAAGTACTTTAAAAATCTATTTTTTTTTAATCTATTATTAAAAAAAATGCTTTTTCTATTTACGGAGAAACTTTCATCCCATTTTCCAGAAATGTTTCACATTAATGATTCTAAAATGTCATACGGTATAAAAAAGTAGTACGATTTTCCTAACACCTTCAATAGACGCAAGTGTATATGGTTTAATCATAACATTTATTACATAATTTATAAACATAATTCATTCAGAAATATAATTCAACTAGTGGGTTTGCACCACGTTTTAAAACCTGATCTAAACTCGCTGTATCAAAGAAAGGTCCAATTATTTTAAGACATTTATATATAGATTATTATTATAAATTACTGTATATTAATAATATTATTAGAGGGGTCATCTCTATGATGTAATTTCATTTTTGTTCCACTTGACTTTGGTTTGGCAGACAAAAGCTTTTTAGATATTATTAAGCTGTGAAGCAGGTTGTATCTATTTTATATTTAAACAATTATCATGCCAAATTACCTAATAACTTTTCAAGAATGTAATTATTTAATGATTTTTCATCATTATGATATTATATTACAATATTTATTTGATAAAGAAACAAAAAGCTAATCATAGAAGAGGTATATCAAATCATTGTGTGTATAAACTACATTTTTAAGGTGTTTTATAATTTGTTTTTAATGAATGTTTATTGGTTTTTAGTTTTGTAATAAATGAATAGATGGGAAATATATTGGTGGATGAATCAGCAGCAGTGTTTTCAGATACAGTATATCATGCTGCTCTACTCGACTGCGTTTTCTAACAGGGATGTTCCTCCGAGATCTCAGAGAGACTGAGAAACACACACAGTTCAATGCTTATTCATATGTGCTTCAGGACAAATGACATCATCCAAAAACATGATTCATGAATATCTCGATGCTTCCGTGGCTTTCGTGACTAAATCCTTGTACCGAGAAAATCCACAGCTTTTCCTGAGAATGGCCTGCCCACCAATTACCAGAGCAGTTCAGCTTAGACCTGAATGCCTTTCTGTGCTAGCTCCAGTCTGGTTTATCACTAGTGTTGTTGTTGTTTTTTAATGTTGTTCACCAGGGAAAAAACTAAAATGCACAAGCACAGTCTTTCTAGTTAAAAAGCCTGTTCGGGACCAATATCCAACACACAGCATGTGCTCATCTCTTCAAAAAACACTTATGGCTGTCATATATCAGATGCCTGTCCACTGGTTCATCTCCTGCCAAACACTTCATGGCACAGAGAGAGATATTATAACACTGTACAGTACTGTACTCACATGCACCTGTTTGTGGCTCATGAACTGTTTATCTCTTTCATAACAATATGTGACCCTCTCTGTGAAATCCAGGCTAAAGTCTCAAAATCGAATTCTGAGATAAGCATCAAAGTTGGATTTCAACCACTAATTTCACTATAATTTCAATCTTTGACATGGCCTTACTCAGTCAATATTAAAGATATGAAGGTGAAATTTTCACAGAATGTTCTTAAGAGGGATGATTATGTGTAGAAAACAGTAAAGCACAAAAAAATGACTTTAGCTGGGTTTTCACAGAGAGAGTGACATATACTGATGAAATGTCATGGGAACACTGTTTTGAAACCATTTACCTAAAGTTCTTTTCATGCTTTTAGAAGGCCTTTAAAAATAAAATAAACTATTATATTCTAACTAAATCATAACTATATGATACTCTACATTAAAATGTAATAGAAGAAAACATGACAATTACACACATTAACCTAATATGACCAATTTCCCATGTATGTTCCCTAAATGGCAGCATTGTCTAAACATGCCTAGTGAAGTTCTCTAGCAATAGTGCATGTATTAATCTAACACGGATGACTTCAAATGCATTCAGCCTGCTATTTTTAAAGCCCACTAATTATGTAATTGCATATGTTAATCTTTAAGAGGATGAAGTGCTGGGAGGCGGGAGACTTTTTCCCACTCTCGTTCTGAATCTCAATGAGGATGGACTTTCTGATAAGCGTGCGCTGGGGGGGGGGGATTATTGTACAGGAATTAGCTCAGGCAGCAGCGCTTTATAAAGCGTGTTTTTGGAAAGTCTCTGCTGTCTTTGTGGTGTAAATCAGAGTTGTGTATGGATGTGTGATACTGAGCAATGACCTATAGTACAGTGTGAATGTGTACATCTGTACTGAGCTCTGGTGTTGTGCCGAGCGCTGTAGCACACTGGAGTAACAAGGAACGTTCAAAGTAAGAAATAAAGTCACACTGCAAGATATAAAGGCAAATTACTTGAAACAATGTAACAATTACGAGATAAACAGTCACTTTGTGAGAAACATTACCATTCAAACACTTTTATCGTTTGCTATCTTTTCTCACATTCACCGAAAATACAGTACAACGGCAATATTGTAAAATACTATTACAATTCATAAAATATTTTCAATTTGAATATATATTCAAATGAAATTGTATTCCTATGATGTAAAGCTGAATTTTCAGCATCATTACTCCAGTCTTCACGTTATCCTTCATAAATCCTTCTAATATTCTGATTTATTATACTTATGAAACGGTTGTGCTGCTTAATATTTTTTGGAACCTGTGATTTTTTTGTGTGTGACATTTTTCTTTTGATGAATAAATTTAAAAAAGAACAGCATTTTTTCCAAATATAATTTTTACAATCACTTTTTATCCGTTTAACACGTCCTTGCTGAATATTAATAAGTATTAATTTCATTAAAAAAAAGAACTGGCAAAGTTTTGAATAGTAGTGTATATTGTATCACAATATTACAATTTTGAATAAACACTGTTATTTAGCTTTTTATTTACCAAAGAATCCTAAGAATTCTAATATGCTACATTTGCTGCTCAAGATACATTTCTTATTATTGCCAATGTTGACAACAATTCTGCTTCATATGACAGACAGCTGCTTCATATGTTTATGGAAACCATGATACATTTTGATGAACTTAAATTACAATAGAACAGCGTTTATTAATCTTTTGAAACATTATGAATGACTTAACTGACACTTTTGATCACTTTAATGCATCCTTGCTGAATAAAATAATTATAATTTTGATCTGTTTTGTATAAGATCTGATTTACAATAATGAGGAATAAAAACAAAAACAATAAACCATAAAATTCCTAGTTATGAGAAAAACAGATAAAATGAGAAAAGAAAAAAAGTCATAAGTGATGCAGTCACATTCCGATCACTTAAAATTCATATATTTTTTTATTTAGTCATTTAGCAGACACTTTTATCCAAAGCGACTTACAAATGAGGACATTAAAGAAGCAATCAAAACCAACAAAAGAGCAACAGCATGCAAGTGCTTTTACAAGTCCTGGACAGCCTAACGCAGTACACGCAGGAAGGTTTTCTATCTATTTTTGTTTTTTTGAAGACGAGTATGTAAAATATAGAAAAATGACCCTTAGTGTTAGTTTTACAAGAAAAGCTAGCAGTTAGAGAATAAATATGCAATTGATAGAGGGTCAAATGTTTGTGTTTTTAAATAAAAAGAAGACCGCTTAGATAAAATAAAATTAGAATAGAGAATGCTAGAGTTAGAGGGTCAAATAAAGATAGAAGAGATGTGTTTTTAGCCGTTTCTTGAAGATGGGTAAGGATTCAGCTGCTGGGATTGAGTTAAGCAGGTCATTCCACCAGATGGGAACAGTTAATGAATAAGTCAGTGAAAGGGATTTTGTGCCTCTTTGGGATTGTACAGTAATGCGTTGTTCACTTGCAGAACGCAAGCTTCTAGAGGGCAGATAAGTCTGAAGTAATGAATTTAGGTAAAGAGGTGCAGAGCTAGAGGTGGTTCTGTAGGCAAACATTAATCCCTTAAATTTAATGCGAGCAGCTATTGGTAGCCAGTGCAAATTGATGAACAGAGGTGTGACGTGTGTTCTTTTAGGCTCATTAAAGATTAATCTTGCAGCAGCATTTTGGATTAATTGTAGAGGTTTGATGGAACTGGCTGAAATACTTGCCAAGAGAGCATTACAATAGTCAAGTCTGGACAGAACAAGAGCCTGAACAAGGAGTTGTGTTGCATGTTCCGAGAGAAAGGGGCTGATCTTCTTAATAGTATATAATGCAAATCTACAGGACCGGGCAGTTTTAGTAATGTGGTCTGAGAAATTCAGCTTATCATTAATCACAACTCCAAGGTTTATATAATATATAAAGTACTATACATATATATATATATATATATATATATATTCCATAATATTGTGTTTTATATACACAGGATGCAAAATTAACACTTGCCAAGTACCAATTGTGAGTAAGAACTGTTGCTATGGAGTAAAAAAATTATAATTGCAAAAACCCATATTGTAAATTCCAATAGAAGACTGATAGCCAATGATGACAGCACAAGCAATCTGAATCAGATGTTTATGTCATGGTACTTTTGCTTTTTTATTAGAGTAAAATGACATTACAATTCGGTAAATAGAATTCAGTGTGCACTATAACTCTCTCCTGAATGTCAACTACAGGTACTACTAAATAAAGGCCCTTGAGAACATGTACATTGTTGTTCCTACCAAAGACATCAGCTGAGGTAGATAACATTCAGCGTCTGTCCGGTGACCTGCCACGGCGTATTCTGCCTGAGGTCATTACCAAAGACATCACACACACTGTGTCACGTCCAAAAAAACACACCTGCATCATGACAATGAGTCAATAACAGCACTGAAACATTGAAACGCATCAAGAATCACGTGACTCACTGAATCGAAATCAAATCCTGCCGTATCTACAAATTCCCATGTGTACAAAACAACTCAAATCTATTTCTGCTATCATTCGTCAAAACACCATTGACTAGCAGAGGAATGAAGGTCTCTGCAAATATCTGCTTGACATCTAAGCTTTATAAAAGGCATTAAAAGCCATAACGTTCCATTTCTGCATATCTGTTTTCTCTCTATTCCCTCTGACTCATTTTTTCTCCTTGTGCTTTGATCCCGTTCTTCATGAATATTTAACTCTCATCCTGAGCCCCCCACACACACACACACACATCTTTGGCTCCATGCCTATGAGCCTGGCCGAACCAGAGACCCTTCCGCCAAACAGTGCACTTCATCAGGGCGAGATGTAGCGAATAACAGGTCAAAAACCAAAGGACTGGGATGGAGTGAATGCAATGCCATACTGCAGAGAACAACACAAGCATTCAGTGACATAAACTGCTGCTCTCTTTCCCTTCAAACAGCACTTGCTGGAAGGCATCGCTCTCACTGCTGCAGATATGAATCTAATACTCTCTCCAGATCGGCCCCCTCCAAAAACTCACACGTACACAACCGTACACACATATTCTTTAGATATCAGAGGACACGTGAGGTTGAGAGCATTCAGTCACTTTCCCAGTACGGATGGAGGTCACAAGACTAATCTATTGTCCTTCTGAATCAATCGATGCGCGGTGTAATGCATAACAGTTATGAGATTAGTATAATACAGATCTTCTGACTATATGCTGCAGTTCAGAATACAATGGCATTATTACACAACACAGCATGTGAGTAAATACTACAGTAATACAGTTACAAGCATGCTTTGTGTATCTTGTATGTATTAAACAGTGTTATTCAGTTCACCTTCTTTTCAGACAATCAGTCATCAAATCTTGTGATTCACGTTTTGTGTCATTTCAAGTTTATTTTGTGTCAGAAGTGCCCAAAAGTTAATCTAGTTCCACCAGATATACCACGTTTAAGATTTAAAAAAAAAATTTTTTTATACTTTTATTCAGCAAGGATAGATTAAATTGATCAAAATTGACAGTAAAACTTGTATTAATTAAAAAAAGCCTACTAATCAAATATATGCTCTTCTTTTCAAATAATTATGTAAAAAAAAGTTCCACAAATAAAAAAAATCCTCAACGCTGCTAATAACAAGATGTTTTTTCATCACCAAATCAGCATATTAAAATGATTGTAAAATGTATCCAAATAGGAACCCATATTTTAAATTGTAATAATATTTTAGAATATTACTATATTCAAATAAATGCAGCCTTGGTAAGTATAAGAGACTTAAATTGTACAGAGCCAAACCTTTGTATATACTCAACAAAAACGATCAAATCAAACAATAAATGAACCAATACAAAGCACAACTAAAACAAAAAGATACCTTAATTAGATATTTAGAGCAACAAACAGATAAGTTTTAATGTTTCAAATTGTGTGTACATACTTTTAAAAATATCATCCTTTATGCCTTCGTAACATTATCTCTGCTAATATTGAGTCACATCTACTGTTGCCAAAAGCATTCTTGTAACAGCGCCCACTAGTGGACTGCCTTCCCATGAAGTTTGCATGTGGTGCTGCCTTGGAATTTGGACAAACAAGGTCATTTATAAGCAAGCACAGTTTTACCGCCTTCTGTTTGGAAGAGTCTTTCCATCTATTCCAAGTCTAACATGGCGCGTAGGTAGGCAGATCACTAGAGTTTGGACCAGAGCTAATATTTCTCAGACAATAGGTGTTTTGAAGACGTCAGATTGAAATAAAGTTCTCTGGGTGAGTGTCAATCAGGAGGAACGCTAAACTGTCAGATTCTCTCTCTCTCTCGCTCTCTGTTAGTCAACACTGTGAAAGTGCTGACAATGAGGAGAACCATCACCTCTCCAAATATCATCGCCTTGCATTCTGACACACTACATCACAATTATACACAATCAAATCGCCTGGACTAGTTTATTATGAGGTACAGTAGATGATGAGCCAGCAGTTCATATCTTGATGAGACCCTGGGTTATAAGTTCTGCTCTTAATAGACTGAAGCAGTGAGAGGTATGCAATGAGCTGCAAATAAGGGCAAGTAGACCTATAGTATGAATACACAGCAAAATTACAAAAATGTGAATCACAATGAGTGTCCAGAGGATGATTAGCGTTTTGATTGTGTGGTTGTCAGTAGTTCTGTGTAGCCACACTTTTAACTATCAGCATAAAGTCTGTTCCACATTGCAGCTGATTCTAGCCACGATTCACCCACTTAGCCAAGAACAGACATTCTGGGGTGCGTTTCCCAAAAGCATCGCTAGCCAACTATGGTCACAAGTTCTGTCGTTACTAACATAGTTCAACGATTCGGTGTTTCCCGACACCATAGTTCAAACGAACATTCGCAATCAGCGTCGCAAACATACATGGTTGGAACTACAGCTCTTGACCTGTGGTTAGAAGCATATTTTTGGTTATTAAGACATATGGGCTTAAATAAATATGCACCTGGGCGCAATAAGCAAGCTAACATGCAGTACAATCTATATATTCCATTCTATCTAAATGAAAAAAAGTGTTTCATATGCGTCTGGCCAATCAGCGTAGACGTACTTCACTGGTAGTTCTTATAGCACTAGTTTTAGACTCTACTCTGAAGTAGGAGCTAATTTAGTTTCCTAGAACTAAATACGTTCCTAGTTCCCGCGGTGCTGCTAAGTAGCAAAAAAACAGGAACTTCTGCCAATAGTTCTAGGAACTATGAAAAGTTTCCTCCATTGTAAGAGTGCCTATATAAAGTGCTCATTAGGAAAACACGCCTGAGGTGACAGGATATTACCTTGCTTTATGCAAAACGTATGTCAATTTTCTAAAAGCGCAAAAAGAGCATTCGGTTTTATCCCAAACAGAGGAATTTGAATCTAGCATATATTGAACCTATTGCAGAAGTCCAGAAATTAAATGTCCGTTAAGTGGCACAAACTACTTAATGATCTATTGAGCTAGAAAATAACGTGTCGCCTACTCTAAACCCAATCCTAAACCTAACTGATAGTGTTAACAAAAGCAAATGTGAGATAAAAATACATTTGCTGAAGCAACCATAACATTTTAGCAAAAGTCTTCAAGCTCTTTGATTGTGGCTCGTACTCAAACGCTATACGCATCGCAAGTGCAGTGCTGTACCAGGTGTGCGACCGAGCAAGTTTACTATGAAAGAAAAGCATTCATATGGAGCTTATTATGTGATGCAAATGTCAAAAATAATTAGTTTACAAATCATAAACTGTGGTAAAAGGTCATAACATAGTGTTGTGCAAAGAAATGCACTAAAATACGTCTTTATTCAACACCAATCTGCCACTGTAATTATAATTTGTGTGTGAAAAGGGGAAAAAAGTTTTTTGTGTTTTACTTGCCACTAGTTTTTATTTTAGGTGGAAAGTGCAGTGATATTTTTTTATTTTTGCAAAAATGTAGGTAGAAGTCTTTCATTGAAGTCCATAGTCTTTCATTGTATGGACAAAAACAGCTAAACAGTTTGTTTTCTTGTAAACTCAAGGGGAAAATTTAACAGAGCTCTTGGCTGACAGACCGATTATAGCAGCCTGGGACTTCATAAACATGACTTTGTTTGCTCAAAAGCCAGCCAATCGGTTTGGGACTGGTGACATCAGTCAGATCTTGGATTGTTTCAGCCATTGAATAGAAGCAGTCCGTTTAAGTGCCATCTGAGGGTGTTACTCTCCATCTGTCGAGTGCTAAATTCTTCTTAAAAAAGCGTCGATGCGATACATATGTCAAGAAGCCACTGTGACCTGCTGGGTGAATTTTGTTTCCAAAAAGTGTTTTTCATTAAATTAAATGTGAATTCATTATGTGCAAAAATTAGAAGAAACTGTAGAGAATGCTTTTTTTTTTATTATGTGCACTAAATTTATGTGCTGACTTTACATTTATGTTGACGAAATGCATCTGTCTTTTTTGCTTTCTGTTCAAAATGCATTAAAGAAACTGCATTTTGTCATGAAATACTATATTTCAGTTGACATAATTCAATAAGTTCATTAACACTATCATTCAAACGTCTCTTATGTTCACCAAAGCTTCATTTATTTGATCCAAGAAGTAAATATATATAATATAAGAGTAATATTGTGATTTTTTTGTATAAAAATAACTGTTTTTTTTTAATATATTTTAAAATTTAATTTATTGCTGTGATGCAAAGCTACATTTTCAGCATCATTACTCCAGTCTTAAGTGTCACATGATCCTCAGAATTCATGCTAACTTGCTGATATGCTGCTCAGTGCTCAGTTATTAATAATGATTCTCAATATAGCAATGTTTAAAACGTTTTTTACAAAAAACAAGTTTCTTTAATGAATAGAAAGTTCAGAAGATCAACATTTATTTGAAATAGAAATCATTTGTAACATTATAAGTCTTTACTGTCATTTTTGATCAGTAGAGTGCGTTCCTAAAAGTGTTATTTTTGTTTATTAAAAAAATAGCACACTTTTGAGTGGTAGTGTATCACAGTTTCCTCAAAAATACTAAGCAGTTCAATATTGATAATAATAATAAATGTTCTTGTGTATTGATGCTGAAAATATTGTTTTGAACATTTAAATAGAAAAGAGTTGTAATAATATTTCACAATATTACTGTTTTACTGCAAATAAATGCAGCCTTGGTGAATACAAGATAATTCTTTCAAATACAATTAAAATTCTTAATTATTTCAAAAACTTTTGTCTTTTTAATTCTAATTAGTAAGGTTGCGTTTGATGCCCCATATCACAGTTGCATGCTGTATTTTAGTATATCTTCACCTGATCGCTCTCCGTTCCAGTGAAACCCTTAAATAAAAATGTTTTAAAAACTGATACCAATATACATCCCCTGAGTTGCTATTTTATAAGCTGTATTTGTAAACTGTATTTGTCACATAATCAATAGCATAAATGGCATCTCTAAATGTTCTACACACGATTGTCGCATTCATTTTTCATGCCCACAGAATGAGGCGGCACTTAGCGAACTTACCGTGAGCCCCAGGCTCGCCTTTAAATCAGACCCTATTAGCAGAAGCATCTGGCTTCGCCACATGCCTCTGCATCCACTCAGTATGCAACACCCACACTCCCATACGCTGCATTTACTATGCCAGAGGACTCACAATTACCTCTCACATCTGATCATCCAAACACCCATATCCATGTGTCAACACTTCAGCACGTCTGCTGCAGAGAGCAGCAAGTCACTTTTTTCAGCTATAAGTGAATGCCTGTGTTACGAAGCCTATGTTTCTTTGAAGTAAAACTTCATTTGAACTCAGCAAATCGGTGAAACTTAGTTTCTCAGCACAAGACGCCTCATTGAAACACACTAAACAACTTGAGCAGAGCTATCCCCAAAGGAGGAAGTCTTCAATGTGTGAGTTAATGAAACTCGTGGCTCTCCGAGGCCCAGGACAAATAGAGAAAACAGATATGAGAACAAACACACACGCACACACCTACAACCACAAAATGAAGTAATCAAGCCAGAAAACATAAAACATCATAACAGAGCTGCTGTTGCCCTGTGTTTGTTGTCGTTCTAGAAAGAAATGTAATGACCAAGCCCAGATGGAATTTGCAGACTTTATAGACCTAGAAAAATGATGTCCAGCACAGTCCCAAACTCGTCACTGGGGAGTCAGCAGCTATCCTGCACTGAGATATACGGAGGCCCTTTTCCACCTCACACGAAAAACATTTAAACGGCAATGGGGACAGTTTAAAGTCACAGTTTTGAGAAACTGAGTTTGGAAATCGTAGTTATAAGATATAAAGTCGCAATTACGCAAAATAAAGTCACAACTAAAAGTTATGAAGTCAATTATCAGAAACAAAGTCGCAACTTAAAGATGACACACTACAAGATAAAGAGACAAAATGTGAGATTTATAAAGTCACATCGAGAGACATGATAAAAATAGTCACATTGTGAAACAAAAAAAGTCATAAAAAGATGTATGAATAAATTATGAATCAAATCTAGATTATTATAATTATGAGAAACTGGCGCAATTACTAGAAAAGTCATAAATGATGAGAAACAGCATTTTAGTTTGAGGACCAATACTCACTGTTAACAAGTAACTAGTTTTGTCTTAAGAAACGTATAATTTGCTGCTTATTAATAATTAGTAAGGTAGTTGTTATATTTAACAACTGGTGGTGCTGGTGTGTGGTGTGTGGTGGGTGTTCTGGAGCAATATGGCTGCCGTCTCATCATCCAGGTGGATGCTGCACACTGGTGGTGGTTGAGGAGATTCCCTCCTTCTATGTAAAGTGCTTTGAGTACCCAGAAAAGCGCTATATAAATGTAAAAAATGATAATTATTTAGGTATGTGGATGGATTAAGGGATTTAAAATAGGATCATACAAAATATGACATTAATATGTGCTTTATAATAATATGCATGCTAATAAACACTAGTTAATAGTGAGAACTGGTCCTTAAAATAAAGTTTTACCAGAAACAATGGATAGATATAAAGTATATGAGGTATAAAGCTGAGGTTGTGAAATATGAAATCACATTGCGAGATATAATCACAATTTTGAAAAAACAATGTTGTAAATCGCAGTTGCAAGATATATAAAAATCACATTTAGGCTAAATAAAGTTGCAACTAAGAGTTATAAAGTCAATTATAAAAAAAATTGCAATTGGTAGCAATGTGGTAGTAAAAAATTGCATTAAGTCACATCGAGACATAAAAATTCACACTGCAAAAAAATTTAGTGATATTTTTAAATATAAAAAATCATATCAGGAGATATAAATCAAACTCAGATTAGTAGTTATGCTAGAAAAATTTTACAAAGTTGCAAATTGCAAGAAATATAGTTGCGGTTACAAAATCAATTGTGAGATATAAAGCTGCAATTGTGAGATACGAAATTACAATGTGAGATTGTACTCAACTTTGAAACAAAGTTGTACATAACAGCTATAAGATATAAAATCATAATTGTGCAAAATAAATATGCAATTGACCATTCGCAGGGAGTTTGATTGACAGGCGATCTCCCCCCCCCCCCCCACATCTAACCCTAAACCTACCAAAACTAGTTGGGTAATAATCTGACGGGGGTCAGAAGTCGGCACAATACCAGTCTCCATTGAAATCCATGTTGAAACGGGGTAAAAAAGATTGACTGAATTGAAACTTTTCAATATAACTAATTAGAAAAATGTTCATTATGCTGTGCTGTTGTTGGCTGCCACAGTGATGGCAATAAGCTAAATTAATTCCTTGTTTTTTTAATTCCCTGGAAGTACTTATTTTGCATACCAGAAAATCTGTCATGTCCGGCGCTGTATGCATGGCTTGTGGTGCTAAAGTTAAAATACTTATATGTTAAAACATGTGCTCTTATCGTTCTGTGGACAAAATGCTCCCCAATCGGGAGCTGTATATGTACATGTGCACTCATCTGTTTTCAATGCAGCTAACTTCGCTTCACTTCATGTCATTAGGACCTTTACAGCACAAAGATGGTCACTGCGACACTGTAAAGTGATGAAACTATGGCGCGCCATGTGTTTTTTCAAACCGTTTTCAGTTTCACGTTATGTTATCGGATTGGATAATATGTAAATGTGAAACACCAGAGACAGGATAGGTCAGCACCAGTCGGACAAGACTTCCACTTTCAGAAAAAGGTGGATAGATTGTGTTTTATTGACATCTATACCTTCCACAATCCTAAACAATAATGCAAAAACAGTAATCATTGTTGTACAGTGTGACAAAAATTACGTTATATTGATGTGCGCATGCCCAGTAGCCACAGCTGTATCCCTTCTAGCCTTAACCAAAAATCAGACTTTGGTGGACTTAAATTTGAAAAATGGTGTGTTCTGCGGTTGAAATAAAATACGTTCTGATGTTTATTTCCTGCTTTAAGTATGCATGAAAAGACGATCGCTTCACCAGTGATGCTTGAACTGAGGTGCTACAGCGATCTGTCACAACACATTAAAAAGCCATAACAGTATTTATCGTTTGAATTTCTTTATAAACGAACAAATTTGGGACCTGAGACCGTGTTTCATAGCAGAAGCAACCTGCTCTGTCTTGTCTGTCAGTGTGTTGTCAGTTTTCTCTTTGCTCTGCGATGTATGTTTTACTGCATGAGAACATGATGTGTATTGTGAGAGCGGCATTGTTTGTCGGAGATTGCAACAGTAACTAAGGGAGGGCGAGTCTTTGCAAACAGTCAATTGATCTATCAGTAATCTACCCACCCCCTTAGTTACTGTTGCTCCCTCGGACAAACAAGCGAGTTGCTCACTCACTGTCTGACAATGTCATTTGCAATGTGAAAACCATGTCCCACGATGTCTTTGCACAATTTTGGACACTTAAGGCACCCAAAATGGAAATTAAATATTCCATGGAGGGATTTATAAAATATGTAAACATAAATATGGCGGGTAACTCGAAACAAAGGTTTACACATCACAGTGCAAGCGGGAGAAGTCTCAAATTACAGTCAGTCATCACGATCGCGGATGACAACTTGCAGGATAAACACTGTTCATGTATCGCACGGTACGATTAAATTAATGTACATTTAACCGGTTTAATATGGAGAAATGTAGACCTTCGTTTATGTATTTTTGTCCTACACTGTACAAGACATTAGGTTTGTACATTAGCATGGACTCACTAATATTAACGTTAGCTAGTTTTAGCCAGAGATACCTTGCTAAAGCAAAAGATAACATTAACGTTCTGCTTGAACAGATGAAAATTGTAATTTAACGAATGTATGACAACAAGAAAATTTACGTTTTTGTCTTCATATGTATTGGGGTTGAATACTTAGGGACATTTTGCTCTGTTTTGTTTGAATTCAGGAAATATAAAACCAATTATATTGCCCATTCTCTCAGGATACCTGGAATCAGTGTTACAAGTACCCCAGGCACATCGTTTTTCCATTTTTGAGGCATAAACCCTATAAAACCAATGCGATTCAGACCAAGGCTGAAGGAGGATGGTGATGGAGGATTTCATCCTACATTTATAGCTAAGGCTGATGTCAATTCTACAACATTGGTTTCAGCAATTGCCTTTCTCTTCAGTTAAGGCATACACCTCTGCAATTATCAGCTTGCAATTGAGATATTGTGAGAGTTTGAGAGTAGCATTACCGTTGCAACTGGCAGCTAAGACATTGCAAATAGAGCCCATAGTTTGAATGGCCTTGCTTTGCGATTGACATTTCAGAGGATGTAGTTATAGAGGATTGAAAGCAAGGGCTAGGCAAGAATAATTCAACAGCGGGAAATGGTCAGATGATGCTAAAGAAACATGCTTTGAAGATGAATGGTGATGGATCACAAGAAGGCTGATGTCAATTCTACAACATCAGCCCTGGAACACATACAAAGACACACACATTTCAAACAGAAAACACGAAATGACTCACAGATGCTAAAGTGGTGTGAATCACACAGAGTGGTCACTCAATCTGCACCAAACACACACTTAATAGACTCTACACACCAACACACACACAAAGGAGTATTATTACATACTTTAGTGTTTCTTTCTACATTTTTAGTTAGTAGACAGAGAGTGCATTAAAAGAGTAGCTTACTATAAATGAAAACTGTGCAGAATTCCTCCATTTGTTTTCCACTGAATAAAGAGGTTTGAAATCATACAGGTTTGGAAGGACTAGTTACCTTTATGTTGTTGCAAAAAACTTCAATGAATGTTAACTGGAGCTTTCAGCATCATAATATAATAGAAATAGAACAAGTTTATCAATTTTCGACCAGCTTTGTATTGTTGGTAGTATATGTGAATGAACAATGTGAAACTCTTTTTGCCCATGTTACCTGCCCTCACATATCCACATATATTTTTGTCAGCAAATGTCCATTGGATGATGTGAAATGTGTCATTTTAGCATAATCTAACTGATGTTTGACAGCACCTGGGCTTTTGTAAAAACTATAGATCAAATGTATGCATTTTGGGGATTTGCACAGACGATTGTTTTATTGCTTAACCTGCTGTGACCTGATCACTGAGTGAGTTGAATTCAAGAACTGGAACCGTCTGATTTACTGTAAAGACCTGACTCAAAAGAACGATTCATTAACTCAGACATCACTTTTCTCAAGTCGAGATAAATCACTCTAGAAGAATTGAAATATAGCACACAAGTCATAGTAATCACTTTTATAGTGATCTTGCTTCTGATTAAAGCTTGAAAGCTCATATTCTCATCCTTCAGAATGTCTCTGTTCGTGTCACACAGGTTTGTAGCAAAATGAGGGTGAGTAAATGATGACAGTATTTTCATTTTTAGTGAACTATCACTTTAATACGCTCACGCACAAGCATTCTTGTCTGAAGCTAGTGATATTTGGTGATTAAGAGAGACGCACCAGTGCTCTTGTAAGCTGGTGCAGCCAGAGTGCTTGGACAGGATTATATAATGGGACAAGAATTCTCATATCCACTTTTAAAAAAGACATAATTAGCCATCTGCTCTCAGTGGACGCAGCAACACCAAAACGTCAGAGAGTCTAATCAGGAGAGAGACAATGAGCAGACAGACAGTGCGTCTTTGAATAGACCGAGAGAAATTAGGTTTTTGCATTCTTGAGGTTTTGCCGCCCGATAACGGAAAGGCCAGGGCTTATGTTCAATCTCAACGCCTGGAAAAACTCAATTTTCTCTATTACGCTCGCAGACTACGTTGACTTATTTCTGGAAAGATGGATTGGACAGATTGTGAGCATTGTCATTCTTTCTATGTTCTATCTTTAACTGCTTCATTATGGTGTAACAGCTGATAAAGCACCAAGAACAAAAAAAAGAAAAAAAAATGGAAAGTCCGTGTTCAGACAGCCCACAACATCTGATTTTTAGCACACTCAAATAAAATCCATTCAGGTCTGAATAACAAAAACACACAGAAGATCCAATGTTTACTAATCTATATGAGTTTAACCTAAATGTTCTCAAACAGGGGGCTGGGACCCACTAGGGGGCCTCAGCAAGCTTCCAAGGGGCCCAATAAGTTTATTTACATTTATGGAAATATATATATATTGTATATGTACGTGTGCATTTAGTTAACACACAAAAAAAATAAGTACAACATTACACTTTATCAGTGGTATATCAGATGTGAGGGCCTTCGAATATTGTCTTTTGGAGTCAAAAGGGTTGAGGATTATTAAATCAGATTTATTTGGAATGAGTCTGAAACGCCACGAACAACGGCGTTACTGAAGTGCTTAACCAGTACGATGCATGGAGAAACTAACTAGTTAGGCATGAGTGTTTCCCGGAAAATGTCACACATTCATCGTTTGAACTACTTTGTTTACAAACATTATAATGACGCCAAGCAGTAGGTGGAGCATACATTATTCAGTTTGAGATCAAATTAATGGAAGATTATTGCCGTTAAAGACAAACACGGCATCTGAGGACTGCTTCGTTATTTTTGTTCTCCATTACTTTGCGGGTTTCATTACATCACTCCAGAGTTCACCGTGGTACTAGAGCACCTCCAACATATGCACACTCTTAAAAAAACGGTGCTATAATTAACAAACTAAAAGATGTAGAATAAAATGTCTATATGTATTAAATTAAAGATATATATTGGATTACACGTTAGCTTGCTTATTTTGCTTACATTCATGATCTATTTAAGTCCATGTGTCATTCTATGTCGCTTCTAAGCACAGGTCAAGAGATAAAAAACTTTGAGGGACAATACTTTGAAATGCTGTTTTCGAGTATTTGTTGGCACTATGGAATTGAGAAACAACAAATCGTTTAACAATGTTGGTAGAAGCGGAATTCGCAAACATAGTTAGCTAACTTAGTTTTTTTGGAGATTATACAATATTGTCTGGTGAAGATTCACTTGAAGGGAACCACTGATGTCACATGGACTATTTTAACAATGTTCTTAGTATGTTTCTGGGTCTCAGAACATTTCAGTTACATTGCTGTCTATAGAAGGGTCAGAATGTTCTCAGATTTCATCAAACATATCTTAATTTGTGTTCTGAAAATTAACAAAGATCGTTTGGAATTATATTTGGGGGAGTAATTAATGGCAGAATTGTCATTTTTGGGTGAACCATCCCTTTAAATTTGCTCACTGTTTCCTCATCTAGTGAACTACGTAGTGAATAGTGCTTGAGTGAACATGTTAATAGTTTTGGACACTGAAACTCTCATTTATTGGCAATCAGCCAGATATTGACATATTTTGTCACTTTCAAAATGCCAGTGTAGACTAAAGATCCTAAAATGTTTTGAGATCGAATAACTCAAAACCACATTGAGAGTCAATCCAAAACCTATTTGTAGTGTAAGCGCTAATCTGGCCTAATGCATTTTAGACAACACCGAAGCTCTTCCTATTACCTTGTCAATCAATCATTGAACTAAAGCAAGGTTTTGAACTGGAAGAAAGAGAATAACCATCCACTAAAATTGGATAAGCCTATGCACACGCATTTATGATTCATATTCAGTGACATGGATCATGTCGAAGCCACACACATCTGAAGTTCAATTACAGCTGCTCGACTAAAAATAACGATGAGCGTTCAGCTCAAAATGTCATGTTTGTGCAGAGATTAACATTTAAGTAGGCTACATTTGCCCTAAGACTAGCTTTAACTGGTTTAATTTAGTCTAGCTGTCGTCCAAGCCTGGCCAAGCTGGTGTTCAGCTGGTGTAGCCTACACAAATAAAAGAACCCAAAACCTAAATCTAAAATGAGCAAATGACCAGCTAAGACATACGGTAACACACTGATATCGTGTTTTTCTCACCAAACATATTGTTCTAGTCCACATCTTTCAATTCGTTTGCCGTAGCTTTGTAAACAAAGCCAGTTTGCCCTCTAAAGCCGCAGTGCTCACACAGGTTCTGCCTGTGCTCTGCCCTCTGTTCCACCGAGACGCAGTCTTCAGATCAAATTAACAGCCTGAATAACTCGATAACGCAAACTGGGGTGATAAGACTGATAAAGACCTTCTCACTCTTGAGGTCTAATGGTGGAGATAATTACTCTCTCTCCTTCACTCTAAGGTCATTTGTTGGGCGCCAACACTGGAATGAATGGAAATCACCTTAAAACTGCATATTGTATTTTTTGAAATAATGATATTTCACTGACAACTATATAACAGTGAGCTTTTATATCCAGCAGTGTAGCTCGAAAGAAAAAGTAAAGGTAATGCATTCCAGTGGTTGATTTAGGCTGGTTGTTCGTCAGACTTCAGTGCTCAACTAATTTGAAATGGTTGAATCTTAAATTATTACATTTATATTATCCAACCTGGAAAATGTGGTTACTTCATCGCTTGTTAGTGGTGACACAGTGCCCTTGATCGTGTAACATAACTCCAAATTGACCCTGGGAGACTGAATAATATGTGTACGAGGACACTTTGTATAACATCATCAGCTAAATGACTAATTAACTATTAGCACTTCCATTATGCTCAATTATGATGCCTGGGGGGAAGGCAATAACATTTGTTAATGCAGCAGTGGCAAAAGACTTCGGCTCATAGCTGAAAGAGATGATCATAACTTGCTCCAGTGTGCTTGTCTGTAATATGTGCTCTAAGTATCTTCAAATTATAAGTCACTTAATTATTAAACAACACATTTACTGGACATTCTGTTACATTTATATGATACACAGTCAAAACTGTGTTTATAGTTTTGTTGTTGGGCCTATATTATGGAATGGTTTATGGAATAAGCATTATATTTCTAGTTTTGAAGCTCAGCTAAAAACCTATTTGCATACTTTGGCTTTTAATTGGGAGTGCTTATTTGTTGTGTGGTGCATTAATGTGATGTGTTATGTTTGTCCTTTGAATTTTTCATGATTGTGCAGCACTTTGAACTATAAAGTATGTTGAAAACTGCTTGATTTATAATGAAAAATAACTATTACATTAAAAAAAGTTAATTAGCTTTATTTGACCAGCATACACAGCAGAACATAATATATTTTAAAAGATAACACAACATCAATATATTGTGAAATATTGTGAAAACATTAGGCCTAAATTACTACACTATCTACAAACCTGTACATTTTCATTGAAATCGTGTTTTTTTTTTTTTTTTTTTTTAAGAAAATATAATAGGTTTTGCCTTGTAGATTGTATGTAGAATTCCTCGAACCATATGTGACCCTGGACCACGAATCCAGTCATAAGTGTGGGTATTTGTCGAAGTTGTCAACACAAATGCCCAAAATCATTAGGATATTAAGTAAATCATGTTCAATGAAAATATTTTTGTAAATGTCCTACCATAAAAATATCGAAACTCACTTTTTGATATGCATGGATTTTTTTATTTTGCACCCTCAGATTCCAGATTTTCAAATAGTTGTATCTCGGACAAATATTGTCCTATCCTAACATACATCAATAGTCATCCTAGTCATACATCAAAAAAAAAAGACCCTTGTGACTGGTTTTGTGGTCCTGGATAACATATTTGTGCTTTGTCTTTATAGCTGGACGACCCAATAGCTGGAGTCATTTTGATCATATTTTATAGACTTCTATTTATTAACGTGTCCTTTTATCATACGCTTTACAGTAACAAACACATTTTAATAACGCAAATCGGTTGGTATTATAACAATATATCACTTAATGGCAAAAACAGTTCCCAACATGCCTGTAACATCGTCTGTTTTATTCGCTAAAGTTGTGGCAACCACCGCTGCTGGTTTTTAAGCCAAAACATGGACTTGAAAAGTTTTCAGAGCAGTTAAAGACAAGAAGCGCATCTCACCTTGGAACTTGAAGCCCTCTATCTGGATCCAGAGGCACAGGTCCTCCGTGTCGCAGTCGCACCTCCAGGGGTTCCCGCTGAGCCCCAGCGAGCGCAGCGCCGGCAGCGCGATCAGAGAGCTGATGTTCAGCGCCGTCAGGTTGTTGCGGCTCACGTCCAGCACCTGCAGCGCAGCGTTCTCCGCAAACGCGTCCGCGTGGATGTCCGACAGCCCCGGGTTATCCGTCATCCTCAGCATCACCAGGCTGGCCAGCGGGCCAAACGTCCGGTCCTCGATCTGCGTCAGGCTGTTGAAAGACATATCCAGGTAGGCGAGCTTGCGCAGGTTGCCAAAAGTAGACTCGGAGATCTCCGTCAACGAGTTGTTGCTGCAGTCCAGGTACACCAGGTCCGACAGGTAGTTCAGCTGCAGCGCCGGCAGGTCGCCGATCCGGTTATTGGAGATGATCAGTTGCCGGGTGGCCATCGGGAGGTCCACGGGGAAGTCGCTTAACTGTTGCCCGGCGCACTGGACAACCAGCTGGTCGTCGCACACGCAGCGGTCAGGGCAGCCGGCGGTCAGAGCCGGGGACGGCGCTACATCCATAACGAAGACGAAGAGAAACACCAGCCGCACTGACTGCGCGCTCTGCTCGGGCAGAACACGCATGATCCCGCCACCGGCTTCATCGACTGTGCGTGCGCTCGCGCATTCTTCATTGATCCGCAGGATCCGGTTCGCTCGTTACTGCTGGCCAGGGACGTGTCGGTGCTGCTCTTGGGATCCTCTCGCAAGTCTCCTCAACAGCGAAGGTGACCGTGCTTGGCGCGTCTCTTGGTTGCTTCTGCGGAGATCACCATGAGCTCATTTGTTGCGGTGTTGGTTTAGGATCCTGGAAATAGTTTGCTGTCCATTTTGCTTAGTTCAGGTCTGAACAATTGAACTGATTTGCCTCACAAGTCCGTAAGTTTGATTGCGTGTTGAAACGCAGTTAAGTTGCGCGACGCGGTCCTGAGGCGCACCATCGCGTTGTGCTGCTGCTGCTGTACGGCGGCTCAACTCTGGTGTGTTGCGCTGCTTCTCTCTGCAGCTGTGAGTGAGTTACGTGAGTGAGTGAGTGTGAGAGAGAGA
This sequence comes from Schizopygopsis malacanthus, assembly GCA_027474115.1. Taxonomy (NCBI): domain Eukaryota; kingdom Metazoa; phylum Chordata; class Actinopteri; order Cypriniformes; family Cyprinidae; genus Schizopygopsis; species Schizopygopsis malacanthus. The sequence continues at coordinate 40,685,495 of CM049864.1, read as the reverse complement.
GAGAGAGAGAGAGAGAGAGAGAGAGAGAGAGAGAGAGAGAGAGAGAGAGAGAGAGAGAGAGAGAGAGAGAGAGGTTGATGCACTGAGTCTGACACAAGACTGGGTGTCCCGCTAATTTGCAGGGGAGAACACACACATTGAATGCTTTCAACAGATGCCTTTGCGCATAGAGAGCATACAGGTGGATGATTTATTTAAGGTTAAATAGTCTAACAGTATACAGTACCGAGAAAAGGTTTTTGCCCCTTTCCAGTCATTTTATTTTTTGCATATTGTCACACTTAAAAGATACAGATCATCAAACAAATTGTAATATTACACAATGACAATGCAAGTAAATACAAAATGCAGTTTTAAATGATTATTTCATTTATTAAGAGAAACAAGCTGTCCAAACCTACCTGGCCCTACGTAAAAAAAATATTGCCCCCTCCTGTTATCTTCGTGAAAGAACTGTGATTAACACGTTATTTTAAAAAGCTGAGTTAAATTTCACTAGCCACAATCAGACCTGATTACTGCCAGACATGTTGAATCAAGTAAAGCATGCATAAAGAGCAACACATCATGCGATCTAAAGAAATTCAAAAACAGATGAGAAAAAAAATATTTGGCATGTATCAGTCTAGAAAGAGTTATAAAGCCATTTCTAAAGCCCCGTTCACACTACAAGCGACATTAATGGCGATCCCATTAATTTACATGGAGAGCTGTCAATTTGCGGCGACAAACGCGACAGCTGCCGTTGGCAACTGGATGGGGCGTGTTCAACGACGTGACAAAGTTCAGAATCCTTAAACTTTACGCAAATAAAGAGCGATAGCCAATAGGAAAGCAAACCACGGTCAAAGCCATAATCCACAAATGGAGAATTACTCCAAGAGCGCAATGACGACACATCCAGGAGGTCATTAAAGAACCCAGAAGATTTAAAGAACTGCAGGCCTCACTCGCCTCAATTAAGGTCAGTGTTCATGATTCAACAATAAGTAAGAGACTGGGCAAAAATGGACTGGGCATCCATGGGAGAGTTCTGAGGCAAAAGCCACTGCTGACCAGCAAGAACACAAAGGCTCGTCTCACATTTGCCAAAAACTATCTTGATTATCCCCAAGACTTTTGGGCAAATATTCTGTGGACTGATGCAACAAAAGTTGAACATTGTATAAGATGTGTGTCCCATTACATCTGGCGTAAAACCACCACATGATTTCATAAAAAGAACACCATCCCAACAGTCAAACATGGTGGTGATAGTGTGATGGTTTGGGTCTGCTTTGCAGCTTCAGGACCTGGACGACTTGCCATAGTTGATGGAACCAGGAATTCTGCACTCTCTCAGAAAATCCTGAAGGAGAATGTCTTGCGGCAGTCAGTTTGTGACCTCAAGCTCAAGCGCACTTGGGTTATGCAGCAGGACAATGATCTGAAACACACCAGCAAGTCCACCTCTGAATGGCTCAATAAAAATAAAAATAAGGTTTTGGAGTGGCCAAGTCAAAGTCCAGACTTAAATCTGATTGAGATGCTGTGGCATGACCTTAAACAGTCCATTCATGCTTGAAAACCCTCCAATGTGACTGAATTAAAACAATTCTACAAAGATGAGTGGGACAACATTTCTCTGCAGCGATGTGAAAGACTAATTGCCAGTTATAACAAATGCTTGATTTCAGTTGTTGCTGCAAAGAGTGGCACAACCAGTTATTCGATTTAGGGGATATTACTGTTCACGTAATGCCAGGCAGTTTTGGACATTTTTTTCCCCTTAATAAATAAAATAATCATTTCAAAACTGCATTTTGTATTTACTCAGGTTATCTTTGTGTAATATAAAACTTTTTTTGATGATCTGAATCTTTTAACTGTGACAATGACATAAGTTTCTTTTTTGGGTAAACTATTCCTTTAAGCTTTAAAAAAAATCATGCAAAAGTATCATCCATTTTTATATGGTTGAAGATCATTGTGGACCATGCAGCTCGAGCAGGGCAGTTTTACTTCTCTTTGCGTTGCAAAAATAAAAGGTCACCATATGTCTTTTGAACAACACCAGAGTGAGTAAATAATGGCTGAATTTGTATATTACTTTTATATTGTGTGAACTTTCCCTTTAAGCAATATCCACAATCCACGAGCAAGAGTGCTGCATTTTGGAATGTCTGCTGAATGTCTGCATCAAGCCTATGGCTAAATCCGTGCTGATGGTTGATGCTGATATTGCTTTTTATACAACAATTAAATACACAAGAAGTTCATATTAAGTAACACAGTGTTGCAGTTACATATGCATCCCTCCAGAGGTCACATTTGTCGGTCACATACGTGAGTAAATCTGCCTCATTAAAAAACAAAAAAGTAACCAATACATTACAAACTAAGAGAGTAATGTCAGTTATTTTCACCTCACAAGGAATAACAGTCAATATTACAATGGCTACTTTTCTTAAATGAGACACCCTTGATGACGTGTGTGGAGGACGCAGCCTTCGAAATGAAACACCAATAATCTTAAACGAATCGGTTAAATAAATGATGGAAAGATTCACTCAGAAAAGACAGCATCTTGTCGCCACGTACTGGCAAAATAATGTAACTGCAGAATATATATAGAAACACAAATAGAATAGCTAGCCTGAAAAGACAAAACAAGTCAAAGAACCAGAACACAAGTTATTTTGAACACAAAGATCAGTTTGTGTGTCTACCTCAGGCATGAGTGTACAGTGAAGTCACAAGACTCCATCCCTGACGTAGCAGAAACAGGGACAGAGTGTACAGCCACTGACTTTGACCGTCTTGTCTGTCTCTGTCTATGAGGTGAGACAGATGGAGAGAGAGACTGTTGCATTCGAGCTGTCGCAGGTGCAAGAGAAACATGATATGCACGTCTACATCATGGAGCCTGATCTATTATTGTGGTGGAGGAATCTTTGTGTACTCCTGTATCAACAAACAGGGCCAATCATTATCGAGTGAAACTATTCTTCATTTGAAGATCTCAGTCTGTTCCTCCCGGGGCTTTGCATCAATAAGCCTACATGTGAAAATCGTGATTCATTTGATTGTGTAACTTTTATTGTGATGGAGTAACACTTGCCTTTATCTGTTCAGGCCTCCCACAGGTAAATCGACTCACCGTTTAGAGCCGTTGTTGAGTATGACTGGGGCACGTTACTCCATACTGGTTGTGTGGGAATGGAAAAAGTCATAGCAAAGGATGTGTACAGTGTGATATGTGTCCAAAACTCTACTCAAGGGTTTAAGCTGAATCAAATTTATTCCACAATCTACAACAATAAACAAACATGCGCAGATACTTTAACATGGATTGTATTTTAGTTTGAGGAATACTCATATTAATGGGAAAAAGTAATGCGATTTTAAGGTCTAATGGGATTTTAACACCTGGCAAATTATAAATCAAATTTAATATTATTCAGACTCAATTTTATATCTTGCGTAATTCTGATTTATTTGTTGTAATTGTCATTTTACCTCTTATAATTGCAACTTTTTAAACTTTAACTTTTATAATTGTAATATAATTTATAATTGTATAATATAATACAATACAGTAAAATACAATATAATTTATAATTGTATATCTTAGACGTGGGACTTTATTTGTCATAAGTGTGTTTTATATCTCGCAGTGTTATATGCCACAATTTGAGCTTGTTACTCGCAGTTGTAATTGTGATTAACTTGATTTCAAGTAGCCTAAATGCAACTTTATTTCTTGCAATACCGAGTTTTTCAGTGTCATTATATCACCATTTACAATTTGTTTACAATCGCACTTTCATATCTTACAATTAACTTCATTTTAAGTCTACACGACTTTATTTGTAATCATTGTTTTTTTATATATCTTAAAATTACAACAATTTTTCCTCACAATTGCAAATTTTATTTCTTTGTCATAATTGTGGCTATTTCTCACAGTGTGACTATATGTTTCATTTATAGAATTTATTTCTCACAATTGCAACTTTATGCAATTTCATTTCAAAACTTAATTTCATAATATTTGTGACAATTAGTAATAATGTAACTATACCTCAGGGTTACAATACATCACAATTTAGACTTCATATCTCACTATTACAATTTGATTTCAAGTAAATGTGACTTGTATTTGTTCAAACTGTTATTTTATATCTCCCAATATCACATTTGTGACTATTTTAATTGCAACTTTATTTATTGGAATTGTGACTTAATATCTCACATGTTGATTTGTATTTGTCATATTTGCAGTTTCATGTCTCACAGTGTGCATTTCTATTCTCATTATTGTGATTTTATGTCTCACAATTGACTATATTTCTTATTTTAACTCTCGCAATTATCTGTTATATTTTTATTTACACCAGATTTGTTGATCTGTTCTTTGTTCTTTAAATAAAATGCCCCACATTTTTCAATCGACACATATATCTATGATATTAACAGCCGACAGTGTTTGAAAGTCTCTCTCTAGCACACCTGAGACACTATCATCTGCAAACGGACTTTCTGGAGCCTGTCCAGGAATAAGGAAGCTTTAAGTGAGTCAGACAGGTGTGAGGGGATAAAGAGCCGGATGACTTCAGTATCTAGGCCGGTTATCTGTGGCTTGATGCTGCCCTGAAAGGTAAGCTGGCGTTCTGGGGTAAGCGCCAAAGTAAAGCGAACGATTGAGCTCATTAGAGTAGGTTTCGTCCCTGGATCGTCTCCAGCGTGTCAGTTTGCAGACGAAAGAGTGTCAGGTGGAGTTGAGGAGGGAGACTTTGTTACTATTTAATGGGTGGGTCATCTGTCAGAGGATCTGATGCATGACACAGTCCATGGAGAAACTGGGAGGTTGAGAACAACATGCCATCAGAAAACATGAACGTAGTATATTTTGTTTGAGCGGTATCTTTACACACACATTCACAACACTCTTTGCTTCATTTTTAACTCTTCATGGAAATCATGGTTAAGTTTGCGACATTGTTGAGATCTCTAGAGGAGAAGCAAGAGACTAAGCAAAAGTTTCCACTTGCTCTGTTTAATCGAATTGCTGTCTAGAAGAAGCAGTTTAGATATTAAAGAGAATTTAAGAGATTTAAAAATGCTGCAGTTTGAGTTTCTGTGCCACCTGAGAAAGATCAAATCGAACATTTTCATGTCTTTGTGCTCTTTTCTGCCTTTGGTTTTTGGCAAAGTCAGCAAAGTATGCTGTGTAGGTTGTGTTGGTGCATATGCACAGCAGATCCTCAGAAACACAGGCATCTGTGCTGTGCATATTGTACATGAGTATAAAAAGGCCTTTCAATTAGTCAGACAGCCATGTGCAGGTTTTTCTGATATGCAAATCCAGGTCTCTCATTCAAACACTAAACTGAAAAATCAGTGCAAAAAATCTATTAGAACACTTATATGTTATTTATATATGTTAAATTCATCTCCCTCCAAACAGAAAGAAAGTACCCAAGTCATGTCATTGTATCATTGCCATTTTTAAGATTTATTTCCATTTCTCCTCTTTACACTCTCAAAATGAACTTTTCTTTTTCTGGCAGTGCAAATATATAGACCTATATAAAATAGACTCAACTTACTTAATATATCTACTCATCAGTTATATTAAATTTAAGGAAATATATAGAGAAATCTCATTTTAAAAACTTGCATACATTTAGATTAAATGTGGTGATGACCTGTGCATATTTTATAAATCAATTAAGCGAAGTATATCACGTGAGGAAGGCTAGCCTTCATGATTAGTTATTTTTCATATTAATGTCCTACATTTATAGAGATACATATATAAATATATAGGTATACGGAAGAGGTATGCTATAGCCTATATTGTAATGCAGTGAATAACATTTTAGCGAGGTCGCTAGGAAGACGTTAAATCGCGAGTTTTGATGATGCGTGAAAAGTATGATTAATACTGTAGCTTACAAATCATTTAGTGAACATTAAAAGTGCAAAAGAGTCAAGACCATCACCGTTTGTGTCGCCAAACAAAAATGCCTGAATTTGTGTAAATCCATGAGAATGTTGTAAACGTACTTCTATAATAATACCAAACGGGCTGAACTGGGAAAAGAGGGCAACACACAGCCTGAGGGAGAGATTAGTGCGACATGCCGTGGTGATAACGACTCATGTTTCTCTCTCCACTCTGTCCTCGCGCGAGTCTGTTACAAGCGCAGGACCTGAGATCGTTCCGGTGATCTGTATAATCATCGACCGATATTATGATATGATTTCAGAAACAAGCAGTTTAATTATTTCTGATCACCCATCTGCTGCTTCAGTGTCTTACAGCGAAGGTCAGATTTCACTGAGTCACGGAACTGTATGTAAATAATACGAATCATGACGTATAAGGAAGAGCATGATCTACCCACAATGCAACGCGACACGTTATATTGCACACACATTTATTACTTGTATCCATTGTATTTGATTATACTAGTTCGGTAGGCACATGGATAACACTCTTTGGTGATTTTGCTAATGTTTAGTGGAGTTGTAAATGTTGGGTAATGATGACGGTTTGCCTCACCGTCGTTCAGCAGCGTGTTTCCGTTAGTGTGGCACCTCCTGGTTTCTACAGTTCTTCAGTACACTCATGTTTTACCTCAGATCGCATAAATCTTTCGCCTTTTACTAAAGATTTCCGTGGGGAAGAACACTATGAGTATAAAGTAATTTTTTGATGCCCTGTCGATTGACGGGGCTTCCTATATTGGTAAAAGACAGAACAAAATCAATAAAAACAAATAAAATGTATGTTGTTTAAGTCATATGAAAACTGCAATAGGTAACTCAAACTGTACAATACAAAAGATTAAGAAAATTATCGCTATAATATTTTAATTTTGTTGTGAAACAGAAATTATTGCTCGTTATATAATTTTGAAGGAGCATGAGGTCAATGTAAAATCATTTAGATTACTTTTAATATTTATCTTTATTTTATGTGGATGCCACCACTTTCGTCAGGACCTTTTAAATCTGAAATTTAAATATTGCAGAATCACTAAAAACTTTTCAAACGAAACATACATTTCGCTATTATCTTGGGAAAGCATGTTTTTGAGAAAGTTATTTTGATTAGTGAAACATGTAAATTGATCACTTAGGGTTCTGTATCACTTTCCATCCTGTTAGTCTTTAATTTCTATTTAACGGTCATCCGTAATGAAATGGCAAGTTATTAATAACATCTTTCTAGAGGTTACATTATTTTATCAAGAAACAGACATTATTAACTGCACACAAAGTTACAGAATAAATCCTAACATTGGCTTTTCACTCAGTCTGGTGGCTGGTTGTATAAACTACTTAGACTAGTCTTTAAAAAGTTAGTCTTTTAGTTTTCTTCAAGAAACTCGGCTTCTTGAATTCTGTACAAAAATGTAGACTGGTCTAATTTGAAACTGAAAAGTAAGACTGATGACGAAACATTGTGGCTATGTTTATGCAACGAGTCTTTTTTAGAGCTGTACACGTGTAAAGAACTTTGGCTAATTTAACACTAGTCACTTTTACTTACAGCAACATATGCATAGAAAGAGGGACCATATATAGAGAGCCCAGTGACGACAAGAGCAGCAGAGTGTGAACAGTCAAGCGAGTACTCCAGAGTGCAATCTGGACGATGGGGCGGGGCGACGTGTAGCTCCACCCACCCCCAGTTCCATTGGTTTATACGGCAAATCTTATTTATGTAAACCCGAGAATGTGCATTCCTTTGATTTGACTATATTACAGAAATATGACGTGCTAACTCTAGAATCATACGACTATCTTAATTATAATCTGTTTAGTAACCATGGTAATTTTAGTCAGATGAAGTTATTGTTTACAAATAAACTCTTGATGACGACACTTCCGGGTTCTTCAGGCTGAACAGCGCTTCATTGAATCCTTGAGGATCGGCAGGTCGCGGATCAGCACTAAATTGGGATTTTATAAGCAAATTATGATAATTCCCTGTATTTTAGAAAGGGACAAACACGAACATAAGCAGACGATTTTACGTTTTAAAACACAACCGATTTTGTTGTTGTTTAAAAGGATAAGTTGCTCAATGTGTCACAAATTTGTAGTTTATAAAGTGCAAATAAATGTTTTCATGAGAATCTCAATGTGTCTTTGTTTATATCTAAATAAAATATTTGAGCATGTATTGATTCTCTTACAGTTTTTAAAGGGTCCTATCTTACAGTAAATAAGTGTCCGTGACATCAAATATGACAAATCTATGTGGATTTATGAATCCACCACATCGTTGTGTGAGCGTGCTCTAATCTGTGTACGGGATGAATTTAGATTCAGTTATTAACACTCGATCAATATCGAATATTAAAATGACTCGGAGCTGTAAATCTGAGCAACAGGTACGTGAGCACTTTTAATAAAAGACCTTCTCTGTGATTCATATTTATTAAATACTATAATAGTTACAAAAAAATCTAAAATCAGTTGGCCTAATATACAGTGATTCCTGGTTCTTTTTAAAGGATTGAGCCACAAAACCAGTGATTTAATTTGTGCATATAGCCTATATATAAAAGTATAAATAAAAATGTTGCAGAGAAAATATATGAACATGTATTGCTCAAATACGCACTAAAGCACATTAATAATACTATTTGCTGTAAGTCGGATTTAATAACAGCCATTTTAGAAAACCAAGACATTTAAAATAAGCCTATATGCAAAAAAATGTGTCTATGTCTTCCTGAACTACAGTGAATTATCATCATATCCTAAGTGTTTGCTTATACACGATCCTAAAATAAAGAATAGGCCTATAGTCTACATATAAATACACATTATACAAAACAGCTAAACCTCAAACAGTGGATCATTTTTATCAACATCGCCCAGCTAAAACTGCTATGAGCGCAGTGGTTACAGTAAAAAGTGCAATAATATCTGACTTCATTTAATGTGCAACCCACCTGTTGAGATTGAGAACCACTATTTCATCACACAGAAACATAATTAATATTTCTCATAGGTGAGGTTATTTATAGCATAGGTCGCATGGTCTATATCATGGCCATGAATTAAGAATTTGTTCCCCAGACTTAATTCTTGAGCCGCTCATATTACACAGTTCTGTTCTGCCCGAAGTACTCAAGTAGATATCGCTGCAGCCACCAAGCGTTTGATAGGAACTTATAACTAATTCCTCAAATTAAAAAACAAACATTTGCTAATTGATTCTAACTAAAATCGTTGTTAGCACTTAATATTTCTGTAGTACAGCCAAGCAGCTTAGATCATTCATAAAAACGTATATAAAAGAATGCTCATGAGCAAACATCTACACAAATAATCTCTGCTGTACTATAAACCAATGAAAGTGGTGGTGGGCGGAGCGACACGTGTCGCCCCACCTTAATGTTAATCATCCAGGGTGCACTCTGGAGCTACTCACTAAAAGTGTTGGCTACAGCACAGAATGAGATTCAGCCGGCGCGTGGACCCCTGCTGGCCGGATGTGAACTGCAGGTGGTTCTTGGCGCTTAAAATATTCTTTGTCTGATCCTGAATGTCTCAGCACTGCTTTTAAGTTTGACTTTTTAAAGAATATTTTGCATATTGACTATATTTATATGCCTACCAGAACACCGCATGTTGCGAGAAAAGCGTTTAAAATATACAAAAGCTACGCCTGTGTTTACATGCGCGCTTCTCAACCCCAGTATTTGCAGTTATCAGCAAGTTGTGATTTAAATTGTGAAACTTGTCTTTCTGCAAAACACAGAAATAAACCGTTTTCTTAAAGGTATAGTTCAGCCAAATAATGAAAATTCTGGCAATAACTGGTGTTTCTCCAAAACTGTATGATTTTGTGTCTTCTGTTGAACATTAAAGGATACTTTTTTGTCCATACAAAGTCAGTGGACTCAGCACATGCTGTTTATTTTGTTTAGTTGTACATTCTATCTTTATTCTTTAACTTAAAATTCTTACCTCTTTTATTTTTAAATAAGATGGGTAGATTACTTACAAATTGTAATCCGTTACTGCTTCCGAATTACATGACCAAAATTGAAGTTAGTAACGTAATTCATTACATTATGAACAATTACACATTTTAGGTTGGCTAATACAATAAGACTACTTTTAGATTACTTTTGACCCATCTGTTTTACATTGATTTAAATAGGATAATATTCTACCATCTTGATATAAAATACTAAGGGACTATTTACACCTGGTCACTTCATGCGTTTTTTCTGACCAGGTGTAAATGCCCTCCGAAAAGCATTTGAGACGGATATAAACCCGATCGCTCAAACTACTTCAGGAGGTGGTCTGGGACACATTCCAGATGAAACTGGACAAGTGTAAATGCATCTGGTTGTTGAAACCACATGTACTAATTTTACTCCTCTCAAAATATTAAAATAATAGACGTTTTATAGGCTACATGGCATGTTATAGTCAGATAGGACAGCGCTAACGCAACAAGCATCACCGAGGATGAGTAACAGCAACGCTATCTCACGGCAATTCATACTTATTTTACAAGGTGGCTAATTCGTATGACCTCACTCGTACGATTTGTCTAAACTCCAGTGACGGGTAGGTTTAGGGGCGGGGTTAGGTGTAGGTCATTCGTACAAATTCATAGTATTGGCAACTCGTAAAATACGTACGAATGAGCAAAAATCGTATGAATTTGTAAAAGTGAGGTCGTACGAATTACCCACCTCGTAAAATATGTACGAATTGCCGTGAGATCGGGCTGGTAATGGAGTATCTTTTCAGCAAGCCGACGCGCAAACTACCACGAAACTCAAAGTATGTCGCAGACGCTCAACACACAATCACCTTCATTAAAAGTAGTGAGACTAACCTATCTTTCCAGTTCTGATGCTGCGCTCTCTCCTGTTGCGGTCTCTGATATTGAAATTAGCTGATAATTAATCAAATGCAGCGCATATCTATTGCTTTAATTGACGTGAACTCTGTTAAATTTGCATATTGCATGGCAATTGAAGAACGGATTTATATCTGTTTTGCAAAGCCACATTTATGTAGCCAAGTGTAAATGGGAACGTTTTAACAAATTGGATAGATTTGTCTAGTGTTAAGTTTCCACAGTCAGTGATGATTTGGGTTGCTGTCATCTGCTGGTGTTTGTCCACTGTGTTTTCTGAAGTCCACAGTCAATGCAGCCATATACCAGGACATTTTTAGAGCACTTCCTGCTTCCTTCTTTATGGAGATGCTGATTATTTCATTTTCCAGCAGGACTTGGCATCTGCCCACACTGCCAAAGGTACCAAAAGCTGGTTCAATGACCATGGTGTTAGTGTGCTTGATTGGCCAGCAAACTAGATTCTCTATGGGGTATTGCCAAGAGGAAGATGAGAGACACCAGACCCAATAATGCAGATGACCTGAAGGCTGCTATCAAAGCAACCTGAGCTTTCATTACACCTCAGCAGTGCCACAGGCTGATTGTCTCCATACCACGCCGCATTGATGCAGTAATTCATGCAAAAGGAGGCCCAACCAAGTATTGATTGCATACAAATGTCAGGCTTCTGAAAAGTATGTTCATTTGTTTAAAATATCCTTTTTTATTGATTTTATGTAATATTCTAAGTTTTTGAGACACTGAATTTTGGGTTTTCATTATCTGTAAGCCATAATCATAAACAATTCAAGAAATAAAGGCTTGAAATATTTCACTATGTGTAATGAATCTATATAATATATGGGTTTCACTTTCAGAAATGAGTGACAAAAAATATTGACCTTTTTCATGATATTCTATTTTTTTTAGATGTACCTGTACATGGCCAATTATTATACATTCATCATGGAGTCCTTTTGTAGTGGCAGTATCCTTGTTATACAAGGTTGTAGGTGGGTGTGTATGTTTGTTTTTTCATTGCATGTGCACATTACAGCATATCATATTGATCTTCCCTGTCTCAAATGTTTCAGACAAGCCTGGGATGCATGCATGCATTAATGTGTGTAAGTGTGTGTTTATAACAGTCTGTTATAACCACAGGGCCCCTGCCCATGTCATATTGCTAGGACTGTCTGCTGTAAGTTTCTCCTGGTCTGAAGTAACAACTCCGTTTCTGCATAAGTTTAGCTTTACTGAACCCTGCACCATGTCATGGCCTTTAGGGCCATTAAACCCGTATGGTCACGGACCAGCATGTGAGCCAAGTCTGATCTTACCTCTACGCTGCAGATAGAGACGCCTCTCCCAGTCCTTTTATTTCACTGGCAGTATTGATGTCCTCTCAGAAGAAACAAGAGAGTGATCAAGAACGGTCAGTGCACTTTAGATGAATTTCAGGACACCGTTTCTGGCCTGCAGTGCTGCCAGCGATCTCGCTCCCTTCTATCTTCAATCTCTCATCAAACAGTACACACCAGCATTCAGCTGCTTCTGGTCACTTCACTCCCTCATCACAAAGAGGTTTATCCACGCCAAGACATTTTCTCCATCCTGCACATTGGTTGGACGCTTGTTGTGCCACATTAAAACCACAGACAGATAAAGCGAATAACACTGATTATATTGTTAAAATGGCACCTGTCATGGGGTGGAATCTATTGGACAGTAAGTGAAGAGTCAGTTGAAAGCAGAGCAATTGGGCAAGAGAAAAGCAACTTTGACAAGAACCAAATAGTGATGCCTGGATGAATTGGTCAATGCATCTCCAAAATGGCAAGTCTTGCAGGGCATTGCTGGTATGCAGTGGTAAGTACCAATTCAAAATTGTGCAATGAAGGGTGATGGGCGCCCAAGTCTCATTGGTGCATGTGGGGAACGAAAGTTAGTCCATAGAGTCAAATCACACCAAAGAGCGCACTGTAGCTCAAATAGCAGAAAAACGTAATGTTGGTCATGACAGAAAGGTGTCAGAACTCACAGTGCATTGCATTTTACTGCATATGGGGCTGTGTAGAATTCCCATGATGACCCCTGTCCACCACTGAAAGCACATACAATGGGCATGTAAGCATAAGAACTGGACCATGGAGCAATGGAAGAAGGTTGCCTGGTCTGATGAACAGCCAGGTGCATGTGCGTCGTTTCCTTGGGGTACAGATGGTAGCAGGGAGGATGCACTATGGGAAGAAGGCTGGCAGGTGGAGGAAGTGTTGTTCTCTGGACAATGTTTAGCCGGAAAACCTTGGGTCCTAGTTACATGTTACTTTGATCACCAACCTAGAGATTATTTCAGACCTCTTCATGACACTGCTATTCCCTGATGGCAGTGGCCTCTGATCCATTGAAGCTTCACTTCACAACTTGCAGGACCTGCAGCTAATCTCTTGGTACCAGAGACCACAGGACATCAGAGGTCTTGTGGAGTACATGCGTTGACGCTTCAGAGCTGCGTGGAAGCATGAGGGGGACCTATTAGGCAGGTGGATTTAATGTTGTAGCTTATTAGTGTATACTAGGAATTAATGAGCTAGCATAATGTCCAGTATAGTTTTAAACACCCCTATACATAAGGGTGCAAGAAGCGATTTTGAATGCGGTCCTAACACATTGTTTTACTGCAGTCACATTGACAAAATGTTGTAGGCAAAAAAAAAACACGTCCAATTTCCATAATCAATATGTAGCGATGCATGAAGCACAGCTCACAAAAAAAAGACACTTTCAATCCGGCTTTCTGTTGGAGATGTCATCAGCCCCAAGGAAAATTTCCAATTGACCCTTCGTAAAGATCTGCTGGAACAAAGTATCAGCTTTCAAAATCTGTAATTCTTTTTAAAGAAATTCAAACAATAAATAGCATTTTGTGGCTCTTTAATGTGTTGTGACAGATCGCTGTAGTGCCTCAGTTTAATCGGTATGTGAACTGATCATCTATACTAGTTACAGCACGAAATAAACATGAGAAGGTATCTTGTTTCAAATGTGGAAAGAGTAAATGCACACCATTTTTCAAGTTTAAGTCCACCGGTATTAATCTTCTCTCAGGTCTAGTTTCTTTGTTGGAGAAAAAATGGCTGATTCAGCGTTATGATTGGTCAGATTGCCTGTCAATCAAACACCTTGTGAAGGATCAATTGTGCGGATTCTTACCGAAATGACTGGAATTTCGCAGAGAAGCAGCCAGGGGTACACATGACTGCTTTTTTAATGTTGCCATCTACTGGCTTCAAGGATCACTAAATGATTGGGTGAACAAACATGTCTGTGAATTCATTTAAAAGAGTCAAGAATTGGAAAAATCCAATTCCCAGCATTTTTTACTTTCAGGAGACCACCACCACCACCACCTAACTTCAACTATCTAGTCTAGCATCTTTTTTTTTTTGTCAAATGTAAATCTGTAATATCCCCAAACGGAATCAAAATATTAATAATATGAATCCTAAATAATGTTTCTTGACTATAGTCTTTCTACTGCTTGAATAATCTGCTTCCTCCATTACGTAACCATTGTGTTATGCGTGTTTTCAATAACGTTCACTAGGTTTGAACCGTCAGGACGTTCACGTGGAAAAACACACTTCAACACACAGCACTCTATACATGTGAACAACCTGCCGGGGGGTCAGAGGACACTGAAGAGATGTAAAGTGGGTGTAGCTGGTGATAAATATAAAAGCTCAGGGCTACTCCTGTACTTTCCACAATCACACCATAACATATATATTTTAAAGAGAGTGGGAGACATAATCTGCTGATGTTGTTGTAGGTGTAAAATTCATATGAAACCGAGGCATCAACACAGCTGACCTCTTCATTACAAGCCTAATGGAGTGTGTGTGTGAAGATTGATGTGGCATATAAACCCAGATGGTGAATATACGTACACTTGTGTGGCTTCGTGACCTCAGACGAAAGGAACAGATGGGATGAAGGAAGTTATAGGTATTAGGATATGGACTGTGATTGAAAATTCGAGGGGAATGTCATATAGATAAAATGGAGGAAAGAGGACCCAAATGAGAATGAGAGACTTGTGCTGATATGGTGCTCAATCAACCACAGTAGGCAACGCTGTCGACCTGCAACAGGAAAGTGCTGATTCAGGGGAAAGGAGGTGTGGAACTGGAATGGAGTGATTTTTTACTGCAGATGAAGCATTTATGTCGTGACTGAGGAAGAAAAAAATAAAAAGATGAAACCAGACAAGCTTTTACCTAACCTTTCTCTCCCCCAGTCATCTCCACTATATCTGCGAAGCACAGTCTAGTCAATACTTTAATATATTTACAATATAATTGTGATTTATGGACGTTATTTTTACTGGGAATATCGCCACCTAGTGGACTGTTGCATTAAGGAACAACTTTTCAAGCAGATCATCAACTCATTCCTTGACAATTCTGTGGCATTCTTAAACCTAGCCGATTCATACAAAATACTTTTTTTGCATTTCCAACGGTGGAAAAAGTATGCACACAATATTATATGACACTGAGAGTATAAAATTTCTCGATGTACTTTTGATCAAATAAATGGCACCTTGCTGAGCATAAGAGACTTCTTTGAAAATTATATATTTTTTATAATCTTGCTGACCCCAAACTTTTGAGTGGTAGTGTGTACCTCTCTAAGGACACTACATTTTAAAGATAATATACTTCCGTGAACCATAAACAATTATTGCACATGTCTGTGGAACTGTCTTTAGAACACCAAGAGTTTACAGGCAGTAGGCAATTAAAGTCACAGTTATTATAACTGGACACTGAAGAGACCTTTCTACTCGACACCAGATGATGTCCAGGGTTCCTGACCTGGACTGCAGATATGGCCAGTACAATAAACTAAAATTTGTGTTGAAGAACATGCAAGGGCCTTAAGTTTGGAGTAACACAGCCTTCACGTGCTATCAGAATGATCGTAAATATGAGTTTTCTAATCGGAAATTGGATGTGAACGGCCTTTCAAGTCGTATTTACTACTGGGAAATTAAATAAATGATTTTGATACCCGAGTTGGGTGGGTCATAAACTTTAAACATTGTGGAGGGGACAACCATTACTGCTATCAATGCTGTTCTCACAACAATTACATCCCTTTGTCTTGTCGCTAAAGTAGTGTTTTATAGGCTACATATGAACAATCATTCAAAGCATATTGTATGTTTTTATAAGCATGTATTTGACTGAAATACCAGAATTGTCAGCAAACTGCATTTATACCGTGATAAAAGTTTATATAATAGTCAACCAATGGGATGCTACATTTTATTCTTTCGGACATTAAAGCACTTGAATACGACAAGCTCGTAATCACGACTTCATAAATGGGAAATAGGAAATTTCCGATAGCATGTGAAGGCAGCATAACATCTCACAGGAAGAACGGGCAAATCTGGTGAAGTACATGAGAATGAGATGCACTGTAATACAGGTGCATCTCAAATTTGAATGTCGAGGAAAAGTTCATTTATTTCCGTAATTCAATTCAAATTGTGAAACTCGAGTATTAAATAAATTCAATGCACACAGACTGAAGTAGTTTAAATCTTTTAATTGTGATAGATTCTCTATGGGGTTCAGGTCTGGAGAGTTTGCTGGCCAGTCAAGCACACCAACACCATGGTCATTTAACCAACTTTAGTTGCTTTTGGCAGTGTGGGCAGGTGCCAAATCCTGCTGGAAAATGATATTAGCATCTTTAAAAAGCTGGTCAGCAGAAGGAAGCATGAAGTGCTCCAAAATTTCTTGGTAAACAGGTGCCGTGACATTGGTTTTCAAAAAACTCAATGGACCAACACCAGCAGATGACATTGCAACCCAAATCATCACAGACTGTGGAAACTTAACACTGGACTTCAAGCAACTTGTGCTATGAGCTTCTCCACCCTTCCTCCAGACTCTAGGACCTTGGTTTCCAAATGAAATACAAAACTTGCTCTCATCTGAAAAGAGGACTTTGGACCACTGGGCAACAGTCCAGTTCTTCTCCTTAGCCCAGGTAAGACGCCTCTGACGACAACTGTAGCCAAATTCCTTGACACGTCTGTGTGTGGTGGCTCTTGATGCCTTGACCCCAGCCTCAGTCCATTCCTTGTGAAGTTCACCCAAATTCTTGAATCGATTTTGCTTGACAATCCTCATAAGGCTGCGGTTCTCTCTGTTGCTTGTGCGTATATTTCTTCTAAACGTTTTCCTTCCACTCAACTTTGTTAACATGCTTGGATACAGCACTCTGTGAACAGCCAGCTTCTTTGGCAATGAATGTTTGTGAAGGGTGTCAATGATTGTCTTCTGGACAACTGTCAGATCAGCTGTCTTCCCCATGATTGTTTAGCCTAGTGAATCAAACTGAGAGACCATTTTGAAGGCTCAGGAAACCTTCCCAGGTGTTTTGAGTTGATTAGCTAATTGGCATGTCACCATTTTGTAATTTGTTGAGATTGGTGAATTTTGTGAAATGTGAGCCAAAATCATCACAATGAAACTAACCAAAGACTTAAACTACGTCTGTGTGCATTGAATTTATTTAATACACGAGTTTCACAATTTGAGTTGAAATTAATTAATTTTTCCACGACATTCTAATTTATTGAGATGCACCTGTACTTCGAACAGCTGGTGGACAAACAAGATATGGGGATTTTCAATGACACGAGTATCCCCTTTGTTGAGGGACTTTATTCCCTTTCTGTTCATCAAATGCTTGTTAAACTTGTTCATTCAGTTTATGTCTGAACTTGTTAAAACATTTATAGGTTATAAAATTTGCAGGACATTTTTGATGAGTTAAGTTAGCTAAAATGTCTAAATAAGCTATTTGACTATTTAAAGGGATAGTTCATCTGAAAATGAAAATTATACTATGATTTACTCACCCTCAAGCCATCCTAGGGTTATATGACGTTTTTCTTTCAGACAAATACAATCAGAGTTATATAATAAATTATCCTGGCTCTCCCAAGTTTCACAATGGGAGTCGAGATTTTGAAGCCCCCAAAAAAATGCATCCATCTTTCATAAAAAGTGCTCCACACGGCTCCGGGGAGTTAATAAAAGTCTTCTGAAGGGAATCGTTCCATTTGTGTAAGAAAAATACCTACACTTAAAGATTTATAAACCGTAATCTCTAGCTTCAGCTAACTGAGCCTACACATCACGAGAGGGTGATGAAGGACGTAGGCGTAGCGTAAGCTTCGGTGAGAAGTGATGAATGTGGCAGCACAGAGAAAAGAGCAAAACAAAACAGGTCCCAAATTAGAAGTACAAAAATGAGCAAGTGATAAAAAATAAATAAAAATGGAGGATTTCAATCAGCCAAAAGGAGATTGGTTTTTCCTTTGCTGTAAACAAAACTCTGCTCACGGAACTAGGATTTTCTCACCGGAAAGTCATAAACCTAGACTGGCTTGAGGGTGAATAAATTATGGAGTCATTTTCATTTTTGGGTGAACTATCCCTTTAATAACCCACATGCCAAATGACAATAAGGGAAAGTAGTTTCATAGGCAGAACAATTTCTGAAACTAGGACAAATAAATACAAATAACTAGTTTGTCTTTAGTAAATGTCTATTTGAACAGTCACGTTGATTTCAGGCATCCACCCTAGCACAATAAGAATACGTATTCAGATGACAAGTTGCAAAAGGCAAATGTAGCTCAAGAATGAGAGTCAATTTTAATAGTGCTTTAATAAAGTTCAGCAAAGGCAAAATAATAAAACTCAACGTTTCAACAAAATACTAAAGATCTCTACTTACATAACACAACCTTCATAGAGATGAGAATCAGAGAGAGCAGTTTGATTGGTAAAACAGTATATTAATAAACATTACGTTCCCTCACATAACCCAGATGGTAGTTCTGAAGTATTCTTTACTTACCATTAGAAAAGCAAAGCGAAATGTACAGTTCGTAGGATTTGTTAAAGGCTCTCCTCTTTAGACAAAAGACCTGATACCTAAATTAAATCTGAAAGGCACAAACAAGGAGCATAATGAACTACACTAAAAAAACAAAACAAAATAAACAAGAAAAAAAGCCCCAACACAAGTCCAAGCCAGTTCATTGAGCAAACATGGTACGGACATAATTTAACAAAACATCAATACTTTCAACTACTGAACATACAGACACAGAAAACAACAACCTGTCATTTTGCAGACTGTATGGAGGGCACAGATTAAAAAGTCAGACTAAATACTATAAAACAAAACATGGAGGGGGCGAGGGGAGGGGGGTCAACAACAAAACACCCTAACAAAGCTCCACAATGCACAGAATCAGGTGTTGAAATCCTCAGCAGAGAACGGGCTGAAAGGAGCACTTCTTTCATTAAGAGCACAGTTCGGTTTCATCCCTCCGAAATTCAATGCTGCCTGAGCTTCAGGAATAAATACAAACTACTAGAAATGTGTAAAATAAGCCTGACCGCAAGTAAAGAATGAAGGGTGGCCTGACCGAGCACTTCATTGACACCTAACGCAATAGATTGCACACAAACACACGCAGGACAACACAAGCCCTGTGATGCACTGCCCAGAAACATGCATCATACTGACAGAGCAGATATTTAGCCAGAGTACAGTTAGAAAATCCATGACAGACGTACAAACACGCAAACTATTTAGTGAGATCGACAACGTTACACTTAGCTTGCCTGTTTTCATTGGTATCTCTGCTGTTGAACATACAAAGGTCTAAAAACATAGCAAATATGAAAGGGAATTATTGGAACAGTTCTTGGTTGCTTGTTTTTAGTGTTTGTATAAGATGGCAAACAGTGATGAAATAGTCCTCGTGTTGGACGATTCGCTTTACACAGGATTCAGATGGCTGACCTATAGCTACGGAAATCACCAACAAACACGCACAGCTGCAGTAAAAACTGGCCGTCTTAACACACCAGAGTCAACTTTAGTTCGCGCCAGGCGCTGAAATTGGCTTCCTGCGCCTAATGTTTTCATACATCTGAGGGGCAAGAATATTGTTGTAAGAGAAGTTACGGAGTCCTGTGAAACTCTACAGGTAAAAGGGCCATCTTAAAAGGAGGGGGGAAAGAAAAACAAATCTCTTGGACGGCACACGTTATTTTTGTGCCGATATCATTTAAATAGCACAGGGACGTTACTCTTCAGCCCCCCCCCCCCCAAGTGGGAATCTCCTGAAATGTACAGTTTCAGGTATCGATGCTTCTTGCCTTAAGAGTGGACAGTTCTGGGTTTCGTTCTTTACCATTTACCACTCTGCATCTCCAATGGCTTTGGAGAACACGTAATCCCGCCCGTTCAGATTCATTATCCCGTCTTTCAGGTGAAATTTCCATTTGTTCTTACTTCTGTGAATCTGAAGCAAAAGATATAGTCTCAATTTAATTTCATGAACCATAAATAAATAAAAAAAAAGTTTGCTTTAAATGTCAAAATTGTTTAATATGTCAGTGATATACAATTTTAATGCAATGTTTATAGATTGATTTTATTCTTCAAGTTTGAATACATTTTTCATCATGTAATGTCAAATTTCTCACAAACAGAAATATTTCGGCAATAAATTTAAAGATATGTAATGTGACACTTTAATAGTTTATTTATTAGCACGCGTTAATACACTTGCACTTAAAAAGTAATGCACTTTTCTCTATGCAAGGGTCCAATTTCATTTGTAAATTTTTTTTTGCATTCAATTTCTAGGCATGAAAACAGCATAAAAATCGTGGTACCACAGATTGACTTATAGTTTAATTTATCCATATTGCAATATATTTAAGTGTTTACACGACACAATCTGTCATGTTTTAAGTGAACGATTGTGGAACTGTTGGGGAAACATCTGATGTGTAACATTATATTAGATCTGTGCATTACAGTAGGTCTTAATATAGGCCATCCGTCTCATTAATGTTATAATCAAACAATAAAATAAAAGCGATAATCACTCGCTGTTCTTGATTGAACTGCTTTTGTAGTTTTAATCATCAATGTATTTGTAATGAACACTAAAGGGATTTTTACATTCGATTATTTGTTTTTCATACTTGAATGCTTTTGTTTAGATGTAAAATGGAAAAGGCAATGCATTATTTGTTTCTTACATTTGTTCTACTGCTTTTTTTGCATTTGTTCTTATTTACAATAATAAATAAAATAAAAATAACTATATTGTGATTATTAATATAGTAATGATAATTAAGAAAAGAAGTGGAGGAAAATGTTGCTAGGTGATTTTGCTTTGGAACCTTCAGAAAACCTCAACTCCATTTTTCAGAATTGAGTTTGCTAACTCTGTCGAATTCAAACCTTTGTAGCTCAGTTATTTTTCATCAGATTCCAACAAATCATATAGCATTTGAATGCCTTTTAATGGAGAATGTGAAATATAAAAAAAACACATTTTTGAAAATCTGCTCATTTTGACTCGTTAAGCCAGCACAGGTCACATGTATATATAAAACACAGACATTGTGTGGACCCAGTTATCACCCATTTAAGGAAGGAAGAGAGAGAGAAAAATGTCTTCCTATATATTTTCTCATGGTTTTAAAACCACCTCATTTGGGGTGCCCTCGATAAGAATTTTTCCTATATCCATTTTAAGCATATCGACTTCGCACATTTATTAATAAACTTTAAATCATTATAATGGTTTAATTCAAATGGCCAAATAAGGGCCTCCATTCAAAAGTGAGCACACCGGCAGAAGTAGATTATAAATGTGTCAGGGAAAAACAGTGGAGGCTGCTTTAACATTTTAATAATTCACTGATAAACAAGTGCTTTCTTTGTTTCGGTTTAAGAGATTAATTAGTCGACACGGACTCGTCATCTCCGCAGTAATGATAATCAGAGATTATTTGTTTTGCATTTTAATTGGTTCATATATTTTTAAAGAGGTCATATGATGTTGCTAAAAATAATATTATTTGGTGTAATGTGTATACGTGGTTCGAGGTACAAAAAAACACTTGCGTTTGAATAGTCCGTAGAAAATGCTTTAAATATCGAAACGTTACAGGCTGCGAGTCAGCCCATGCGCCATTAGATTTGCCCCACTTTATAGTGTTCACAGCCATTCATAGTGTTCACATTGTAGGCTACTCTCTCCCAGGTTCAGGAAACACACTCGAATATTTGCGTTGTACTGTTCTGGAACAGTGTTGTAAATATAACAACCACTGATTTCAAGTTGTGTCCTCTTTTGGAAGCGCAAACAATGTACTTTCGCTTTCACAACAAAACACACAGCGTCTCCACGACAAGGCACCGGTGGCCGCAATATTACAGCGAGAATAAAAGTGCCACCTTCGTCTTTGCGTATACTTTTGGGCGGTGTTTTGCAAATCTCCCCGCATCATGACGTAGACATGTGGAGGCGTGTTTGAATGAGCCGTTTTAGGAGGGCGTGGCATAGTTTTAACAATGATTATGAACATCTCTTTGGTTTCGAGACTTTAGTCTTTGCAACTTCAGGGATCGTATTATGCACAATCAGCTTGTAACACTCCAAAGAGAAAGAAAAACTTGAAATCGCATCATATGACCCCTTTAATGTCTGTAAGGCAAATCTTCACGGCGGGTCGTAGTTTCGTGCTCAAGTTCACAGAGAACAAGACGGCAGAAAGCACATTGTTTGCTTTCATTATTTTACAAAAGCTATTTTGTTGTTATTGTGAGTGCACAAATAAACGATCTTTAAAGTTAAAAGCAGGGCTGTATTACTCTTAGAGTGCGACCAATGACCAAAAACGACAGAGCAAGCAATTAAGAGCGCGTAACGCACGGCGCCTCTATCTGCACCCTAATTTCTCTCGGGTGCGACTAACAAAAATCCTAGGGCGCACTGGTGCGTCCACAAACACTCCATTCGAGAAAAGAAAAAAAAGTAGCGCACATTTCTCTAGCGTTACTCAGAAACTCTGGTTCAACAAAAGACACCCCCGTTAGGCTTATATCGTGGTCTAAACCAATCAGAGATAGTGAAGGGCAAATGTTAAGTCCCCCCCTCTGTGGTGGATGAATGATTGGTGAGCGTTGGAATCGTGGTCCAGCCCGATATTCCGGTATGTGTGTGTGCGCGTTGAAAAATGCGTCACGTGTGCTGCTGCAGTCAGACAGAGAGAAAGAGGTGAGTAGTAGAAATGCGTGCAGTGTTGCCAACTTAGCGACATTTAGCGCCTTTGTAGACCCCCATAGCAACTTTTTGTTTTCCAAAAAAAGCAACTAGTGACAAATCGAGTCTCTCAGAGTGTCTCTGTGATCGCCGCAACGGCGCGAGATCAGCGCGCTTTCTCTGCATCTGCTCTGTTCAGCGCGAGAGGAGCCCGTTCAGTTAAAACAGATATTATTGCTTCTCTAAATGTACACGCAAATATAGAAGAAATCACAGCACTGGAATTGTCTTGTCTTATATTGTTTCTTATTTGATTTCATCAGACAACGGCTCAATACAATTATAAATTAGTATTTTTGTGCAGACTTGGGGGCAGCTTCTTGGAAGGGAGAGCTGGTTATGAATTCTTAAAGGGACGTGTTTCAGTCATTATTTCATATTTATCCTGTTGACTGACAACATAAACAGTCAAATATATAAAGTAAAACAGTTTTATTGAGAATTTGGCTGCATTAAAATACAGTATGAGCACAGAGAGACGATTAGACAGAACAGAACAGTTATTTTTTTCTTTACTTTACTTTGTCATTTAGCAGACGCTTTTATCCAAAGCGGCTTACAAATAAGAAGTAACTAAAATTAAAAGTTAAAACTATACATATTATATACACACATTTAAGAAGATAAAGACATGAAATAAACATGACAAATGCATACAACATTTCAAAACTAAACATTTAAATGAAAATAAAGCTAAAAAAAATTCTAAATATTAAATCAAGAAAAGGTATGAGTATAAAAATGCTTCTAACATAACACTAAAGGCCTAAGTATACTTCTTTTTTGCATAGTAAGAATTGGTTATAAAAACTGTAAATACTTTTTTTTTTCATAATGTTTAGTGCAATTATTTGGTAGTCTGTGGTGGGATGGGGCGCAGGATTGTTTAAGGGGGGGGGGTTTGAGAAGCACTGCACTAGAGCATCCCTTCGTTCAGACACAGTGGAAGATCTGATAAGACTCAGTGTAGAGGGGGCAAGTCTGGAAGATGTTGATGCTAGAGAGAGTGTGGCCAGCTGGTTTAGCCAAGGACAAAGATCAAGAAAGCTAAACTACAGGAGTTGGCAATCCGAGGGGCATGTGACTGCAATGGAGGATAGTCCATAAGACATTGAGCCATGAGATGTTCAGTTTGACGCCCTTAAAACACTTAATTTAGATTTTATTTATCTTGAGATGTTTTAAGTTTAAATCTCTGCTCAGTGAAGCACTTTAAGCACCAACACTTTTTCAGTAAGTTACCTTTCTTGTAGAATTGTGCTTCAAATAAAGAACTTTATGTTGACCAGATTGTTAGTTAGTCGTTTACTAGTCAATATTGCCTATATAAAAATTTGGGTGCACCTAACTTTTGTGCCAGTGCACCTAAGAAAAAAAGTTAGGCGCACCAGTGCACCCAATGCAAAAAGTTAGTCTAGAGCCCTGTTAAGTCATATTTGTGGTGGATGAATGATTGGTGAGCGTTTGAATCTCCTGCCCGATATACCGTTTTATCATTGACCAGCCGTTAATGATCTGCGTGACTTCGCCATTATGCATTTTTCAATCAAATTTTGGTCGACTATTAGGGGGCAGCCCTACAAATGAGGTAACGCAAGTTACAAGACTCACCTTGTCATACTGGCAAACCACCACATTCTCAGTGTCGAACAGCTCCTGATCTTCCTCATCACTGACGTCGTCACCACTGTTTAACGGCTCCTAAATTAAAAGATTGTCAAATAGATGAACTATGACTGGATCAGACCAGACTGCCCGGCACAAGCATCATTAATTTACTATTGTAGCTTTATAATCTTCAATAACTTTTTTATTGTTATATACTCCTTTTGTTCAATTATGTTTTTAATGGGTTTTAATGAACAATAACACTTTCCAGACAGTACCTCCTCCACTTGGCCATCCTCTCCACCATCTTTCTCTTTGTCTTCATCCTCGTCCTCATCATACTCGTCCTCCTCTTCGTCCTCCTCGGAGGACGTGTCTCCTGCACCGTCCACCTGGAGCACCATGGGAGGTTGCTGCGAGGCCTGTTGCTGCTGTGGCTGTTGTTGCGGTGCTTGAGGCTGTGGCTGCACATGCACAGCTCCATGTTCCTGCTGCACAGCCATCGATGCTGCCTGCATGACCTAAAGATACACAACTTCCCTCAATACACACATGCCTCATGCATTTTTCAGCATCAGAGACGTGTACTTCATGCTTGAGGTCAGAGATTCTGCTGACCTGAGTGTTCTGCTGTACTTTATTTCCTGTGAGGACAATCTGCTGCGGCTGGATGATGACTCCGGTCTGCTGGGAAAGTCCTCCCTGAAGAGGAGTTAACACCTACATGAAGAGAAACACATTCACTACACAGATCATGTGACTCCTCACAAGACTTTGAAAACAAACTGTAACAGTAAATTAATGTAAAAAATGCTACAGTAACACCCTGGTAAGTGGTTAATGGCAAGTTTCCTTACTATGGTGAAAAAATGTTAATAGATCTACGGGAACAATACTACTTAAATGTAATTTTTCCCCACAGGGAATTCTATGATGCTTCACATTTGATGGTTTTTCCATTTTAAAAGTTTCTTCTACATTAGGCTTGTTTTACATTTTGTGATAAAATGAATGTTTATTGCATTATTTTTGTGTTATGTACGATGGCGGTTTTTGTATGACATTATCCATTTCTATATATTAGCATTTCCTTCAGTTTGTGGAAAAGCTACCTGTACCAAATTCTGATTCATCATGTGGCTCTATATACTATGTAGGTAAAGTAAATACGTAAAAACATAAATAAATGCAAATAATCAAACATATCACTTTACCACACAATTCAAATAAAAAAGTAATAAAAAAAAGTATATTTATTTAAAAAGAAATACGTATATGTATCACTATTTTTCTTTATTCACTTGCATATGCAAAATAAATAATCAAGAAAAAAAAGAGAAAGCATTCTTTAGTAAAATAAAAAATACAAGTATAATCTTAGTATAAATAGAAAAAGCTAATTACACTACTCAACGTTAAAGTAAAGTTGCGTGGTTAATAGGTTAAAATAGCTTAATAAAAATTAAGCAAAAAAAGGAACTTCTTTAACAAGGACCAAAATTAAGTACTCAAATGCGTATTGACATTTTATGAGCTAATGAAATGGTCTGTTTTATTATTATTCCTTTAAATTGCTGCTTTTTTTAAACAGTAAAGATCTGGCAACCACAGCTGCCCGTTTTTTATTTCACAGATTATTAATTAGTGTACATCTTTCATAAACCACTGGAGTAACCCTGCAATAGTAAATCCTGCTCTACTTCCACCAGTTCTCTTCCAGTAAAACCGTCCTTCATCAGTTCTGATATTGCATTTTAAACGCGCAAGACGTCAGACAGACTTCCTGCTTTGGCTAGCTATGATGAGGACCTCTGCTGACTCTAGGAAACAAATCTCACTCATCAAGTGCGTAGACGCAGTCACAACACACCCTGCAGTGACAGAACTAGAACAAACGTGTCACTGCTGTGTTAAGTGAAGTATGAAGCACAGACCTGCTGTATGACGGGGGACTGCACACCTCCAGGCTGCATCTGCTGCAGCAACATTTGCTGCTGGGGTTGAATGATGTATTGAGCTCCATTGGCAGCTCTGACCACCTGCAGGATCTGACCTGAAGACAACAGAGAGATGGGCTTTTAGAAAGGTATTCACACTTGTGTTAACATGCACAGTCACGAAACGTGAACAAGGCAAAAGAGGGAGGACATGACTCGGTCTACCAGGAATTTATTAGATTATAGAAAGAGAACGCTGCAAACTAAATGGATAATTATTCTATGTGAGTGATGGGTTGCTGGCCAGTTGAAATTATTAGCTCATTAAACGCAAAACTTCCAAAGAAAAAGTTAATGTCTGAGCCTGACAAATGAACAAGTTCAAACAATATAAACATTTAACAGATCATTTACGTTTCTATCACTTACTGCTCAGCTTTTTACCACTTAAAGGAGGTAGTTCGCCTAAAAATGAATATCCTATCATCATTTACTCACCCTCAAGTGATTAGTTTAAAACAAGGCACAATTTGACCGGATTTACAGAACGGTTGAAACTAAAAGACGATGCTGTGCCGACTATATTGGATCCGACAGTAATCTCGCAACACAAGTGCGAGTAACGTTTTATTACATGATCACTTTTACTTTGTTATTACAGATCTTTTAATATGTACCGAGTATGTATATATTTTTAAGGGGTTAGTTCAACCAAAAATGTATATTCTGTCATTAATTACTTACCCTCATGTCATTCAAAACCCGTAAGACCTTCGTTCATCTTCAGAACACAAATTAAGATATTTTTGATGCTTTCTGAGAGCTCTCTGACCCTCTCATAGACAGCAAGGATCCTTACACGATCAAGGCTCAGAAACGTAGCAAAGAGGTCGTTAAAATAATCCATGTGACATCAGTGGTTCAACCATAATTTTATAAAGCTACGAGAATAAGGAAAAAAACAACAACGACTTTATTCAATAATTAGTCTCCTCCGCGTCAGCATAGTGCCATTTTGGAGAGTATTACATACGTAAACAATGCATGCTGTTCTGTGTCAGCAGCACCGTACGCGGATAAATTGTTTACTCTTTGATCTGAACGTAAACAACATATCCGCGTACATACATTGTTTACATACGTGATACTCTCCAAATTGCGCTATAGGGTGACACAGGAAACAAATTGTTGAATAAAGTCATTGTAGTTTTCTTTGCAGACAAAATGTATTCTCGTAGCTTTATAACATTATGGTTGAACCACTGATGTCACATGGATTATTTGAACGATCTCCTTGCGACGTTTCTGACCCTTGATTGTGTAAGGATCCTTGCTGTCTATATAGGGTCAGAGAGCTCTAGGAAAGCATCAAAAATATCATAATCTGTGCTCCGAAGATGAACGAAGGTCTTACAGGTTTGGAACGACATGAAGGTGAGTAATTAATAACAGAATATTCATTTTTGGGTGAGCTATACATTTAACCTACAATACAACAGCGTCCATCTGTGAAGGACAGACTGTCAAAACTGCTAATCATGACAGAGAGCGTTTACTTCCAAGTCTACAATCCACCACACCTATTCAAACACAGCGTTCTGATGAGGGTCACGGGTTTTCGAAATTCGAAATTCTATTTAATTATAGAATATCGATTAGGTTGTGCATTATTTTCTAAAGGTGTAAGGGCTTGAAATAAAGAGCCTGGCGTGAAGGACGCTTATTTGTCTTCCAATCGGGCCATGCAGGTGGTCATAAATTGTTTTTGCATGGTTTTTAAGTTGTTTGTTTAAAAATGTAAGCTTAAAAAGCATTTGGGCGCGAAAGACAACTCCTTTCAGATGCGCGCTGTGTTCTGTTCTGTGTGAACAGCGCGAGCACAGAGCCGCGTTATAGACACCGCGAGACGCCTGAACGGGCATCTGAAGTATGTCAAACTACCCCTCTTGAGAACTTTAATAATTCATCTAATTGATTTATATACTGAAAAAGGCAGATTTATTTAAGAGCATGCGTTAACACAAACTGACTGTCGGCACCGGGCGCGGCACACAGTTTACACAATACATACACACACACACTATAGTGTGAGCACTAACCATGTAGAGAACGGAACTTCTGAAGTGCAGGCTATTGCGTGATCATAGATGTTAAGCATATAGAGAGGGCCGTTTGTTACAGCGTCCCAAACAACTCAAAATAATAAACCAAAGTTAACAAAACGATACTCCAAGAGTGCTTCTCTGCCGCCTTCACGTCCTGTTTCCCATTAATGAAGCTGGAGCCCTATTCAATATGTTTTTTGCTGAAATAATAACGTAATATTCCACTGGCTGAAAATTATATGCAAAATATTTGTGTTGTTTTTCGTGTTATGTGAAGAATGCATTGGATGCCAACTTATTATTATTATTTTGGCAGATACACGTATTTTCACTTTAACTTCAGGCAATTAACGATTTTATTTATTTATTTTTCTTAAAATATTATGACGTTAATTATTTAGTTATTTATTTGAGAAAGATAAACCTCAAACGTGCGCTGGCCGCTTGGTATTTAAAAAAACAAAAACTTGAATTTAACAAAAATAAGATGTTCCAATCATATTTCCTAAATTAAATTAATAAAGAAAGGAAACAAAATTACCAATTTGATTAAAAACCAAAACGGTTAAATGGCTCAGCGAGAGAGAGAGAGAGAGAGACACGGGCTGTAGGCTCAGACGGAGAATTCTGAGAAGCTCAGGGATTATATTAGTTTCAATTCAAAGTTCCCCGAACTAATTGAACAACACTCCCGCTTCTTCCAGGTGAACATGTTCATTTAGTTTTATATATATGAAATAGGTTATTGTTATGAAGACAGACGTTAAAATTAATGTTCAAAATAAGTGCGTCATTCAGGCAGTTCACAATGTTTTAGCGCGAAATATGTTTTAAGAATGATATTCTGTTTACCGCAATGTGTTTTACGCTTAATATTCATTGGTAAAGATTTAAGATTTTCTTTTTAATAATATGAATGTTCATGCTCATTTTTAAAATAGAAATTCCTAGCAGCTGTAATCGGCTTCTGTTAATAAATGCTTATTAGGTTAAGTTATATTAATATGTTTCACTCTACTTTACAACCATTCATTTTCTTGTTAAGATAGAACTCTAAAATTAAACAGTTTATTACAGATTGAACCTGGATG
This sequence comes from Schizopygopsis malacanthus, assembly GCA_027474115.1. Classification (NCBI taxonomy): domain Eukaryota; kingdom Metazoa; phylum Chordata; class Actinopteri; order Cypriniformes; family Cyprinidae; genus Schizopygopsis; species Schizopygopsis malacanthus. The sequence goes on along the minus strand of CM049864.1, from coordinate 40,655,646 downwards.
GTCTCTCTCCCCCTCTCTCTCTGTGTGTGTGTGTGTGTGTGTGCGCGTGGGTGGGCGGGTGCAGACGGGAGGGGAGCGATTTTCGAATAGTAATCGAATAATACACATTATCGAATATTACTTTTGCTTAAAATGCCCACCCTAGTTCTGATGAGGGGGGTTAAAAAAAGGACAGAAAAGAGCCTAGTACTTCCAAATTATGTTTTTGGTGTAAAACTCTTGATAACATTATAGGTAGATCTCAGAGAACAATACAAAATTAAAAGGCAGTTCATGGCCCCTTTACAAAGTTAAGTTATTAATTATTATAGAGATAAATAAAACCCCTAAATATGGAAGCGAAAATTATAATGTGATATGCATTTAAGTTATGTTATATTTATTTATTTTAAGTCATCTTGAGGCCCCCTGGTTGAGCACCACTGTTAGAATGTAATGTCTTACCCTGAGCGGTGATAAGTTGCTGAAACGGTGATACACCTGCGGGTAAAGCCAAAGTTGCTGCTGTGGCTGCTGCACTCTAGTGGAACAAAAGATTGAAACAAGAATTGAATCCACAGAGGACACACATATATTAAATGATCAGGTAGAGAGGGAGTGAGAACAATATCCTTGTTGGAATCTGCTGTGTAATCTAATTTGAAGTCGCCAGCTTTGTCTAAACCGTATTCCAGGAAGACTCCACCCATCTGTTCTCCTGCTGGCATTATTGCTGATCCTACAGAGAACTACAGCGACCAACCCACTCCAGTCATCCACTGTCAGTGGGAGATTTCTGGATTCTGAATTTACATTTATGCATTTAGCAGACGCTTTTATCCAAAGGGACTTATATATTCAGGCTATACATTTATTTTATGTCAGTATGAATAACAGTGACTGTTGGTGGGGTGATGTTGGCATGCTCAGATTTGCATCAAAGCTACAATAATGAGCAGTGGTGCAGCTAACTCTAAAGGCCCGCTCACACTAGTGACTGTAAGCTATAAAGCCACTGAGGAACAATAAATATCAATGGAATCACTCTCAGAATGACTTCAGCTCATGAATGATAAACACGCCAACAGCCAATCAGATTCAATCCTGCTTTAAGAGCTTGAGCATTTAAAGCAACAGACAAAATAACAGCCTTAACCCAAGCCAACCGAAACACTGGAGCTCACATAATTTGCCATTTGTGCGAACTCTGAACTACAAACCTTAAAAAATTAAGTCAGTACAGCTCTGTGCAACAGTAAACAAATTGTAAATACCCAAAGACATGAATCATACAAAAACAGCTCTATATTTCAATCCAAACACTAACATGTGAATGAGAGGAACTCGACACTCACCATTCCAGTTGCGTTCATGTGCTGGAGAGTCTTCGGATCCTGAACAAAGACCTGGTGCTGAGGAGCTGAGGAGAGACACACAAACAGTTTACTATTGACTATGTACTGGATCTTGTTTCATTACTAAGAACAAGTGCATGTTCAGATCAGGCCTCACCCTGCTGCACTGGAGGCAGGAGGATTTGCTGTGGTTGGGTTTGTTGTAGCGTCTGCTGAGTATGTTGGACATGCTGCTGTTGAGCTTGCAGAACATGCTGTTCCTCCGTATGATAACCCACCACCGCCTTGGACTGCATCAGCTTACTCTCCCACAGCTGCTCAGTAACGGAAGAGCAGCGAGATGCAGGTTTAAATAAACCATCTATCCATGCAGCGTGTTAGTATTCATTACAACAGCAGACATCTTACAGTTTTCAGCTCCATCAGGACCTGTTCATCCACTCCCTCGTCCAGGAAAAGCTCTCGGACTTCACTGATGACATCCTCCATCACTGATCTATACAGTTTAGGCTACAATGAAAGCAAACATTGAATCACTTCTTACTACCGAATTACAAATCAAATATTATAAATGAATTATTTAATGAATTGGTTGTATCGGTTCAGAATATCAATACACGAACTGTTTACAAACTGGACATCACTTATGTAATGAACGAAACATCTCTTGTCAATGTGATTCATGATGAGCAAAGAAACAATAATGGAAATGATTTGGATTGAACTGAGAATTTGACCAATGATGAATAAAGTTATTTTAATGGTATTGTAGCAGAAACATGAACAATAAAGGCATTAGCAATATGTTTACAGTTTGGCTTTATGACAACTACCAAAAACATTTACGGTTTAAATATTTTTCAGGCTAAACAATGCATTTTTGTATTGTCTGTAGTGTAAATTATTAATAGATTTTTTTATACAGTTGTCAACATCTTGAAGTTGATCAAACAAGTTCAAAGCTGTCCTAAAACAAGAACGCATTTTGGTTTTAAGCTTTGGGACAACTTTGATGAAAGGTTTTGATCCGCTTCAAGTGTTGACTAGTGTACATATAAATATTTGGTTTCCAAAATATTTTATAACATTACCCTGCCCTGAAACATGTCTGCAACAAGATTGGGACAAAACATAATATATACCAAGTACACATAACATAAACCAAACATGTGCCTAGATGTGGCCAGTGTTGGGGGTAACGCATTACAAGTAACGCGAGTTACGTAATAATATTACTTTTTTCAAGTAACGCATTACTTTTTAATTTACTAGAAAATATCTGAGTTACTTTTTTCCATTTATTGACTGACAGTGCGCTGTGTGAACATGATCTTACTGTAGTTCTAATCTAGACTAAATGTGAATGTGTATTAATTCATCCCACTCGCAAAAAAAACAGATTCAGTATTCATCAAAATTAATTCAAACAGTGAAATGCAAACTCAGAATATGACGCAAACCTGCAATAATTAAATATATGTTAAACAACGCAAATATATCTAATCTAATTGTATTAACCAATGTGTTTGCTGCTGATCTTTGATGATTCAGTTCTAATAAGCAAAAATTACTTTAGATAAACTAACAATTGTGCTTCGTTATTTTGTTTTTTTTATTGCTGAAGGGTGTTGAACCTTCTTTTTCTGCGTTCTACTGTACAGACGTGAATTTACTTTTCATTCAGCCTGAGGTTTATTCATTACACTTTGTGTGAACGGGCTTTACATTTGCTATAAATAGAACTTCTTGTATTAAAAACAAACAATCGAGCCCTGCTCATATTTAAAAATTAACGCGAAAGTAATGTAACGCATTACTTTCCATAAAAAGTAACTAAGTAACGTGATTAGTTACTTTTTAGGGAGTAACGCAATATTGTAATGCATTACTTTTAAAAGTAACTTTTCCAACACTGGATGTGGCTTTATGGTAAAGTTTGTCTTAAAGAGTAAAAACACTTTAGGCTTTGAGGGTACACTGGGGGTGACGTAATTACGCAAAAAGCACCGAACTATTTTAAAGAACCGATCCGAGGGCTTTCAGTCTGACTCCCCAATCACTTGGTAACCGGATCGTTGTCGAAACAAAAAATAGAACACATATCGCTCTGGTAACGTGTCCATAACGGCTGCTCGTTATCTGAACGCGTCCATAAACAGCGCGTGCACCACGGCCAAATGCAAGCGGTGAAACTGAAAAAAGAAACCATATTCAAAACACATGCACTTCCGGATGCAGCAAATCCGGAATGAGAAAGCAAACGTCTCTCTCTACTCAGAAACCACCATCGCTATGGCGCCACTAATACATTGTTTTGCTCAAACGGAGAACAGGCAGCAGGCTCGCGGTCTGCGTCGTGTCCCGTCCGTCGGCTCACTATTTAAAGCGCAGTCTGGTGTTTATATGCAGAGCCGGTGACGTAGCACCGAGTAGCACCTTCCCATCCCGGGCAGACTATATTAGAGCCCCGGTATGGCCGTATAAAACCAGCCGTCTGAAAGAAGGAGGGTCAGAGGCGGAGAGAGACGCAGAGAGAAGGACGACGGTAGCCATGATGAAACCGCGTTTGCCTGCACTGTATCGCTCAGGACAGGCTTCCGGTGAACGTGTTTTATTGTGAAAATCGGGTTATATTTGGGTTTATATGCATGGGACTTCGGTAATATAGGGGGTCATGTACAATTTGTTAAAATAAGATTGTTGTGATGGCGCTGAGAAAGGCTTTCGTTGTAACACGCAGGACAAACAAACAACACAATCCAGCTCTTTCTTGAAATATAACGTACGCAGATCTATTTGTAAGTTATTTGTTTTGGTACAATATCAGACTCAAAGGGTGCTTTAGTAACATACTGTAATATAAGCGAGTTACACGAAGAATGCGAGCCGACATATTTTATTTTCCGCATCAAACACAGCTTTTTACACGGCCGGGGCCAAATGTAACAAAGTCCGTGTTAGTTAAACACTTGAATGCGCTTTTTCCAACACATAATAAAGCTTACTGCATTGGACCAGAGCCACGGTTTTCTCCCTATCAGCAAACACTCGCACACACTTCCCTACAAAGAGCTCAAATGGATCAGAATTGATGTGTACGTGTGTCTAATATGTTTTATTATTGAAAATGCCAAGTGTGGGTTTGGTTAAAATGCGCTGCGTCTAGCTACAATGCTTGGACACGTGTGTGATTTCGAGTATGAGTGCCGTTGGTCTGATCCTTACCACTTGGTTCGAGTTAGCCGAGCTCGCCATTATGAGCGCAGTGAGGGGAAAAACACACCGCGAATATCAAGCAAGAACCCAAAAAAACATTTAAAAAAAGCACGGAAACATCTAAAACGTTTAAAAAGTTGCCGGTTAAAGTTTCTGGAAATAAAAACACAGCTGTTTACGGTCTTTTTCACAGTCCCAGGGCTGATGCTCCCCAGCCGTCCGTCTTCTCCGGTCCTCCGCCTTTATATACTGAGCTGAGCGAGACACAGGGCAGGGTCAAGCGGGCGCTGTGCGAAGTATCGCGAGATTTCGACGCGGTCTTACCGTTAACGCGACACGGTTAGTCAGCAGATCCTGGATCAGCCATTCGCTTTAGAAGCTGTAACAAAGCTGATATAATCACGTTTATCAACACGAAAAATACCAGCTGTTTCGATTGGTAATTACTATGTTAGTGTATTATCTTTATTTGACCCTTTAACTCAAGCATTCTCTATTCTTTTAATTTGTTTTAGTTTTATTAACAACAAAACACTAACCCTAGCGTTCCCTAATATATATACTTTTTATATTTGTATTATATATATATATATATTATTGAGGCAAAATTTTATAAACAATAATAATAATAAATATAATTGCACAATTAACACAAGATAAATGAATAAAGCAAGTAATGGGGAAATCTAGTCCTTCATTGGAAAATACAAGCCTAAATTAGTTTTCAACACACGAGGGCGATGTGTACCCCTCCATAAGCAACCACTGGTTCATATCTTAAGATTCATATTAATGTGTATGTGTTTTATATTTAGATTTATTTCTCAGCACTTTTAAATCATTAGGAATAGCAAAACTAACTGTGTCAACGTTTTGGAGAAACATATTTCAAGAAGTTTACTTCTGCAGGGAAGTGAGTTACCTCATCAGAAAGTTATGGAGTGGATTGTTTACATTCAGATTTTTTTTTCTTCATTCAGATTTAAGGTGTCTTTACACAGAAGCGTTAAGGCTGCTCTTTGCCTGCTCAAAATTCAGTGTAAAGATACAATGCCGCATAAATACCAGACTAAATTATGCAGCTCGGACCCACGTCAGCACTTAGTATCAAAGGCAGTTTATGCTATGCATTTATGCCTCCTCTGAGAAGCATTAAACACCTAAATTAAATGACTCATCAGGTGAAGCTTCTGTGCCGCTTGAGTGTAAATTTGGTTTTAGAAGATAAATAGAAATATATAACAATTCATGTTTGCCAGTAGGGTCAATATCATGAAGTGTATTAAAGGAATAGTTCACCCCAAAATAAAAACTTTAATTTGTGTTTTAGTGTTTATTTAATATTCTGTGAAATGAAATTTACATTTACGCATTTAGCAGACGCTTTTATCCAAAGCAACTTACAGTGCATTCAGGCTATACATGTTTTATCAGTATGTGTGTTCACTGGGAATCGAACCCACAACCTTTGCGCTGCTAACACAATGCTCTACCACTGAGCCACAGGAACACTTTCATTCACAGGAAATTGAAAGAAATTCATATGACACCCAAACTGTGTGAATAAATGATACAAATAAATTATATTATTGTATTATTATTATTATGTGTGTGTGTGTGTGTGTGTGTGCGTGCGCACGCATTTTTGTGACAAATGAGGTTGCAAATGAGGACATCAATTTGTATAATGACACAGGTATGATATAGGTTGGTATTACAAGTGTTATGTCCCCACTTTTCAAAACGCTTATAAATCATACAGAGTGAGCTTTTGAGGGGAAGTAGAATTGCACAGTTTCCTGTGAGGGCTAAGTTTAGGAGTAGCACATACCGTTTGTACAGTATAAAAACCATTACGCCTATGGGATGTCCCCACTTTTCACAAAAACAAACATGGTGTGTGCATGTGTGTGTGTTTGTAGGCCTATATATATTTCTGCTTGCATGCAGTGCATGAACAATGCATATTTCAGACAATACCCTTTTTCACTGGAAAAAGCAATATTATGGATAGAGGACTGATAGTTTTGCTGAAAGCAGCAGTTTGAAGTTAACAATATTTTGATGGATTTATTTATTTGATTTTCACAAGACATTAATTGATGAACTTGTGTTGTGTGGATTATTGTAATGGTTTTATCAGCTGTTTGGACTCATTCTGACGGCACCCATTCGCTGCAGAGGATCTACTGGTGAACAAGTGATGCAATGCTAAATTCTCTTTAAATGATGTTAACTCACTTTCATTTTACTTAATCGGAAATGAAACCCTCTCGCTATGCATTATTCCTTCTGTGCTATGACATTTTTGGCCTGTCTATCAAGCAAGAAAAAGCACTCAAAATTGAAGGTATTAAAGGTATAAAATACGCCAGTGGTGTTTTACTCATAAAGACTCAACACGACGACTAATAAAATGTATCAAGCACAGATTGCTTGCTTATGGCTCCTGGAGTTGCATAGCAACAGAGATGGGCTTCAGTGAGCACGGGGAGCTGGTGGCTGCTGATTAAGCCTGTCTTCCCTTTAATTATAAATAAAGCTCCCGTTGCATACGGCCATCATTGAGTCCGATTAGCCACACCCAAACTCAGAGCAATCAAGTCACCTTAAACATGGGATAAATCAGTCAAGACTGCAGTTAAACCAGACAAACCTCTCACTCACAAACACACAACTCTCTCTCTCTCTCTCTCTCTCTCACACACACACACACACACACACACACACGTGGTTTTTATGGTTTACGGGGACTTTCCAAGGCGTGTTTTTATACTGTACAAGCTGTATGTGCATTGGCCTACAACCCTACACCTAAACTTAGCCCTCACAGAACGGTGCATTTCTATTTTCCCTCAAAAAAACTCACTCTGTATGATTTATAAGCGTTTTAAATTATGGGGAACTGAAAATGTCCTCATAAATCACCTTCTCCTTGAATACATGTCAACCTCTTATACAAATTTGTGTCTCATAAACAAACACACAACACACACACACACACACACTCTCACACACACACACACATGCACACACACACACACACACGCACACACACACGAGGTGTAAAATGTACTGAAACATTGTACAAGTGAAAGTACAGAAACTCAGACATTTTAACCTCTATTAAAAGTACAAGTGTCTCACAAAACACTTGAGTAAAAGTAAAAAAGTACAACTTTAAATTGTACTCAAGTATTAAAAAAGTAGAAGTACTTTTTTTTCTGACACGCACGTACAGAAGTTTGATTAAAGGGAGAAAACAATATGCAATATGCAACGCACACACACACACACACACAAATACAATGCACACAACGCACACAGGAAATAAAAGAAATACAGGGAAAGGGAAAAAAGGAAACTCATTTCCACCCTCATGCACACAATTTTATTAAAGACTGTCTTACTGTTTCTATGTTTCACACACACACACCCTTACATCTGAGATGACCGAACACCTGAGAAGAGACTCACCCCTCAAACCTCAGAGCACAACTCAGCGATTATACTCTTACAAAGTCTGCCATAAATGGAGGATCACACACACACACCCTGAACTCACACACACATAGATGAGCAGAGACAGATCTCCAACTCTCACCTCTCTCGGGGAAAGACCACTCCAGTGAACTTACTCTCTTTGCTCTTGGAATAAACTCTGGTTCTCTCCGGAGGGGAACTCCCCCCGACTGAGTCTCTCTCAAGGTTTTTCACACATGGAGTTTTGGTTCCTTGCCGCTGTCGCCTCTGGCTTGCTTACACACACACACAACACAGATATTATTTAAACACACACACACAAATTCAATAATGAAATGCAACTGATAATTGAGTGTTAAATCTCTCTTATTGACAAAATCTATTTTGATACTCTCTTTGTTACTTTGTATTGTTAAAAGCTATATAAATAAAGGTGACTTGACTTGACTTGACTTGACTTAATTTATCTTAACACAAACTAAGAGTTATAGAAAAAAAAAATCATGTGTATGGGACACAGAAATTACACACACACAAAGAGAATTTGACACACACACACGTCTTCTTAAGTGAAACACAGAAGTAAGAAGGATACACATACTAATATTTTAAACTTGAGTTGTGTTCCTTTGTGTGGTTTCATTAGCCATTGCATTATCTGGACTAAAAATCTTTGCTTGTGTTCAAAGAAAAAAAGTAATAAACTTGTAACAGTTTATTACATGAGTGTCAATGAGGAGATCATTTTCATTTTTGTGAACACCTTCCCAAACATCCCAGAATACAACAATGGTTGATTAATGAAGAGTCATAGAATCTCAATTAACGTTTTGAAAGGCCACTTTCTTTTTGTATTTGTTGTCATTCAACTTCACGTTAAAAGGATAATTCATATTTTAGTTGATTATTTGGGGCATTTATAGTTTTACAAATATTGATAAATAATTATTTGCGACTAATTATATTAATTAATCAGCAAAACATCATTATTAAGCTTATCACATTAACAATTAACATTTTTTTATTGACAGTCCTAATTCCTACCTAATGCACAGGTGCATCTCAATAAATTAGAATGTCGTGGAAAAGTTCATTTATTTCAGTAATTCACAAATTTGTGAAACTCGTGTATTAAATAAATTCAATGCACACAGACTGAAGTAGTTTCAGACTTTGGTTCTTTTAAATGTGATGATTTTGACTCACATTTAACAAAAACCCACAATTCACTCACACAAATTAGAATACTTCATAAGACAATAAAAAAACATTTTTAGTGAATTGTTGGCCTTCTGGAATGTATGTTTATTTACTGTATATGTACTCAATACTTGGTAGGGACTCATGTTGCTTTAATTACTGCCTCAATTCCGTGGCAAGGTGATCCGTTTGTGGCACTCTGAGGTGGTATGGAAGCCCAGGTCTTTGACTCTCAGCTCATCTCATTTTTTGGTCTCTTGTTTCTCATTTTCCTCTTGACAATACATAGATTCATGGGGTTCAGGTCAAGTTTGCTCTCAAGCACACCAACACCATCATTTAAACAACTTTTGGTGCTTTTGGCAAATCTCTCTCTGGAAAATGAAATCTCTTTAAAAAGCTGGTCAGCAGAAGGAAGCATGAAGTGCTCTCTCTCTCGTTGTTTTTCAAAAAACACAATGGACACACACACTTCACCCCAAATTCACAGACTGTGGAAACTTAACACTGACTTCAAGCTACTTGGGCTACGAGCTTCTCCACCCTTCCTCCAGATAGGACCTTGGTTTCCATAATACAAAACTTGCTCTCATCTGAAAAGAGGACTTTGGACCACTGGGCAAAGTCCATTCTTCTTCTCCTTAGCCCAGGTAAGACGCCTCTGACGACAACTGTAGCCAAATTCCTTGAACGTCTGTGTGTGGTGGCTTTTGATGCCTTGACCCCAGCCTATCCATTCCTTGTGAAGTTCACCCAAATTTTGAATCAATTTGGCTTGACAATTAGGTTCAGTTGGTTGTGCATCTTTTTCTTTCAACTTTTTCCTTCCACTCAACTTTCTGTTAACATTAGGATACAGCACTTGTGAACAGCCAGCTTTTTGGCTAATTTGTGGCTTACCCTCCTTGTGAAGGGTGTCAATGATTGCTTCTAGACAAATTCAGATCAGCAGTTTCCCCATATTGTGTATTGAACCAAACTGAGAGAATTTTTGAAGGCAAACCTTTGCAGGTGTTTTGAGTTGATTGGCTGTCACCATATTGGTGAATTGGTGGGTTTTTGTTAATGTGAGTAAAATCTATTAAAAGAACCAAAGACTTAAACTACTTCAGTCTGTGTGCATTGATAATACACAAGTTTCACAATTTGAGTTGAATTACTATAAATGAACTTTTCCACGACATTATTATTGAAGACCTGTATAATATGACATTTTATAAAAACAACTGTAAGAACATCATAAACATGAATTACTTTAACATAAAATGTTTATAACCTTTATGGATTTTTATTTAATTTAAAATATTACAAAAAAATATAAATTGAATTCTCATTGATTTTATTTGCACTTAATCTTGTTCATTCAAATAAAACATCCCCAAAGCAATAATGAATAAACTTTTTGGGGAAAACTGCTTTGTACCTCAACATGCTTCCTCATCTGGTTATTTTGAAGCCAGACATATAATAAAACACCATACATTAATGCATTCAAATTTTCTCATTTGAAAAATGTTTAATGCATTTTTATAATTTGTTCAAACACTATGAGAATGTTACAAATGAATAATGTTTTTTTGCTATAACATTATTAAAGAATTTTGTTCACTAAGATAACTGAAAATTGGCAAAAAAAAACATCCCCTCTTAGCTGTGATATAATATAATATACATTTAGCCATCAACTGAATTACTACTGAAAATAAATAAATGAAAACGACTTGTCATTTAAAACTCTGATATTTTTATTATTGCAACTGGAAGACAATACATTACATAAACATTATTTGAAGTTTCAGGAGAAATATGTGGAAAAGTAACAACATGATGTGACATTTATTGTCATATAGACGATGCGGTTATTTACACGTATAGATGAAATAGTTTGATCTTGTTCTTTGGCAATATGATTGCACACCAAGGAAATAGACCGCTTTACACTCGTACAGCATTGGCATCGGAGTGTATTGAAAATAGACCTGGTCAAATACATATTCATCATGATTCCATTGTGCTCCAAAAATCATACCAGACCACTAGTGACTTACGCAAGTACAAGGACGAAAACATATTTGGCAAAAACAAACAACATCAACAACATTGACAAAACCCTTATATTAAATCACACATCATTTCAGAGGCAGTGAGAGTTTTCCAATAAATAATTCATGCATATTTTTCTCCCCTTTTGTCTTACATGGATTTGTATGTATCTTAGCCATTAAATCAATTGTTTTTGGTACACAAAACAAATGGCATATTATGGGACTGGAATAAATCGAAAGCAGCATCTTATTGCCTACATGCGGATCAAATAAAGTAGGGTCATCCCACCGTACGTCTCTATTTCACATCGTACTCGCACGTAGATCACTAGACCCCCCCTGCCATCTTACTATTAAAAAAAAGTGCTGAAATATCAAGCTGAAGTGTTTCAAAATGTGTGATATATCTGTGCTCCGCTCCCCCGGGGACACATAACATTCAGAAAGCGATTCATACATAAAGCGGAAGTGGAGCATCGTGATAGATGCTGCGTAGCAAATATAAGTATGATGCTGACAGATGTCCACTAGCAGCATTCAAAACAACATTAAAGGAACGGTTCACCAAAAAATGAAAATTTGTGGACTTTTTACTCACCCTCAGGCCATCCAAGATATAAATGAGTTTGCTTGTTCATCTGAAAAGATTTGGAAAAATGTTGCATTGCATCACTTGCTCACCAGTGGATCCTCTGCAGTGAATGGGTGCCGTCAGAATGAGAGTCTGATAAATGCATCACAATAATCCTGACATGACTCCAGTCTATCAATTAATGTCTTGTGAAGTGAAAATCTGCATGTTTGTAAGAAACAGACGGGTGTTTTTCATTTCAGACGAGTCCTTTATCCATAATATTGCTTTCTCCAGTGAAACAACTCGTCTTGTCTGAATCAAGAGAGAACTATGCACATTATTTAAAGTTAAAATGCCTTAACGACATTTTTGTTTCCACAAACACAGCTTTTCTCTTCTTAAGATGATAATTGATAGCCTGACTACGTCAGACTTCGTACTTCCGCTCAATTTCAGTTCGCTTCTGTACTCAGTCTGATACAGCAAACCAGCTCCCAGATTATCTCCGGCTCCGCACCAGCCGTCCAGCCAACGAACAGAGGGCGGGCTGAGCGCCGTGACGTAGACGCTAAGCGCCGCATTTAAGATTGAGATTTAGGTTAGGGAAATCTAAAACGACAGTGGACATGGAGACACAAGATGCTATTCGCTCTGTTGTGGAGAATATTCCCTGCCTTTGCTAACTGAAGCCCGAACAAGAAGAGTGTTTGGTTCACATTTTGAATGAAGGTAATGTTGTGGCCCTACTCCCGGCAGGTTTTGGGAAAATAATATATCAACTGTTACCGATCGTCAGTGAGAAACTGGGGAGGCCAAAGTCCGGCAAGGAGATAATTGTGTTTGTGTCCCCCTTGGTTGCCCTCATGGACGATCAGGTTAAGAAGGCAGCAAAACTCGGTCTGTGTGTTGCACAGCTTTGGTGTGCACAATGATCGAGAAATCATGGGGGGGAATTTCAGCCTTGTTTTTGGTAGCCCCGATTCCTGGATTCTCAATCCAAAATGGAGAGCGTTGGCATCAACCCTATACCAAGACAACTTCGTCGCCATTGAGGCACACGTCGCATACAAATGGTGAGTTTGCATTGCATACACAGGTTTGGTTATTAAGTTCAACAAGTTAATTTATTTCAACATCAGCTCAGTTCGAGGCGGCTGAGCCGGCGCATAACATATGTCTTAACCAAACGTTATGTGATTGGCTTACGGGTAAACCAATGATTTTAAACTTCAGACAAGCGCCCCCCCCAATGAGAAAGTAAACGCTTGTCAATTATGCCTTTCAAGACTCGAAGCACGTCTACTTCTTAAAGACTCGTCAACGAAGCAAAGCAAAGCAGCAGAGTTTGGTATTATCAGGCTAGATAATGATGAAGTCGTGTGGATTGTGATGTTTTTATCAGCTATTTGGACTCTCATTCTGACGGCACCCATTCACTGCAGAGGATCCAGTGGTGTGTGATGTAATGCTAAATTTCTCCAAATCTGTTCAGATGAAGAAACAAACTCATCTACTTTTTATTTTAGAGTGAACTATTCCTTTTAAGGTAACCCTTTGCACACTTGGACATTCAGATTCACAGATGAAGTTCAAGTTTATGAGGGTTGGAAGCAAAAAATAAAGGAAACCGACAAGCCAAGGTCGATCGCAGAGTATCGCGCTATTAAAGGATTATCCTAAAGCCAGTTCTAATTCCTTGTCAAACTATTTCAGTACAATTTATGATATCAATGCTGCAGATTGCACAATGAAAACGACAGAGTATGGAACCGTTACAAAAGAACAGAACAGACATCCAAGCACGTGAACTAAAGGCAGGCACAACCTTAAAGGGTGTACAGAGTGATAGGTCATCCAACACTGATTATTAACAACATTTCAACACTTACATCAATGAATTGAAAAAGGACCACCAAACCGAGGGCCACGAAAAAGGCAAAATCCGTTTCCCCTGATATTCAATACAAGGCAGATCTGTTCATTAATGGGTTTCCGTGAAGTCTCTTCCTTTGGAAGAGTTGTCTGCCGCAGAAGAGAGAGACAACTAAAAACAATAAAATAAAGAGTAAAGAAAGAAACCCACACTTTAAGAGACGCCTCTCTCGGTTTTCTTGTAAGAAAATAAGCCATGCCTCATGCTAAATATCTATCTTACAAGATCTTTCATTTAGAAAAGAAAATACTTCTTTCTTATGTACAAGCACCCATGCAATATAACTGAAAAACAGGCAAAAACTGCCTTTTGTGGGGAAAAAAGGAGTAACTTTTTACAGTGTTATCCTGACAGGACAAATTGCTTGGATTATGATGAAGAATTTTAAAAACACCAACATTTTGGCAACACAATAGGCATTTGTGACACATTGCTTCATAAACGATTAGTTTTAGTGTGCTTCGAATAAGAACTAACACCAGGCATGTAAGAGAGAATTGGCATATTGCGTTTGTTATCCACTGGACACAGGCCACTTTATACAAAACATTTGCTGCTTAATAAATAAATGGGTCAATGGCATATAACAACACGTGTTATATATGAGTCATGTCATGTGGTGTCACCGTCAATTATACAACAATATATTTTCCTTACACCTTAAATACGTTAATCAGTCAAACTAATTTAAAAGTGCGTCTAATTTCGACTAATTGAAAAACTATCTGATATTTTAAGAATTACAGACACAATGATAAGAGTTTGCAAGGATCCTATTTACATTTTTTTGGTTGTATGACATGATTGATTTAGCAGACCAAAAATAATTTGTTTTAAAATATTTCATTATTATAATATTAATTTAATAAAATATATTTTTTTAAAGGAATAAAATGTAATGCCATACAACTTTTAATGAGGCCAGCTGTATCAAACTGATATTTTTTACTTTATGCCTCAAAAACTATCACTATAAATTGAGAAATTAAAACATGCCCGTCATAGAAAAGGTCTATTGAACTCATTGTATGCATGCATTGCATTTTCAAATCAATCAATAAACCCAGACCAAGACAGCTGAGTGTCATGTCATTGACCCAGATATTCATCTGATGTTTTTTGTAATATAGGTTGGTATCACTATTTTTGAAACTATTATTGGTCTTACTATGTGTGCATGGATTAGCTGCACTTTCATAAAAAGGGTTTCATATCTTTGGCACACTTGAGAGCAGCATAAAAAATATCTCCGTTCATTTTTATGATATGAACTAAAAGGACTGCTACAACATAATTCATTTTTAATTGTTTGATACGCTTGATGAATTAAAATAAAAAATGTTTTCACTCAAATGGCCCAAATTTTACTATGGCTTATTCCCCTCTTCACACACACACACACACACACACATGCACTCGCGTGCGCAAAACAACATGAAATGAGAATCTTTCACCTGGAAATCAAATCTGACAAGGGACAACAGTGATTTTATTGATATTGCAACAACTGACTAGAATTCACCTGATATCCTGGAACAGAAGTATTTAGATCTGTGTTAATGGGATTTTCGTTCATCGCTAATCATTGGCTTCCTCTTTCAACTCCTTCTTACACGTACGCAGAGCGTTTTTATTCACGCCGGCGCCCACGCCGGCCAGGTGAAGCAACGACCCCGCCGCCTCCATCTCCTCGTCTTCCTCCTCTTTGACCAGGAGCTTTTCCGCCCGTCTCTTCTTCAGGGGAAGCGTGTCGCCGGGGGTCCGTAGGTGACCTTTGGTCCACAGCAGTCTTCTGCACTGGAGCAGCTGGGAAGGAGGTGGCGTGGCGTCCAGCGGAAAGTCTTTTTGCTCCTCTTTGACCTCAGTGAGCATCACCTCCTGACCGGGGCTGTGGGCAGAGAGGGAACCCTGAGTGGAGCAGGAGGAGAGGGAGGAAGAAATGTCCCCCTTTGTGTTTAGGGACTGCGAGCTGCTGTATGTGTGGTCCTCCTGCTGATCATCACTGGGTGGAGGAGAGTCGCTGCGCAGGCTGTTTTGACCCCGAGTCAGATAGTCGCCCAGGCCTGATCTGTTAAGGCAGACAGAGAGAGGCAAATCATTATTAAATGTATTACAGTTACACAGATGCTATTATCTATATGACTTGCTGTGTACTCAGGGTATACATGGTGTGTTATGTTATGGCTTATATTACAATTTGAAATTAATGAAAAATTAATAAAACTAAAATTAGTCATTTAAAATGCTATATGTGACCCTGGAGCACAAAACCAGTCTGAAGTCGCTGGGGTATATTTGTAGCAATAGCCAAAAGCACACTGTATGGGCCAAAATGATCAATTTTTCTTTTATGCCAAAACTCATTAGGATATTAAGTAAATATCTTATTCCATAAAGATATTTAGTAAATGTCCTACCGTAAATATATCAACACTTTATTTTTGATTAGTAATATGTATTGTTAAGAACTTAATTTCGACAACTTTAAAAGGCGATTTTCTCAATATTTAGATTTTTTTGCACCCTCAGATTCCAGATCTTCAAATAGTTGCATCTCGGTCAAATATTGTCCTAACATAACAATAGCTTTCAGATGATGTCTAAATCTCAATTTCAAAAATTACCCTTATGACTGGTTTTGTGGTCCAGGGTCACATACAGTATAAAACATGATTATATGAGTTATTAGATGCAAGAAAGCATTAGATATACTGTAAATGTAATATGGAAAATAAACATACAATTAAATAGCCAATACTGGAAAACATCCAATATACAGTATTTGATCTTTGTCTTTATTTTGCACGGTCAAAGAGATTTTCTTGTTTTAAGTACAAATCTGACAAAATCTAGTAAGTTTTAAGTAAATAAAAAAGTGCATTGTAAAAATATTTTAATGTTATAAAACTAGAGAAAATGTGTTTTGTGTGTGTTTTTTAAACAGCTTTGCATTTGCATTTTCTTCTGTCAGCTCCATTTATATGAATGAAATAGAAGAAATGTATTATTTATTCACTATTATAGTAATTATTAATATTATTTAATACGGGTTTATTTTTGGTTGATGTGCTTTTGCCATTTTTATCATTGTTAATATCTCTATTTAGCTTTAATTTTTGTTTGAATTTGAGTTTATTTCATTTTGTAAATGTTTATACTTCCAATCAAATCTATTCTCTTCAGTTAGTTGCCAACATTGAAGTTTTTTTAATCTACTATTTATATTTTATTTCAGCTTTATTTCAATGGCCAAACACGGTTTCAATAGTTGAGTTAACAATAACAACACTGATGGAGAAGGATACTAACCTCACGGCTGTGGTCCTCTTGCTCCCAGGACTCAAAGGAAGGGGTCTGATAACCGGAAAGAGCCCCTGAGCGGCAACACGTGAGCTATGCTGTATCACTCTCTGTGGAACTGTGAAAAACAAAGCCCAATTACAACACATGGCATGAAATACACACAGAAAATATACTGGACTGCATTACATTACTCCTATTCGACTGCAGAACAGGCAGTTTATGCTCCTCTGAGCTTTTATCTACATTACTGATGGATATCTTAAAGAAATACTTTAACTGAACTGAAAAACATGCCCTGAGAAACAGCGGTTCTCGACCCTTTTTGATTTCAAGGCTCTTTATTGTCCAAGACTATAATCAAAGGCCCCCATGTAGGGTAAGATATTCTCGTACTTCTGTTATAATGATAAAGCCACTTGTTTTCTAAATGGTTTGCTGGTTTGTTAACAGAGAATATATATATAATAAAATGTATATAATAATAGTTATATTCTGTAGTTTAAACATTTTCAAAAACTGAATTTTCCAGTAGTACAAGGCGGATTTTTACAATTACTTACATATAAAATATAGTAAAAAAATGATTAAAATAGCAATTTCTCAGCAATTTCCCACCTGATAGAATGTTTTAGAGAAAAATGTATATTATTAGAAATTATTCACTATTGCGTTTTCTAGGTCTAGAAATCAAAATTTAGCAATTCTCTTATTATCCAGTCTTGAAAACCTGTATAAATGAGGGAATTTTAAATAAAAAATATAAGAAACAAAATAAATGCATAGAAATGACAATTACTGAGGTAACAAAATGTGATATGTTAAAATATGTTTGTTTATCTAGATCTTTAGCTGGTTTTAGGTCAAATTTGGCTTATTTTAAACCAACTTAAGCTATCTTATGGGACCCCTGGAATTGTGCTGATGTGGTTCCTGGAGAACCAGTGCCCTAAAAGATCTGAAGAACATCCCCCTGAGAAAAATCTTGTCCACCTCACAGGAAGAATTCACCTGAAAATGAAAATCCTGTCATATGTTCCTCAAGCAAAGCTATTGTATAGCTTTAGAAGACTTGAAGTGTAGTAAGCAAGTCATATGAATTACTTTCATGGTGCTTTTGCCGCCTTTCTGCATGGAAAAGAGCAGCGTTAACATTCTGCTAAACATCTCAAAGGAAAAAAAGTAATTTTTCACCTTGAAAGGTGAGTGAAAAGTAGGATGGACAATTTCAAATGGACAAAAAGGTGACATTATGTTCGCTCAACTAATTTGTTGCAAGGTTAATAATAGTATTCAATCCACCGCGAACTGGTTTCGCAGCAGGCAAAAAAAGGAAAGTGAATCCCCTGAGAGTGAATAAATGATAACAGAAGTTTCATTTTTGAGTGAACTATCGCTTTAAGGGACACGGCAAAAGAACACTAGACAGCCTTCACAGGTGTCCAGCCATTCTGTAAGCTAGTTGCAAGCTTAAGTGAAGCGGCCTTGAGCTAAGACTGTCCGGTCGAGCGGTTGACACACAGACAGACAGACAGACACACACACAGACACACAGACATACAGACACACAGACAGACACACACACACACACACACACACACACACACACAGACTGACAGACAGACACACAGACAGACAGACAGACACACAGACAGACAGACAGACAGACAGACAGACAGACAGACAGACACCTCTTATCTTTTATGTAGACAGCCATCAAGACATTCACATCACTCAAACGCCAATAGCCCTGCTCAGACACTTTTTACAGACAGCTCTGCCTCCATTATTCCATTATCAAGAGCAGACGAGAAGGAGAGAGGAGCCACTACAGACAGATAATGTATCCATTTCCTTCCATTTAGCTGCTCGCGGTGGAGTGGAAAGAGAGCACCCTGATTGGAATCGAATGGACATTTAAACGGCCGGGACACCAACAGGAAGCGAAAGAGAGAGAGACAAACAGATGGACTGAAAGAGAGAGATGAAGGGGTAGTTGTGGGAAATGAGAGAATCAGTGGTAAAAAGAAAAAGAGAGAATGATTCCCAAGATATTACCAAGGTAATCCGTAGGCGCAATGCAGCTATTTGTGCGATAAAGAGGTTTTTTATAAATCAAAGTCAAGGATCTCTTGCAAGATGCTTTTACAGGGTGCATTAAATCACTTGACAGGCACAGTTTTCTTTCCTGTTTTGACATACTTCCTATTAAAACTGGAAGTTTGAATGGGACTTATTGGAGGAGTCATCACGTTTAAAAAAAAAAATTGTTTTACTTACAAATATTATAATAAGCTAAAAGGCCGCGTTGTAGCCATGAACCTGATTTTGACTTGTATTAGGAGGTGGGTTATTTTATTATAATTATTTGATTGGACAAAAAAATCTGTGTAGTGCAGGATGACTCTCGTTTTTTTGTAAGAGACAGACTGTAAAAAATAGTGATGTGACGTTCCACAGAGGCTGCGGACATTTCACATCGAAGCGCTGTATCGGAGCTTGATTCGTTTTGCCAAAAGCACGTGATCTATGACGTCCGAAGCTTCATTCGCCTGAAAACCACTTGACTGCTTCAGTATCTAGTTCAAGCGAAGCGAACCACAGTGCAGTTTTCTTTACATTAGATTACATTAAAATGCGTTAGCATTGTTTTCTTTTTATCCTAATTTATATATTAAGGTCAAATGAACATTGCCCATGATTGCCCAACAGTCTAAGGACTGAGTTAACATTGACAGATCACACATGAGTTTAAGTTTGATTTATTTTAATTATTTTAGTGGCAGTACACGGACACAAATTAATGACTTTGACAATGGCCATTATTTGTATACAATAAACTAAAACAAGGAATCAGTACTAGAACCAGATGTGAAACCAGCAACTGTAATGAATCACAGCACTTTGGAAGGTGCTATTTCTTTTTTATGGCCACAAGATGGCCACAGCATGAACCGTTTTAAAAAGCTTTGAGTAACGAACCTTTTTCCGATACAATTGGGTTGGAAGCTTCATTGGTTCAGCACGCTTCACTTCGTCATCACTAGTAAAAAGTATGTTTTATTTGTTTTTATTTATTTGAAAGAATTGAACATTTATTCAGCAAGGATGCGTTGAATTGGTCAAAAATGACAATAAAGACATGTCCATATATTTTTGTACTTTTCTATTTCAAATAAATGTTGTTCTTTTGAACGTTCTATTCATTAAAAAATCCTGACAAAAATGCATCATGGTATCCACAAAAATAAGCAGCACAAATGATTTCCAATCTGAAAATAATGATGATAATAATGATTCCAAACGGATAATAATATTTATTCATGAGCAGCAAAGCAGCATATTAGAATTATGTTTGAAGGATCATGTGACACTGAAGACTGACACTGATGCTGAAAATTCAGCCTTAATATCACGGGAATAC
Organism: Schizopygopsis malacanthus; assembly: GCA_027474115.1. Taxonomy (NCBI): domain Eukaryota; kingdom Metazoa; phylum Chordata; class Actinopteri; order Cypriniformes; family Cyprinidae; genus Schizopygopsis; species Schizopygopsis malacanthus. Next base: position 40,635,137 of record CM049864.1, on the reverse strand, counting down.
ATTGCATTTTAAAATATACTAAAATAGAAAACTTATGTAAAATATATTACTGTTTTTCTTGTGTTTTGGATCAATTAATGCAGCCTTGATGAGCATAAGAAATATAAACAAATAAATAAAAATCATACTGACGCCAAACGTTTGAATGGTAGTGTTGATTTCAAAGCTAATAAATGGATTAAAACCCACAAAACCTTTGATAATAATGAAGTCTTTAAGAAATAGATTAGAAGAAATGACAAAAAACATAGGGCATTTACCTTGTAAGAGCACTCCTCCGTTCTTTCTGAAGAGTGGACTTCCTGGCCACAGTGGAGGACTGATTGTAATAAACAGAGCGAAGAATGAGAGAGAAAATACAGATACTGTGAAAAGCATGGAGTGATAAAATCACATAGTGAAAAAACTTTAGTTTTTAAACTTCTGAATCCTAGTCACAGTCAGATAAAAGCAGGGGGGGAACTAAGTATATGAGATATGATGCTGTGGAATGCAAACTAGAGACCTGTAGAGGTACAGCAAGGATCTAATTTAACTAGTTCAGACTTGCTGGCGATGCTTGGAAATCCCATTATTTCCCATGATTACTCATTATAGACTGTCCAAAACAATGGATCCAAATGGCTTGTTCTTCCAATAACAATCGATATTATCCTTTAACTTCGATTGACTCACTCCTTTAGTCCTGAAATCAGATCCTCAATCTCACCATGAGCATCACTTTTCTAAGTGATAGGAACAGTTGGGGGTGTTGAGGTTCACAGACGAGCAGACTGACATTACATTTATCTTATCTCATTATCCTAATGTTGTACATTTTATCCCACTGTCATAAAATGTAAAATAATTTAAATGAGTGTGAGAAGCTCTAATTGCATAATAAATGCATTAGTATGCCAGTGGATAGAGTAAAGAAATATATATCAAAAATCAATTACAACAACTATACAGTATATAAAAAAATTGTAAAGCATTGCCACTCATTAAAACACGCATTAAAGTCAGCATGAATTCACCCAATCTTATTTCTAAACGCATGTTATAGATCTCATTTTAAACAATCCATGCATGGGTTTAATCAGGGGTTCAAGCACACAGTGCTGAAACCTTACTGTAATTGTTAGAATGGCCAAGGATAAGCAATCTCCACGTAAAACTGTTCGGGCAACCCAAACCGTAAGTAGAGACTTGAAACTGGAAGGGACCTTGAATCTGAGGTCACATGGAAAAGAATTGTGGAGCTTGGCCACTTGGTGGCGCTATAAGAGGGAAATGGACCTTTTTAATTTGTACTTTTATGCCAGACTTCTCCAATCACTTTGTCAGCTTAAACCCGCCTCTTTCTTACAATTGAATGCAATGAGATCTGCCTCAATCCAATTCACAACTACCCAATACGTTTTACACAGATATAGTTCACAATATTGAAGAACCTGTCGCTACTTACGTTACACCACATATTTTATTAAATAAACCATCTGAACTAGCTTGGACCATCTAAAGACCATGTAAAACTATTTAAGCTATCATATTTACACAATGTAAAAAAAATCCATCCCATTTCAACAAACACTTTACTTCAGTTGCTGCCTTGAATTTATAAGTATAATCAACTGGTTGTACAAGTCATTTCAGCTTAAATTGCATTAAACCAATTTCACATTAAACCAAGAAAATCAAACAGAAATGTATTTTGATGAGTTAAATCCTCATTTCATCCTCAATCCTTTCATCCTCAAAGTGTTCCTGTGTGGCTCAGTGGTAGAGCATTGGGTCAGCAGCGCAAAAGGTTGTGGGTTCGATTCCCAGGGAACACACATACTAATGAAAATGTATAACTTGAATGCAATTGTAAGTCGCTTTGGATAAAAGTGTCCCCTAAATGCATAAATGTAAATGTAAAGTAATGTAAAAGCATAAGCTGCCATCACTTTTTATAGCAACAGAGAATACATTTGGAGTATCAGGTTTAATGGACGGATGGATGAGGCATTTATAGCGATTTACAATCAACCACCACCGGTGTGCAGCATTCACTTGGATGATGCGACGGCAGCCACAGTTTAACGGCACCAGTGCGCTCACCACACACCAGCTACAGGTGGAGAAGAGAGTTGATTGATAAAAGTGATTACAGATGATTCAGAATGCAGCAGCACGACTGGTCTTCAGTGACCCCAAAAGGGCCCAATGCCCATGTCACACCTCTCTATCTTCCTGCACTGTCTCCCGGTTGCAGCCCGCATCAAGTTCAAGACACTGATGCTTGCATATATAACAGCCACAAGCTCAGCACCCTCCTACTTCCACTCACTTATAACAATCTGCATCCCCTCAACAAGTCTGAGATCTGCTAGTGAGTGATGCCTCGTGGTGCCATCACAGAGAGGCACAAAATCACTTTCCAGAATGTTTTCATTCACCGTTCCTGGCTGGTGGAATGATCTTCCCACCCCCGTCCGGAATGCTGGATCTCTGTCAATTTTCAAGCGACACCTGAAAACTCATCTCTTCCATCACCACTTGACTATCTTAAAAAACAACAACCACCTCACTCTCTTTCCTTAACTTTGCTCTCTTTCCCTTAACCTCTCACTGTCTGGCTAGAATTTGCTCTGAACAATGCCTAGAAATGTTGTATGACAAGCACTTCCTGTGCCGGTTTGCCTCTTTATAACGTATCGCTTATTGTATTCCTCAAAAGTCGCTTTGGATAAAAGTGTCTGCTAAATGAATAAATGTACATTTAAATGTAATGATTGATAATGGCAAGTGGAGGAAATTTGGCCAGGACACCGGGGTTACACCCCTACTCTTTACGAGAAGTGCCATGGGAATTTTAATGAGCACAGAGAGTCAGAACCTCAGTTAATTGTCTCATCCAAAGGACGGTGCTTTTTACAGTATAATGTCCCTGTCACTGGGGTGTTAGGACCCACAAAGACTGCAGGGTGAGCACCCTCTTCTGGTCCCACTAACACCTCTTTCAACAGCAACCTAGTTTTCCCAGGAGGTCTCCCATCCAGGTACTGACCAGGATCAACCTTGTTCACTTGTTTGCCTCGAAGACTCCACAATTGATGAAAAAAAGCTACCTGCAAAATGAAAGCAAATAAACTTTGTAAACAGACCAACTGTATAATTGACTGTACAACTGTTTACACAGTAACTGACTTTCATTTCCCAAAAGATATCTAGAGACCACAAACTACTGAGAGCAGCTCCTTCATCCCACAAGAGGAAGTGGTGGGGGGGGGGGGATCAAGGAAAAAACAAGAAAACAGGAACCTGACATCTTCTGTTGCTATGGAGTTTAGTGTTGCTAAGCATATAATGTATTTCTTAGCACTAACTGTCTGTCCTATCTGTTTTTTTTTCTTCTTTTGCCAGACAAATAGCTTTGTGCTACTGTTCCACCTGTCTTATGCATGTGTTGCCATGGAGGTACTCTGGTCGTCACAGCAACAGCAGAGGAGAAGAAACGACTCGGGAAGGGCAAGCATGTGCTGTTTCTTTACATCCCACATATTCCCCAGAGGACCATGTCCAGTTGCTGACAGAGTGTTCAAAAATGAGCGAGGAACTGACCCAAAACCCTCACACACCAGATCAATGTGTTATTCACAGGAAGGTCATAAGAGAGGCCACCAAAGGAAGGCTTGTATGTGATCTTTCTTCATTTGTTTGAGAAGATTTGTTTAATCCAAAGCTGTTTTACGGTCAAAATGATTCATGCCATGGTAAAGTTAATATCCTCTCAGTCACATTTTGTTATTCCACAGTAACATAGGTCTTTGTGCTCATGCTCTTTATTTAGAAACGGAAAAGTCTGGACTAGGATTTCTCAGGGCCACACAAAATGGAAAGTGTGAATGAAAGTACCAGAAGAAAACAAACCGATGAAGAGGAAAAAGTATTAACTGGTAGTTGCAGATGAAAAGAAAAGAGAGGAAAAAGAAATGGACAACCAAAAAAAGTGCTAAATTGAGGCGTTACCTGTGGTATTGCTGAGGAGAGGCAGATGGGGAGGTAGAAGGTTTTGGAAGCCGAGGGGAATACGGATGATACGGAGTCTTCTTCAGCGCTTGAATGAGATTGTGTCTGTAGTCAGGATCAATAGACCAGAGAGAACCCTTTCCTATGCACTGAAATACAAAAACAAGACAAAGTACTGTCATGAAACATCTTTAATCTTTCACAATCTTAATCAAGATTAATACAATTATGAGACACTTTATAGCGGTGGGCCACTCTGACACTCAGCGGTTCTCAACCCGCGGCCCGTCACGAATCCGAATGCGGCCCACCATGCTGAATGTTACGGTCTTATGTGTTGAACATAATTAAAAATAACTTTCAGTTTTACAATTAGTTTTAGTTTTTACATTCATTTAAAAATGTACTAAACAAATATAAGCTAATGTTTTTGTTATTTAAATAATTTTGTTTTTCATATATTATTTTCAGACATGAGCAGACCTATACTCACGTAATTAATGTTACGCAATTAACGAACACTTACAAGAGCGCACTTTGGCAGAATTCAATTCAAATAGTCATCAGCAGCCATTAGTTCTGTCAAATTGAGCATCAGAATGGACAAACTTGTTAAGGGGGGAAAACGAAATGTGGAAAATGCCAGCGAAGGAACGCATTCAAACAATCTCAGCATCAGCGGCGAAGAGAGAGCTGGATTTACTTTCGGTTTGCCCCGCCACTCACTTGAAGATGTTCAGGCAAAAAAGAAACACCCATAAACTACTACGCAGAAATCATCCTTATTACAGAAATGTGGCTAGATCCATTTCAGCAGAGTTTAGCTCCAACCCTAATCAAACACACCAAAGCAAACCAATCAAGGTCTTCAGGATTTCTGGAAAGCTATAGGCAGATGAGTTTGATCTGAGTTGGAGCCACCCCTAGAGTGAAGTGGACCTCAACTGTCAGTGTTGTGGAGTAACTAGTTACATGTAACGGCATTACGTAAATTAATAACAAAAAAAGTAACTGTAATCCATTAAAGTAAAAATAATGACTAATTGAATTACAGTTCCTTATGAAAATGTCAACAATTAGACCTACAAAAGGGGGTTACATCTCAATATTTTCTGCAAAAAGCTAGGATGTGTTGAATAATATAAATGTGTTGTTTTGCATAATGACTCCTGCTATTTAAAGGCTGCTCAGTAAAGAGATGCTATTCTGATGCTTTTGATTGGTTCTCGTTTGCAGCACACCATATAGCCTAAGAAAGAAGAAGCACGAAGCACTGTATAGGCACTTCAATCTGAGTTCACAGAAATGGTGGTCTTCTTTTTAATATGTGGCTCTAGTATCGCTAGAAAAGCGTCAAACTGAGCAACTGACATACTGAAGTGAACTTTGAATCGCCCGTGATAATCCCGCTGCTCCTTAAGGAGGGGGGGGGACTCTCTTTCCTCTCTATATCTTAGGATTGGATGGACCCAATATTTCATTTCTTTTTCTATTTTTAAGAAGCGAGAGGACAACAAAATCATGAATGGATTAATTAATATGCATTACTCAGTGTGACAATTTTTTAGGATGACGAATACGAAAAAACGCATACGAAAATTTTGGACTCAGTGTGCAAGGACCTTTAATTGCAAGGTGGGCTAAACTGGAACTGGCACTTAAGTCTGCAGGACTCAAGAGTTAAAGAGCCCTACTCTAAATTATGATTTGAAATAGAACTCACTTTAGCCTGATGCTCTCAAGAACCTTCAAAGTTTATTCTGAAAAAAACTGTACAGCATCACCGAGTACATTTTTGCAAAGTATTGAGAAAAAGCAGGGAGGAGGGATTAGACCTAGCACTCGAGACCCTAGTTGTCTCGTGAATATAGAGGCACCTTTAAAACTGTCTCAACAGGCAACACTGGCATATATTTTTAGATCAAAGAAACCGTTCTCCACCCAATTAAGCTGTCTGCCCTCCATCAGGGGCTTCCAGAGCTATATTTCACTTACCAAAAAACAACTCACACAAGGCATGAAATTCAACCCGTGCCGCTTTGATCTCGGCTCTCGTATTAAGCACAAAAATAAGTGAGACGGGATGATGAAAGCACTCTGATATTATCGTAGTTACAGAACAGCCGCTATAGCAATTATCGGCAGTGTTTACCGACACACTACACAAGGCAATTAAGAGAAAGATTTGATTAGACGGGCCGACAAGCTGGCAATTGCCAAATGGTTGGGGGAAGCAACTTTATTTCATGTATCGGTGTGTGTGTTTGTGTTTTTCACACTGCTGGAGGAGCCATTGGCCCAGCGTGCCATTTCCACCCGGGGTGCAGTGTAATTCAAATACACTCCCCATGACTTCATTCATAACTCCCCCCACCAGTCTTCCATCTGCCCTCAATTAGCTATCAACACGCCTGCAAAACAACATCACAGACTGACGTACATCATTCACCAGCTCCGGCACGGCATCCAGGTAAGGCTCCGGCTCACCTGCCTGCCAGAGCCGCATGACCCCTCTCTACAGGAGACAGAGGAGGAGCAGACATGCACCTGTGGTTTCACTGGTCTCCAAGGCAACAAGTAGAAGAGAGGGATGGTTGGACGTCTGGTTGGAGGGTTTGGCGCGAGGATCTCAGTCTACATGGAGACAATGATGGCGCTTTAAAACCAACCCAGACCCATGTGCTAATCTTTCCCAACCGTGGTAAATGAGGAAAGCAGATCTCTGCCACAGACTCTACGCTCAGAGAGCCAGAATACATGATTGCCTATGTTTAAAAGAGAGGGTTTCTACTCATGGCTTATAAACTATACACACATTTTCACGAATGTTATAGGGGTCAAATCCTGGAAAACTGGATTTTCCACTTTTGGAAACTAAGCTGCAATAATGGCTTCTTCAGAAATAGTCATGTTTCTATTGACACAACCTCAATTAGACATGTGGAAGTCGTGGCCTAATGGTTAGAGAAGTAGGACTTGTAAACCGGCAGGAATTGTAGGCGAGGGGAGTGAATGTACAGCTTCTCCACCTCCACCTTCAATACCACGACTGAGGTGCCCTTGAGCAAGGTACCGAACCTTCAACTGCTCCCTGGGCATTGCAACATAAGTGGCTGCCCACTGCTCCAGGTGTGTGTGCACCTTGGATGGGCTAAATGCAGAGCACAAATTCCGAGTTACCATACTTGGTCGTATGTCACGTCACTATATTATATTAAAGCTAATTCGGTATTTAGGTCAATGAAGTACACCTGCACAAAGAGAGGGGTCAAGGTTTGTCTGGTTCGAAGTTAGTCCCTCCTGCAACAATCACTAAAATAAATGTACCGTAAAAAAATATGGTAGCAACATTTTAGATTTTTACAGATTTAACTAAATTTACATTTCAAAACCATATTTCATTAACTGATATAATGTACATACAGGTGCATCTCAATAAATTAGAATGTCGTGGAAAAGTTCATTTATTTCAGTAATTCAACTCAAATTGTGAAACTCGTGTATTAAATAAATTCAATGCACACAGACAGAAGTAGTTTAAGTCTTTGGTTCGTTTAATTGGGATGATTTTGGCTCACATTTAACAAAAACTCACCAATTCAATATCTCAACAAATTAGAATACTTCACAAGACCAATAATTTTTTTTTTATAGTGAATTGTTGGCCTTCTGGAAAGTATGTTAATTTACTGTGTATGTACTCAATACTTGGTAGGGGCTCATTTTGCTTTAATTACTGCCTCAATTCGGCGTGGCATGGAGGTGATCAGTTTATGGCACTGCTGAGGTGGTATGGAAGCCCAGGTTTCTTTGACAGTGGCCTTCAGCTCATCTGCATTTTTTGGTCTCGTCTCTCATTTTCCTCTTGACAATACACCATAGATTCTCTATGTTCAGGTCTGGTGAGTTTACTGGCCAGTCATGCACACCAACACCATGGTCATTTAACCAACTTTTGGTGCTTTTGGCAGTGTGTGCAGGTGCCAAATCCTGCTGGAAAATGAAATCAGCATCTTTAAAAAGCTGGTCAGCATAAGGAAGCATGAAGTGCCCCAAAATGTATTGGTAAACAGGTGCAGTGACATTGGTTTTCAAAAAACACAAATGGACCAACACCAGCAGATGACATTACACCCCAAATCATCACAGACTGTGGAAACTTAACTCTGGACTTCAAGCAACTTGGCCTATTAGCTTCTCCACCCTTCCTCCAGACTCTAGGACCGTGGTTTCCAAATGAAATACAAAACTTGCTCTCATCTGAAAAGAGGACTTTGGACCACTGGGCAACAGTCCAGTTCTTCTCCTTAGACCAGGTAAGACGCCTCTGACGACAACTGTAGCCAAATTCATTGACACGTCTGTGTGTGGTGGCTCTTGATGCCTTGACCCCAGCCTCAGTCCATTCCTTGTGAAGTTCACCCAAATTATTGAATCGATTTTGCTCATAAGGCTGCGGTTCTCTCGGCTGGTTGTGCAATCTTTTTCTTCCACACGTTTTCCTTCCACTCAACTTTCTGGTAACATGCTTGGATACAGCACTCTGTGAACAGCCAGCTTCTTTGGCAATGAATGTTTGTGGATTACCCTCCTTGTGAAGGGTGTCAATGATTGTCTTCTGGACAACTGTCAGATCAGCAGTCTTCCTCATGATTGTGTAGCCTAGTGAACCAAACTGAGAGACCATTTTGAAGGCTCAGGAAACCTTTGCAGGTGTTTTGAGTTGATTAGCTGATTGGCATGTCACCATATTATAATTTGTTGATACAGTGAGAATTGGTGGGTTTTTGTTAAATGTGAGCCAAAATCATCACAATTAAAAGAACCAAAGACTTAAACTACTTCAGTCTGTGTGCATTTAATTTAATACACAAGTTTCACAATTTGTGTTGAATTACTGAAATAAATGAACTTTTCCACAACATTCTTATTTATTGAGATGCACCTGTATACCAACATTCTGAAGTACTGAAATCTGTTTTGTACCATTGTAATACACTGATAACCAACAAAAGCATGTGGTGAAAAGAAAGTCACATGATGAACCAAAGCTAACCACACTCCGCTTTTAAATATTAAGATATATTGAAGGTGCACATGTCATTCACACAAACACTAAACACCATCATGGTAACACACATGAAACATTAATTCAACAACATTAGGTGTAACATACAACCCTAATGTACACAATCGATGAGAAAAACATCAAATGTGAAATTCAATACAGGGAATTCTGGGAAAGTCATTCACTGTAAATGATACATTATTTTTCCACATTCAAAAACTGTATTTTACCGTAAAATTACATGTAATGTCCAATGCAGGTTTTATATAGTAGGGGAACTTACCGTTAACATATTATTTGGTTTTTACTGTAGCATTTTTACAGTCTTTTATCGTTAAAATCGCAGTAATTTTTTACAGTGTACAACATCTGGAACTGAAATCTCCCATCTCCATTTACAGTGATTCAAAGGTTGCCACGTTTTCTTAATGGACAGTCAAGGGTTTGGGACTGTGTGCATTAATTTTTGTGCCATCAGCCAAACAGTGTTCTCTGCAGCTTTCTGAGTGTTTAGCCACATGGCTTTTACAGCTCACATGATTGGCTCAAAAAAAAAAAAAAACCTGGATGAAGAATGACTTTCCATGAGCCTGCTTTGGAGGGTTGTGTGCCAGTTAAACTGAGACGATTGGGAACATTAACAAAATATTTTCTCCAAGCATCATGGACACCCTTGGGTTAGTAATTATAACATTTACATACAGAATACTTAAAGGTATACAAACTAAAACAAACTGTCTGCTTAATTAAAAGTGTCAGACAGAGAGTAAGAACGGCCATGTGAAATTTGATTTTGGCTACCTTGACTAACATTATAAGTGGACTTCAGGGGGGAAAACAGTGTTAAAAAGTGTAAAATGATTCCTTTAAAACACAGACACACACACAGTGCACAGAAAATTGCATATTCTTAGTACTCAAGCACAAAATGAAGTGCAGACACATTTGTTATCTTTTATCTGTGAGGTTTGGCTGGATCTTTGACGACTGAGGCTTGTAAGAAAGCTGGGACTGATCTACCACAGCATTCACAGTCCAAACATCTGCTATTGAGTAACACACTGTAAATCATTGTACTTAGTCTGCTGTTAAACCACTAGTTTGCCCTTCTCCTTCAAACATTCTCCTGAAGTGTGTGAGATTCCATACCATTTTTAAACAAATCAAAAGAGGCTATTAATAATTTAAGTATAATGAGAGACCAGACCAACATTTCTTTTAAGTAAAAAATCTTGACAAAAAAATAAAAATGTCCCTGTTTCAATCAGAGTGGAAAATGAAACTAAATTAAACTTAATTCCCTACATATAACAACCTATATACATCCCAGCCTATGTTGCCTATACATAGACGCCTTTATATTAGAAGGGTTGCATGTCAATTTTAGTAGATTACTTTGGTCTTCTGCCAGAGATTTACTTTATTTTGTACTCCGTGAAATGTGATACAACTGGTCGAGTAACCTGAACTTTACCCATCAAAACAGATCACTGTGCTTCATGCCACTTCCCTGAAATGCTCCCACATTTTACCCACACACACACACACACATACAAATCTACTCGCACACATAGCAACGCAGCAAATCAGTTTTGCTGTTGCTACAGAAACAGCATGCTTTACATGTCAACTACGGCTAGGTTGCTATGGGAATACATATACATGGGAAAACTCTTTTGGTCGTAGTTACGAACCAAAATGACAGGATGACGGCTTAGACAGGTACAAACACACTCTCACAGGCACACACATACATAATAATACAAACACACTCTGCCAGAGCAAACGGTGCTATTTGTTCATCTTTTCATCTGTTTTGATGTCAATACACGATTTTATCGTTATATCTTAAAAATAGCATGATTGCATTGTTTGGTTATACTCACGCATTGATTACAATAGTACTATATTTTGATTGAATCATGGACTTGTTCACATATCCAAAGCCCACATTCTTAAATCTCTTAGAAAAATACCATAATAATAAGCCTCTGTTGATTTAGAACTAATCTGTTATAAATTCAACTTGGACTTTGATTTAAGGTTAATACTGCTTTAAAAGGTCGATGACAAGCTGCTCGTTTGTTCTGTTCTATTTAATGCATAAATGTGAATGTATTTATTCATTTCTTTAAAAAATATGCTAAAATGCTATTCATACTTACAGAGACGTTTAATGTCTGCATAAAAATGCATTTTTGTTTATTTTATTTTGTCGGTTTTGTTTATTATTTAGTTAATTGTATTTATTTTTGTGGGGGACATACTGTAAAAAGAAAAATATATTTTTGTATTGTTTTTGAAAGAAACAATTATTAAGTAGTTTGCCATAATCTCTTTTTATTACCTCTTAAGGAAAAAATGAATTGACCAAAACTGCTTCACTGCTATTAATATTTGAAAAACCTTTGTCATGTGATGTGACCTACAAAATTAATGTGGTTCTACCAACATGCCAAAAAAAACATTAAACAGGATATGATGTCATATCATAGAAAGGACCCCTGCAGACTCACACGACTGTGCGGAATATCCCCCTTTCATGTAAAGCGCTTTGAGTACCCAGAAAAGTGCTACAGAAATGTAACAAATTATTATTATTATCATATAATTTGACCTTTTTGTGACAAGTTTAGCTTAGGTTGTAAAAATGTCATGTGCTAATGATATTTATGAATTAATAATTAATTTGTTTTAATTCATAAATTAATCATTACATTTGCATTTATATTTAAATATGTGTTCAACGTGAAAGAAAATTGTATTAGCATAGTACAACTTGACATTTTAAATCATTTATATATATACTCAAATAATTGAAACAGTTACTGAAACTGGTATAATAAATTATTTTACTGGTATAAAAATGTGTTTAAATTCATATGAAACCTGCATGAATCCAAATAGTACATTTCAAAGAAGTTAGCAAATGTGTTTTAAAATTTGTATTTTTTCTTTATTATGAACACAATTGGCCCAATAATGAATGTAAAAGCTAAGTTTTCATAACTCCTAGACTGTAAATTGAAAGGAAAAGCATTCAAGAGCATGTGAACGCCTCTGGGTAAAGTATTTAAAAAGAGCAAGCCTCCGTCCACCCATCCTCACCACCTTCTCACCTCACCACCCGAGCAAGGCTGAAAAGAGCAAGCCTCCCTCCACCCATCCTCACCACCTTCTACAGGGGTACCATTGAGAGCGTGCTGACCAGCTGCATCACTATCTGGTACGGAAACTGCTGTGCAGCAGACCGCAAGACCCTCCAGCGGACAGTGAACACCGCTGCAAAAATCATTGGTGCCCCTCTCCCCTCCATCCTGGACATTTTCCTTACACGATGCTCCAGCAAAGCAAAAAGTATCGTGGAGGACCCCACCCACCCCTCCCACAGTCTCTTCCAGCTCCTACCCTCAGGTAGACGGTACCGGAGTATCAGAGCCCGCTCCGCCAGACTGCTCAACAGCTTTTTCCCCCAGGCTGTGAGAGCCCTGAACTCACATCACACAGCCCCTCTCTGAAACCCCCCCCCCAAAAAAAACCCACCACCTTACCACATCTCAGGAAAAAACTGTTAAACTTTATCTCTGTGGAATTCAGGTGAGCGGGCCTGCACAAGCTACCTGTAGCAACACACTCTCCTCTACTCGCACTAGACACTTTCACACACCATTGTGTGTCCATAATCCCACAAAAGACTGACTGTAATATATGACTGTAATGTATGTATGTTTACTGGCTCATGCACCACAAATCACCTTACACTGTTCCCCAGCCAGCTGCTTGAATGTCTCTCTTTTGCACATGTACAGTATTTGAAGTCATCTGCACAGTTGTACAGTTTGTATTTTTTGTACAGTTTGTATTTTTTGTTTCTTGTTTTTTTAGTTTATGTATAGGTAACCACTTTTATATATAGCATATGTATAGTCAAAGCTGACAGTAGGTTAGTTTGTGTATAGGTTTATACTGTTTTACTTCGTGTTGTATATTTGTATTTATGTAGCACCGTGGTCCTGTGAGGCACGACATCTCGTCCCACTATATGTCCACACATGTAGTGGAATGACAATAAAGCTCAACTTGACTTGAACTTGACTTGACTAAAAGCCATCAGGACGATGTACTATTGATGGAAAATCACTCAGGAAGATGAAAGTGTGAGTTCCAATAAAACAAGCGGCTCTGTTTCATCTTGATTCTCAGTTAACCTCACAAGCCCTCACCTGACTGCGATCCTTATCCACCTTCTTGAAGCATTTGTTTAGCGACAGATTATGACGCACTGAATTCTTCCAGCCAGTGGGGGCGCTGGCGAAGTAGGGGAAGTGCTCCAGTATCCAGCCGTAGATGTCTTTGACAGGAAGTCGCTTGGAGGGAGCGTCCTCTATTGCCATGAAGATGAGGCAGCTGAAGGAGTAGGGCGGTTTGCGGCTGGGACCCGTGGAGAGGTGGTAGGGCGGCTCGCTGGGCTCAGGGGAGGACGACGGCGAGGAGGAGGGCTCATGGCCACCGTTAGCGTCCTGCAGGGGGCTGACGCTACGCAGGCCCGAGTGACCCAGGCTGGTCAGAAGATCCGTGCTCTCGTGCAGCCAGCTGAGGCTGGTCAGCTCCTCGTCCTCGGCCCGGCTGAGGGAGGCAGACAGGGCCAGAGAGAGGTCAGCTGCCTCGGTGTCCTGGTAGAGCTGACTCAGACCCCGCGCCACGCTCCCGCTGCTGGGGCCCTCGGCCTTCTTCCCTGGGGGCATGACCACTGGACCCATTCAGCCCTCGGCTCCTGCAGAGACACGAGACAACACTCTGTGAAGTGATTGCTGGTTTTAATGGGGAAAAACTGAAAAGGCTTAATTGGGGCTCTTATATAAGTTGAATGTGTTTGCATCTGTGAGCAAGCAGTTCACACACAATTGCCATTCTGTAATAAAAACATTTAAAATACTTCCAGGTCTGTTTGTGTGGTTTATGTTTGTGCTTGTTTCTATTTTTTTATTTTGTAATAAAAATGGTCATTTAAAATACTTCCAGGTCTGTTTGTGTGGTTTATGTTTGTGCTTGTTTCTAGGGCTGCACAATTCGGCCAATTTTTTGGGGGGATTATATATCAATATGACTATAATAATAAACAAAATAAGAAATTATAACTGCAATATTTCACTATAAAATAGAGCTCTATATATATATATATATATATATATATATATATATATATATATATATATATATAATTACAATAATGTTAATGATTTAAAAATGATTTAAAACTGCATTTAAATAGGCCCCACGTTTTATATTGATTATATGTCAATAATAATGCTTAAAAGTTAGATTTTTTTTTCAATTGTAATTACAATTGTACAGAAGTAAAAGTAATTACAACTCCAATATTTCACAGTAAACTAAAATATTTAAGTTTTTAAAATGATGTAAGAAAAATAGAATTATAATATTTACTTAAATAAAATATTAAACAAAATACGACATTAATTGGAAATAAAATAGTATTTAACAACAACAGCCTATTTATAGAAGTCATAATTACTTTATTTTCTATTGTTAAATCAAGCTATTTTCTGTCAGTAAACCGTTAACAAGGAGCTTCTCATTACACGTTTGTGAAGCATTTACTCAGAGTCTGAAAAAGACCGATCATAAGCTGCTCATGCTTTATTATGAAAAACGCAGCACAGCACATACATCTACTTAAATCACAGCCTTTGCGATTTGTCTGATAATTGCACAGTCATATCGCAATTTTGGTTGTATACAAAAATAAACTCCAGTACTACAGTAAGCATGTTCTTAATAAACGTTTACCTGGTTTGTGTAGTTTGCAGGATCAACAAATACACGAGGCTAAAATCACTGCAAGTTAATCTCTTATATTTGTAGATCCCATATTTCCCATGAAACAAACGTGTACTCCGTGACCTCTCAAAGAGAAATGAGACAGAAAAATCAGCATGAGAACGGGAATCCACTTCCATATTTCAGAGGTGAGATCAGCAAACAGGAAAAAGAAGACAGAGTAGAGACACTCTGAACAAATGCATTTTACAAAAGCAGTTCATTCAAGCATAAGCTACTCACATTTACAATTCATAGTATTTACAGAGTAGACAAACTACTTCAGATAAACTCACCAGTCAAATTAGCAGCATTTATGAACATTTGAGCACAAACATTAGATTTTTAGGTCTCCAGATGAGATGAATAACAACTTAAATTCTGTCTGTCCAATCCAAAGGCTTCAGAGGAATTGAAATATGGCGTACAAGTCATTTAGGCTACTGTTTTTTTAGGACCTTGGCAGTACAAATGAGCATTCACTATCCTTCTATGGAAAACAGATGTTCATTCACTCGTGTTCCATGGAAGAAAGGAAGGATACGAGGTTAGAATGAAATGAGGGTGAGTAAATTAGAATTAAAGTTTAAAGGGATATAAATAACACTGACTGCTTTAAAGTGTTAATAATATTTTATTGTATAAATAAATGAATACATACATCACTACCCTTAAACGTTGCTACCAAAGTTTAACTGCTGGGTTAGAATTATAAGCAAAAGCAAGTTAAAGCATTCAGTGAACTTGATCCAATCATTCAACATTTCTTAAAGAAGAAAATGAAGTTCAAAATCCTGGATACTCAAAAGATGGTGTAGAAAGTCTTGTGATGAGTTAAATGGAAACAAAGATAAGGCAACTCTGTTTTAGAGTAAAAAATAAAACAGATAAGCACAATTGCACTTGAATAAAAAGTTGCAATTAGGAGAAACAAAGTCACAACTGTGAGTCGATTTCTCACAATTATGATATATAAAGTCACAATTGTGAGAAATAAAAAAATCGGACTTAATTTCCCATAATTATAAGTTGTGAGATGCAAAGCCACAATCACCTTTTTTTCCAGCTTCCATTCAAAAATGATGTTATAACAGTGAAGCAACCTTTTTTACAATGGAAAATCTGATCTGTTCTCTTGCAGCAGTGTGTGTGTGTGTGTGTTTGAAGTTTCAGGGTGCTAAGGTTAGCAGGAGGTTGGATTTTAGTGGAAGTAATCCTGGCGCTATCTGAAGATGCATAAAATCTAAATACGAACTTATCACACTGCCCAAGTCACAGTAGGAAATCCAGTTAATCTCTCCCTACAGCGCTACCCATCACTTTTAACTCTCTCTCTGACACCCATGCCAACATGTACCCACACACAATTATACATACGCGGCGCGTGCATGTCGAGCGACGTGCCAGGGGCAGCACCCCCCTGATAAGGCGATTCAATCAGTCAATAACAGCATATGCAGCGGAGCGCTCCTTGGAAAATGCACAGTCACGCCTCAGGG
The DNA here is from genome assembly GCA_027474115.1 of Schizopygopsis malacanthus. Taxonomy (NCBI): domain Eukaryota; kingdom Metazoa; phylum Chordata; class Actinopteri; order Cypriniformes; family Cyprinidae; genus Schizopygopsis; species Schizopygopsis malacanthus. The sequence continues at coordinate 40,618,733 of CM049864.1, read as the reverse complement.
CTGCTTTTGACACTCGTGCTCACATGTCAAAGCAGCAGCTCTCTTCACTCGCACTGATTGACAGCTGACAGCTAGCGCTGCATGGTGAATACAGCATCTGTATCCACGGCAACGGAGCAGAATATTATCCAGCCGCACAATCTGGAGCAGAGATTCCCTGGGGTCAGTCGAGGCATGGCTGCGTTTATAAGACAGATTATACAAATGCGGATGGCATCACATCCACATCACAAACGAGGAAAACTAACTTTTCCAGCTGGAATCCACTAGATAGTAATAATCACTGTTTAAAAAAACTAAAATACAACATAACATTTTTATTATAGTCCACAATTTCATTCAAGTCTATGAATGTGTCCAATAAAGAGTAAAATAGCGCTAAAAAGTATTTTGGTGGTAAACATAGCATTATAATGAGAACTTTATAGAATGTGGAATCTATAGTAAATCCTCTCCTTGCCCGTGTCTCAGTGTGCTGTTGAAAGCGCATCGCGGCGGGAGCTTTCTCTCTCTCTATAGCGCGTCACAAAGTTCACTGGCAAATGCATCCTTTTGTGCAGATACAAGTTGTAATGTTATGTATCGGAGTTATCTGATTAATATCATTGGAAGTGTCATAGAACGGGTTTCAGTTTCTCTGCATACAGTCAGCTTCACCTCAGGCAGCTATTCTTTTTTAGATGCTTCTTTTTTAACATTGCTGCATCATAATCTGACATCTAATCATCATGTGTTCATAGACATGTTTTCATGTCATATTTTTAACATCCGTTTTCATAACAGTCTTCAGATATTTTCATTATCTCTATTACGTCCATGACCCGCTCCCCACGCACGTCCCGCCCCCGAGTACTTGATTAATCGTTTTGATGATCGAAATAAGAAATTGCCAAAAATACCCTACAAGGAATACCATATTTTATAAAAAAAAAAAAAAAAAAAAAAAAAAAAAAAAAAAGTTGGGGGAAAAACATGCATTGTGATCAATCTGTTCTGATGAATGTAATATATTCTAATGGCATGAAAACAAATCAAGTTAAATATATACCCTTGCAAAAAAAAAAACAAAAAAAAAAACACTGAAACCAGCCTAAGATGGTCCAGTCTGGTCATAGCTGGTTTAGAGGGGGGTTGACCACTTCTTCAGATGATCAGGTTGGGAGACCAGCTGATCAACCAGCAAAAATCATCTACTTCCAGCTAAAAACAATCTAAGATAAGTCAATCATCGTAAGCTAGTTTTAACAGGTCTTCCAGCCTGGTCAAAGCTGTTTTTTGCAGGCTGGTTTAGAGGGATTTTAGCTGGTCACGCTGGTTTCGCTGGTCAAGTTGACCAACCAGCTAAAGCCAGCTTGGGACGACTAGCTAAAAAAAGGCTTGGCAAGGTTGGGATGACCCGCTGACCAAATCGCTAAAACCAGCTTGGCCAGGTTGGGATGTCCAGCTGACCAACCAGCTAAAACCAGCTTGGCCAGGTTGGGATGTCCAGCTGACCAACCAGCTAAAACCAGCTTGGCCAGGTTGGGATGTCCAGCTGACCAACCAGCTAAAACCAGCTTGGCCAGGTTGGGATGTCCAGCTGACCAACCAGCTAAAACCAGCTTGGCCAGGTTGGGATGTCCAGCTAAAACCATTCTATTTCCAGCCTGGTTATCGCTGGTTTAGAGGGGTTTTAGTTTTATCAGTTAAAAGCTAAAACTAGCTTGGCCAGGCTGGGAGACCATCTTGACTCGTTCAGCCAGGATGGGGTTCCAGCTAAAACATCTACTGATTTTAGCAGGGATGTTAACAAATGAGTCGTAAACATAGCGAATTGACACATCAAACATCAATGTGAGGTTGTTTTCTAGGAACATATAAATGCACATATATACACCCGATATGCAGGTTTGCTTTTGTGTATCTGTGGTGGCGCTGCCACAAAACATTACATCTGACAGAAAAGGGCCAGCTAATTTTACTGTTGCTATGACAACAAACTACTCGAACAGCGTACCGTTGGGGCTGCCAGTGAACTTCCCTTACGCTCAAGAATCAATTACATTTTACCGTTCACAAACAGAAAATTTGAAACCGGTTTTGCTAAAGCCCTTGAGGAGTGCCTTCAAATAAGGGGAACTCAGCAAGATATTTCAGGTGAGAGTTGTGGTAAATGACCAAAGAGGTCTGAAAACTGGACTGTCCATTAGCGCCTCAAATCTAACAGATATTTCAGCGCAGAACAAAAGAGACAGCCTGGTTCTCATACGACGACGCAAAATGTTTACAAACATTATAATAAACACTGTAAACATAGCTAGGCTATTATAGTTCCCCTCACTCCACAACAAATCCTTTCAATTTAAGTAGCCTATTTAGAAAAGAACAATAATTAAAAATATAAGAAGCTATACACGACAAGCCAAAAATTAATTTAGGCTAAAACGAAACTGAAACCAACATGGGTCTCTCATTCAACACAAAATCAAATGTTTCCATATTTGCAATGTATTTGAATGCCAAAATATTATAGATTATGTAGGCCTACTTCACTGGCGACTCACGAGGCAATAGACTTGGGGCGAGAACTTGCTCCGTTCCGTATGAACTGCCGCTACCATAGTCTGCATTGTGTAAATTAAATGTGAATTTATTCCTAATAAAATTTCAAAAGTGATTCAGTTGAGAGCAGCGAGAGATTTACTTTCTTCTGTTGTTTAACATTAATGACACAGATGGCAGCAGGTTTTTTTAGACTGCTGTCGCTTTAAGACCAAATGAACATATCGAATATATTGATACACGTTAGGGATGTAACGATTACCGGTTTGATGATAAATCATGATAAAATTTACGACAGTTAGTATTTTACTGTTTCATTTTTTTTATTATTATTATTATCATTAAAATCGTATTCGGTTATCACGATTTCAACTACTCAGGATAAATAAATACTGCCCAACATAAATCACAGAGTAGTTTCGTTTTGAGTGAAAATAGAGCGGAAAAGCTGGGAGGTTTTAAAAGAGTGCTGAGGGAATTATACAAATTAATATATTAATTAATTAATAATATGAATGTACCTCTGAAGGTTCTGGCTGTCTTCAGAAACGATTCGATAGCGTTTTGTTTTCATCTTTGCTCCATGTAATACCTAAAGTGTTATTTAATCACAATACTGCTTTGTGCACGGAGTTCACGGAAACAGCTGTAATTCAGCTTCTCCATGTAAAGCGCCGCTTCTCCATACAAAGCGCCACCTAGTGTCAGTAAGTAGATTTATAGAGACTCATATTGCCTGGGTGCGGTTTCTGTCTGGCCAAAAACGTACTATATTAGCATGCCCTGATGTACATTTTGACCAGTTGAGGAAAAACAAGCTCATGTGAATTCTACACATTTAAACAATTCAGATAAGTTATCTAGAATTATTTATGGAGCAGATAAAATACATAAAATCATTTATTAACCAATTATCATTTTGACTTAACCCTTCCCTCCTGAAAAAAAAACAATAGAACCCTGCCCAAAACACAATAGAAAATGTAATGGGTTTAATGGTTATACTGGGAATTGCATGGTTTTAATGGAAACTATAATGGTATGTGATGGATTATATTGGTGGGGTGTTAAATCCTATTGGAAAAATGCCCAAAACACACTACAAAAAGGAATTTTGTAATGATTTTCCTGTAAAAAGCTAATGGTTTATAATGTTATTTTAATGGAAACCATTGGGATTTCTGTGATGGTTTCTATTGGGCTTCTATTGTTGTTTTTTAGCAGAGTTTTCTTTATTTAAAGGCTGCAACGTGAGGGTTACCTTTCTATGAATCTTTTTCTAAGCTTTATTTGAACATTTACATTAGATATTTGAACATGCTATTAAACTGTTGTCAGTCAAGTTGTCATTTAAAATCCGGACATCATTGGTAATGTTATTGTTTTAGCGATTATGCAAACAAAGACGTTTTATTTGTTGTTTGTTGATTTTTTTAAATATAAAACTTGAAGTGATTTATGTGTCGGTACTTTTTGAACATCTCCAGCACATTTTAACAATACCGTGATAATACTGATAACTATGATAATTTTGGTCACTATAATCGTGATGAGACATTTTCATGCCGTTACATCCCTAATACACGATTTTTCTTTCTCAACTATTTAGGTGAACTTAAGACACAAATGAGACCAGAAGCACAGGTTTCATGTGCGTGCACGCAAACCATCCAAGTCCGAGCATATGCCAAAATATTTGCTGCTTATTGTAAAAAGGGGAAGGGAAAACAAAACAATAGAATCAAGAGAGAAAAAACATCAAATTAGTGATTCTCCAGACAAAAGACTTTTCCTATAAATGAAAACACCATGAGACATAAAAATTCTTTGTTTAATGCGTTGCAAATGGCAACCACAAATAACATGCAATGAATTACAACCTTTACTGCAGGAATTCTCATAAATGAAATCAAAGCAAACAAAAGCAAACGTCTCAATGGACTCAAGTTCATTCAAAATATTTAAATTCCACAAAACCTGCTAAACAAACCCTTCAACAATAAAGCGCCTTCACGTAACCCTGAGGTGCATCACACTTATGAGATTTCAGTTCTGGTACGTAGAGTGCAAATAATAGACCTTTGTCTCGATGTCAACACCAGCATTGAGAGAGATGGGAGATTCCCCCTCCTTTCCATCACTGGAAAAAAAGACTTGTTTAGTTTCCATTTCCTCAGTTCCCATGACAACAGTATTAGGGCACAGCAGGGCATGTACATACAGCCAACCAATCAGCCAAGCCTTGCGCAGATCAAAGTATACAGTCCTTTCAGCTAGCCACATCAGAAAAGTCCATAAGCAATGGCAGCAAGGTGAAGGTTCATTGTCCGAAGGGGCTGGAGTGCACATTGCTCCCCGCGGGGGTCACGACTCGCAACGCAATAGACTCAGGGCGAGAACATGCTCCGTTCCGTATGAACTGCCGCTACCCACCGGCTCTTACCATTGGAAGAGTGCTCGTTTGCTTTATTCCCCTGCTCCCTCGTCAGATCTGAGCTTAGTGAAGGTGACCGGAGCGCTCTCAGCCTGAGGATCTGCGAGTGAAGTTTGGTGCAGAGAGCAGACCTCTACTCTCAGAAGTCAGGCTTAAAACAGCGCTGGCCCCGGGCCCCTGCATTCACAGTATACACAGCCAGCATGCCAAGAGACGTTTTTACAGAGGGACCCCTCTCTTTCTCACTCGGGTCTTCTCTTGATTATACAGGCTCTGCTTTTGACCTGAACAGTAACTGATGGGAGAGGAGTAATCGGGGAAAGAGCAGGGAAGGCAGAAAAACTCCCCCCCCCCTCTTGCTTTTATATCTAGTTTGACAGTATCTGCAAAATACATAATTTCATCATAAGTTCAGGGCTGTAGTGCAAAAGGGATGAGTAATTCCTGGTAGTTTATTAACCAAATACATGAGATATATTACTTGGTATCAAACGGAGTAGTACATTATATTTATAAGTCTTTAATACTCACTACAGGGTTCCTACACAATTTCCATTTCAAAATTCCATACTTTTCCAGACTCAAATTTCCAGACTTTTCCTACCATAATTAACTTCTGATAAATGGTTTTAAAATTCAACTGCTAACATGTATTTTACAGAATCTCTATGTATGCTATTATGTTGCCAAATAATTGCAGAAAAAAATAGCTACTGTACCTCATACAACTCAATTAACACCAAACCCAGTCAAGTTCAAAGCACAGCATTTTATTAAAACTGCAATGCTAAAACAGATCAATGTTATTCATTTTTGTCAGGTAAATATCTGTAAACCTTCAACCCCTACAAAAACAGAAGGGATGTTCATGTACAAATTACCAGGCAACTAGAAAATAGAGCTAAAGTCCTTTGACTGCTTCATTGGCTGTTAGGTAAAGCATACTCGTAAACACTGTTTAACAAATAATTATAAATAAAATATTTAGCAATGCTACATTACAATTATACCTTTTGTGACTGCAACATTGCAAAATCTGTCAAAAAAAAAAAATTTAAGGGTTAGTTTACTCAAAAATTAAATAATTTACTTACCCTCATGTCATTCCAAACTCATAAGACTTTTAGCTTCAAAACACAAATCAAGATATTTAAAGGATATGTAAGGGACTGAAATCTCTCAGATTGAGAAGCAAAGAGGTCCACCTCCGCTTTGCCAAACAGATCCCAGATCTGGGATACCGTCTGACGGTTCAACATCCATTCCCCCGGCCTGAGCTTCTGTCTCGACAGAAAATCGGCCGCAAGGTTCAGTCTTCCCAAAATGTGAACCGCCCTCAAAGAGAGGAACTTGTCTTGGGACCAAAGGAGAAGATGGCGCGCAAGCCTGTCCAGGGTGCGCGACCGTGAATCTCCTTGACGGTTTATGTGGGACACAACCGCCATATTGTCCGTCCTGACTATGATATGATACCCCCCCCCCCGAACGGGGAGAAAATACTTCAAAGCCAGGAAGACAGCCCTGAGTTCCAGGCAGTTTATATGCCAAGAGAGGAACTCTTCCTTCCACTCCCCACTCTCCGGTCTGCCTTCGAAGACCGCGCCCCAGCCTGTCATTGATGCGTCCGTCGTGATCATATGGCGACGGTGGATCGCACCCATTCTCACCCCGCTCCGGAGAAAAATAGGGTCTCGCCACATTAAAAGGGGTCGACAGCAACTGCGCGACACCCCGATAAGGCGAGTAGCTGGTACAGTGGGGTGTAACCTAAGCTCCTTCATCCACCAAAGGAACGGCCTCATGTGAAGCAACCCTAGGGGCAACACAGGGAAGGCCGCTGCCATGAGGCCCAACAGCCTGCGGCAGGTACCTACAGAGACATGATGGCCTAGCTTGAAACGGGCCAGACATGCTGTAAGATCGGATATCCGGGCAGGAGCCAAACGGGCCTGCATCTGAACGGAATGCAAACGACCCCCAGAAACACAGTTCGCTGAGATGGGAGGAGCACACTCTTCTTGGCGTTCATCCTGAGGCCAAGAGAATGGATGTGGCCGAGAACAATATCCCTGTGACGACTCACTAGCTCCCTGGAGTGAGCCAGAATGAGCCAATCATCCAGATAGTTCAGTACACGAATGCCCTGGAGCCTCAAAGGGGCCAGTGCAGCATCTATGCATTTCGTAAATGTTCTCGGTGCCAAAGCCAGGCCGAAGGGCAGGACCTTGTATTGGTAAGCCTTCCCTCCAAAGGCAAACCGAAGGAACCTCCTGTGTCTTTGAACGACCTGGATGTGAAAATACGCATCCTTTAGGTCGATGGTGACAAACCAGTCCCCCTCCTGGACCTGAGACATGATGGTTTTTATCGTCAGCATCTTGAACTTCCCTTTGTAGAGGGAAAAATTCAAACGCCGTAGATCCAGAATAGGCCTCAAGCCGCCGTCCCTCTTTGGAACGAGGAAGTGGCGGCTGAAGAACCCTCGTTCGACATCCAACTGCGGTACTTCCTCTATTGCTCCCTTCTGTAGGAGGGAGGAAAGTTCCTGTTGTAGAACAGAGGCCTTGGAGGCGCTGTTTACTACTGTCAGGTGAACCCCGTCGAAGCGGGGGGGATTTCTCCCAAACTGAAGAGTGTAGCCGGACCGAATTGTGCGGAGAACCCACAGCGATACCCCCGGTAGACGCTCCCATTCGTGAAGGAAGTGCGATAGAGGAAGCAGAGTGTCGTTTAAGGGAAGACATACCTGAGATGGGGTGTCGAGAAGGCCTGGAAGCAGCGGCACCCTCCACCGTGAAGGAGAGCCCTTGGCGTCCTTGTTCACGATGATGGAGAGAGAAGTGCTGGACTGACGGGTGGCCGGCACGGGTTCCGTACACTGCAGGAGAGAAACAGCTGTGTCTCCTAACATGCGGCCCGCTGGCGGCGAATGGACGAGCTGTAAAGGGGGAGAGACGGACGCGTCCCCCAACTGCCAGCCCGAGTAAAAATGAGGGTGAACTAGATCTGCACACCAAGCCTCGAAGGGTGGCTGTGACAGATTTAAGTGAGGAGAGCGCGTTCGGGGCGGGCAGAAACGCTTCCGCGGTCTGACCTCGGCCCATAACGGTGAAACGGCTCTCCTCATTCCGACCCGAAGGTCAGGAATGACCCGGATTAGCCGAAGCGCCAGGCCTGTTGGGCCGCTTCAGGTTAACCCGCTTGCGTGGTTGTAGGCGGGGAAAAGACCGGCCACGGGCTCCCCAAACCGTAGTGGGGGAAGGGCGCGTGGCCTGGGCTCCACCGCCAGAGGGCTCCTTTCTGGGGAGCGACTGCTCCCTAGACACAGAGGAGGAGTGAGTAGAATAGTCCCTTGATCTCATCGGCATGAATTGCTTGAGAGCAGCCGACTGCGTTTTGGCTGAGCGGAACTTATCCACTACAGCGCTAACCGCCTCCCCAAATAAGCCAGATTGTGAGATGGGTGCGTCCATCAAAAGCACCTTCTCCCTCTCACGGATCTCGGTCAAATTGAGCCACAGATGACATTCTGCGGCCACCAAAGCCGCCATAGAGCGCCCCACGGCACGTGCGGTGTGCTTGGTGGCTCTCAGAGCCAAGTCAGTGGCTCTGCGTAGCTCCTTCACGGCTTCAGGAGTCAAGCCGGTCCCTTCATCCATCTCCTTCAGGACGTCTGCCTGGTAGGCCTTAAGGATGGCCATCGTGTGGCGGGCCATACCTGCCTGACCGGCCGCGATGTAGGACTTCCCGATAAGAGCGGAAGTGGTCCTACACGGCTTGGAAGGAAGGAGGGGGCGGGACTTCCAAGAAGGAGCCAAAGAGGGTGAAAGATGTGAGGCTAAAGTATCCTCGACCACCGGCATGGCGGTGTAACCCTGCTCCACAGAACCCACGAGGTTGGTGAAGTCAGCGGCCGCCGCGTTAGTAAGGCGGGAGGAAAATGGCTGCTTCCAGGATCCGGAGATCTCTCGATGCAGATCACTGAAAAATGGCAGCTTCCTCCTTTCAGGCTTGGAATGTGCACCACTGAGGAACCACTCGTCGAGTTTCGAAGCTCTGGGCTCATCGGGCCAATCCAGGGCGAGCTTCTCGGTGGCGCGCGAAAGCACGTCCACAAGCTCAGAGTAGGCCGCTGAAGGCCGCGCCTCCTGGCCGCTAGGCGGGAGCGCATCTGCTAAAGCAGGCCCGAAATCCACGGAGTCGGAGGCTGCTGTGTGCAGAATATCATCTAGCCCGAAGGAAACGGTATCACGTGCCCTCGGGCTAGGAAACTCACGCGCACGCGCTCGGGAGAGGAAGGGAGAGAAAAGGCGAGGCCTGTCTGCTCACTCTTCATCTCCTCGAGCTCGACATCCGAACCCCAGGTTGTGGCCTCACGAGAGGCTGCGATCTCACGAGGGGCAGCGGAGGTGCTCGATGCGCGACGGGGAAAAATGGAGGATTCCCTCTCACAATCCTCAAGCCGAGAGCGGAGGGTTATGAGACGGAAATCCTCGCAAATCTTGCATTTCGAGGTCCCGTAAACCGCGTCACGTGCATGCGAAAACCCCAAGCACTTAATGCACTTACTATGTGGGTCTTCGCGAGCGATGAAACGCGCGCACGGCGGTTGACAGCGGCAAAACTCCATGGCACTTCACCGCGAGGAGAACAAAGTTCCACTGAGGCAGTCACCGAAGTGCAGATGGATGATCGCAGAAGATAAGTTGGGCCAGAAAATCGCAACAACGAAGGGTAATGTGACCGCTTCGTGAAGGCAGAGAAATCTGAGGAGTGGATGGCGCGTTCGCCAGTATGAGCTGACGACGTGATTGCGTCAGAGACGGCGTCGCGCCATCAACCAATGAATTGGCGTGATTCTATATGGGTTCAGACATCGGTCACGCAGTGGGCGTTTCCGATGCGTTCAACGCAGCAGCGTTGAGTTCACCTATGAAAGAGAACCGATCTTTTGGCAGCGCAGGCAGCTTGTGCCTCCAAACACCTTGAAAAAACTCTGATTGTATGATTTATATTTAGAAATTCTTAATTTTATATTTTAGAAAACTCTAGGAACAATAGTCTGGAAACATAAATATTTTTCCATACTCTGATCAATTTTTTCCATACTTTTCCAGACCTGGAAAATACTCAAATCAAATTCCATACTTTTCCATACTTTTCCAAACCGCGTAGGAACCCTGTCACTAGGCCTGCATTGATTTGGTCAAAAATACAGAAAAAACAGTCATATGAAAATATATTACAGTTTAAAATAACTGTTTTACATTTTAATATATTTTACAATGTAGTTTATTCATGTGATCAAAACTGAATTTTCAGCATCATTACTCCTGTCTTCAACGTCACATGATCATTCAGTAACAATATGCTGATTTACTGCTCGAGACACGTTTATTATCATCAATATTGAAAACAGTTTCAACAACTGCTTCTTATTTTTATGAAAACACTAACAGTGATGATTTATTCAGGATTCTTTTATGAATAGAAAGTTAAAGAGCAATTTATTTGAAGCATTACAAAAGTCACTGTTGATCAGTTTAATGCATCCCTGCTGATAAATTCAATTCAATTCTCTGATCTCAAAATTCTGAAGATTTTCATACATACAAAATAATCCCAGTCAAAAAAAAAATCTAACATTTTGACTCGTGTATATTTTGACAAATATATATTTGCACAGTTTGTAAAAACTTTTTTTGCCGATGTTTAAAAGTTAAATTGTGAAGCTTTTATTTTACTTCAAGCTCTTACATTATTCAGCAAAAACAGCAAACTGTCATTTTGATTTGTGAACTTTTTTTAGGTGTTTGAACTTCCGATTGTGCTGAAACTGCACTTTTTAAATTAAATCCCTGATTTAAAATAGATATAATTACTAGATTTACATGATAATGACAAGAATTGAAACACTGTATACTGTGCACAGACTGGTGAATATTACACTAGTCTCCTAAACTCCACTTTAGAAACAGTTTATTTTTAATGTTTATTTCCAGTGCTGCACAACTGCCCCATTCTTCGACTCTAAGATCATTACTGTTTATTTTTAGAAACCGAGGCACATGTGGAAACGATTTTCAGCGGTAAACATCAGAAGGCCACAGATACCGTCGATAGAGTTGTAATAAAACCTGAAATATTCCCTTAAAGGTCCACCCAAAAATCAATGAATGTAATGAATTAATTCAAGTCTTAAAGGTGTTTACAGAAACGTTCCCCTCCCAGTCTGAAGTCGAGATGGTTCAAAAACACAACCGCAAAGGCTTCAGCCCGGTGGCATCACCACTTATCTCCAGCAAACAGGAGGACGGGCCGCTCGCCATCAGCCTGAAGTTGGTTCCCGCAGGAAACACCACTGACTAGCAGCAACCCAGCATTGTTACCCAACTCTTTCCTGGCCCTTGACCATCAGGAGCGAGAGGGAAAAAAGAACATCCTCTAGTCATTAGCAGCATTTCAAAGTCAACGCGTCCTCCAGCGTGTGCTGTTTGACAGGCCCTGCCAGGGCAACGTGACTGAGGGATGATGGTACCATGACTAGACAGCAGCTCTAGGGAGCAGCAGCGCATCCACGGACCCGTGCACAAAGGACAGGAGGAGGAGTGGAAGAGGAAGATGAGACGGGGACCGTGAGAGCTGACAGTCAAGCGCCAGATATCAAACATGCCCTTTGTGATCTGCCGAACTCGAGACACCACACAGGCACACACTTCTGCTGTTCATCAAACTCGGTCGCCTCCGCGAGACCAACGCAGTCCCCAGCGTCCTTGCCGTGTCAGTTTGCTCAAACAATCCCGTTCGCATACTTCAGCAGTTTCAGTCCACTTCCTGCACTGGCCAGGGACTGGACATTTTAAACGCTACAGCGAAGATAAATAATAAATGAAACGGATGCTATCAGAAGGATATCGTTCACGTGTTGTTGATAATACCAGCTGTTTTGATGCACAACCTTGTAATCGGGTCCCAGGTGGGTCAATGACGGGATGCTCATTTTTTGTCCTGTCTATTAATTCATTAAAACAAATTACGGTTCACAATGACTTGAATATTTTTCTTCTATAATTAGCATGCTTTTGAAACTCAAATTAATTGATTTTTTTGGGGAGATACATCACAAAAATGCGATAAAGCTGTCCTGATATCATAATGAAAAAAGCATTATTAAAAGTACACATTTTTTTAATATTTTAACAAAACTGGTTCACTGCTTAGTAATATTTGAAATTCAAAGTCATGTGGTGGGACCAACAGGAAATGACATAAGGTCAATATTAATTATACAGTCATTATATTTATAAATTAGTGCGGTCTACGGTCTAACGATTAATCGCATCCAAAATAAAATAATTTGAAATATTAGGTTTACATGATATATGTATGTGTATTGTGTACAGTGTTTATTTCTGATGTATATATAAATACACACATATACCGTATATATTCTGAAATTTACATGTATATACACATTTATATTATTATATGTAAATATATTTCATTCATAAACAAATGCATGTTTCTATTTATATATACATAATAAATATACACACATACATAATATATTATGTACACAAATACTTATTTTGGATGTGATTAATCATTTGACAACACTTTACTTAAGAAAATGTCAAATAAATAAAAGTTATTAAAAACAATACAATAAAACAATACAATTATTAGGGTGTGTTGACTCAAGTATTTAATGTTTAACTGTTTTCTATTTTAATATATTGTAAAATGTAGTTTATTCCTGTGGTGACAAATGCTGAATTTTCAGGATCAATACTCTACTCTTCAGTGTCACATGATCCTTCAGAAATCATAGTAATATGCTGTTTTGGTAACAAAAATTATACATAATTCCTATTTGTATCAATGTATTAATTACTGTACTTAATACATTGATACAAATAGGAATTATGTATAATTTATTATGTAGGAATTATGTATAATTTAGGAATTATCATAATTTATAAAATAATGATTAAGATGTTTACACTCACGGATTTAAGGTCTAAGGAAATATGTAACGTTTTACTTGGTTACACCACATGATATTTTAGAGTCATTGAACTGAAATATTTTAGAAAATGGTATATAAAATGTATTCCAAAATCATATGAAACCAATATAAATACAAAGACTAAATTTCTAAGAAATTAAAATACATTTTTTTAACTGGATTTTTAAAGAGTTTTCCTTTTTTTAATCACAGAAACATCAGCATCGTAATGTTCAGTGGATCAAGGCCCTTAATGCCTGAAGTTTTGTACCAGTACACAGCCCTTTCAACTTAATTCCATGATTATATCAGAATTCCCCAAATTCATTAAACCCTTGTGCTCTGGTAACAGACATGATGATAAATAGACTCAGATGTTGAGAGTGTGCGTTGCACACTTTGGTGAATCTCTGATTCCTCGGAGCGTATTCAGAGGAGTCAGCATCTCAGCTCCACGCGTCCGGCTCCGCTGCTACTCTTCACAAGGGCTCCTCACATAATAATCTTGAGCACTTAATCATCACGACAAGAGGACAAAAGAGGAGCTTTCCTCAATGACAGGTTCTCGACAATAATTGACCCTTTATTGTGCCCAAGAATAAAAGTTCAGCGCTGGGATCAAGACCAAGGAGGTCTAAAATACCAGTAGAAACTATCCATTAGCATTCACATTTACCTCAATGGTAGTTAATCTGCCGATACAGGATGGGATTGCCATATAAAAAAAAAATGATGCCTCCATAATGGAATTGTTTCAGCACTTGCTTTAATCTTCAGCTGGTTGATGCTAAGTAAGTGAACTCTGAACCTTGAGTGTGACCCTTGACCCATCAGCATTATCCAGGGGGATTGAATTAAGTGCAGTGTAAGTTACTTTACCTGAAAACATCTGCAAAAATCTAGGGATTCACTAAGATGTTATATAACATATAATAAGATTTTTGATTGTTGTCAGAAAAAGCCAGAAGTTACCATCCATAAAAAGCGACGCAATCACTGTCTTCGTTTTCAGCACATTAATAAAGTGTTTAGTTGCGCTTCTGCAGCGGCTGTGAGGCAGTAACACATGAGAAGAGAAATCGAAGAAGTCAGAGAAGCTTCTGTTGCCTGCCACCTTCTCTTTACAAATGGAAAATACATATTTTGTCCATTTTTGTATATTCTTGTAAGATATACAAATTATATATATTTTTTTATTGTTCATATACTTTAAAAATTGTTGAAATCTATAAATGTAATGGAGGGGTGGGGGAACTTTAAAAATATATATATATTTTATTTTAGATATTATATAATACAAATGTTAATATTTTTAACATTTTAGTTTTTACATTTTTAACTAAAAAAATTTCTAATAATCAACAAATATTATATATATATATAAAATAATAAAAATGTTAAAAAAATATACTTTTTTATAATTATAAAGAAACATTATTTTATAAACATGAACATTTAAAAATAACTTTAAATATATAAAAAAAATTAAATGTCTAGTTATCTACTCTGATAAAACAGATTTTCAGTTTCAACTAGTGATCGACCGATATTGATTTTTTATAACCGATACCGATACCGATATTTATACATTAATGTAACCGATAACCGATATTCAGAACCGATATTTATTTACTGTTATAAAGTAAATAAATAACAGAGTGAAGTAGGCTTGCCGCGATAGACGTGACGACGGTTATACTGGTGTTAAGCCGCAACACTGTTACATCACTTGCTCACCAATGGCACCGTCCCCCCACCGTCGTTTAGATTGTTTTTATAGTAATAAAAATAAATTCGTTCAGATAGAGGACACTAAAATTAAAACTGAACGCGGCTGCTAAATGCAGCGCACCGAACGAACGAGAGTCTTGCATCACAGCAGTCTAGGTCTGCATTGCCGGCTGTCCCGACCAGATTTATTACTCCGCTGTCCTTGAAGCACGTGCAATTCTCTTTCCCTTTTTTTTGTATTATGCTTATCCTATCATTTTAAATGACAGACTGTGTCGAATTCATTAATTTTTTCTCTGCTGCACTTTTCACTGTGTTAACAGCAAGATGTTAAATTAATTTAGTGTTTTGACAAGACTAATAAAATAGCTATTAGGCTAAACCTTCATTTATTTCCTATTGTGTTGTAGGCTGAATGTTAGCATAAACGAATTATATCCTGACAAAACAAATTATAATAGGGATTACAATTTTTGTATAACTTTTTTCCTCTCTGTGAATCTTTATTCCGTGTTGGCAGCAAAATGTTATTGACATTTATCAGTCAATAAATTCAAGACTCTTGACAAGACAAAAATAAAATAAATACACTTTTGTGCAGACTAAACTTTTATTTGTTAGCCTAGCTCTGTCTTTCATCAGAAATGTGAACAAACAGAATATATCACGGGAGCGGAATAAAACTTAAAATAGTCCCGCGCAGACCTCTACATCACAGATCAGATTTCATTTATCACGTGAAGAGAGATGACTGACAAGAAGAGTGAGGTGAGAGACAACACGATGCGGAAGAGTTTCTAAACCAAATGTAAAAGTGCCCGTTTTAAGCCTGTTGACTTCTGAGTCTGACATTAATCTAAGTCAAGGAGAAAACTCACCGAGATCTACCAAGTGAAAAGTAAATAAATGATAAAATAGGCTACACATTAAATAAATAATTAAAAAGGCTTGTTGTGATGTATCTTTGTTGCAATAATTTAATAATGATAAATAAAATAGTGTTTTATTATTATGCACTATTCACGTCGCTGTATTCAACTTTATACTGAGCTGTATTCAAACAGAAATATGAGTGATCGAGAGCGCACATACACGGTTCGTTTGCGCGTCATTTATAACGGACATAACGCGCGCCTAATGCACGATCATGTCACTCAGCTTTACCTTGATTACAAAACTTGCCCATTAAAACTTGCGTGTACTAGTGTGACACTGGTTTCTTTTATACAGCGAGAGCAGTAGTTTGTGTATCATGTTCTCATACAGCGGCTTTGAGCCGCCGTTCAGTCTGTATTCACAGCGCCATGAGAACCGTATTTCTCCTCATAAACACAGAATACGTAGAGAGGTGAATACGATCTATTACCCCTGATCTAAGTGATAATGTTTAAAAAAACATTCGTTTCTCATTTATTTGGTTCCACAGTATTTGCTGTTTTTTATTTAAACACTGCTTGACGCCGAATTTGCTGCTGATATTAAAGTCAAAGTAAAATGCGCACGGCGCTTACAGGCTATTTAAAACCTAAGGAAAGCAAGGAAAACAAACAAAATATCAACTTCATTTTAAACTACAGTTTTAGGTTTATAAGCTGTTATATTCTCTGGAATATTGAAATAAGCTATAACAAACAAAACATTGTATTTTATTGCATTGCTCAACTGGCATGTTTTGTCAGAATTCAAATGTTTTTGTCATTCTAGATTATGAAATAACTGCTGACAGCGCGGTTTATCTATTTACACAGAACTATACTCAAACTGCGATCGCTTGCAGAGATAATAAATAATTAATTTCGATAGAGATGTATTTATTTAGATGTTTATTGGCGAAATAATGGTTCTATAGTAAATGTTAATATAAGTCAGCGTGTTTCAAACAAGTTAATCTTGTATAAAGTTACATGCGGTGGTCGTGCTGGAGCATTTCCTGAGTGAACAGTGCCCACTGCTCCAAGTGTGTGTGTGTATGTGTGTGTGTCCACTTCTCCAGGTGTGTGTGCACTTGGATGGGTCAAATGCAGAGAACAAAATTTCACTGCTGGTTATACTCTGTATAATTATGTATGTAAAAAAAAAAAAAAAAAAAAAAAAAAAAATTCAAAACCGATATTTTTTTTTTACAAAACCGATAACCGATAATGGTAAAATGCTTAAATATCGGGAAAAATATCGGTAAACCGATATATCGGTCGATCTCTAGTTTCAACTTTTCACCACGTTTTTCACTCTAACACACAAAAATAAACATGAACCAGATTATACCCCTGCCTGAGACCGAGTATTGCTCACTGAATCTCCACTCAAAATACAACTACACACACACTAAGCTAACATCTGTCTATGAACTTCGTTCTTACTGTTGTAGTAACCTGTTTGCATTTTTCGAGGTCATCTTGTAGTTTGACTGACTTCTCTGACTAGCTGCTGATGATTTGTCACAACACTCTAAAAGCACTTTCTTGTAAGTCAGTAAAGAAATAAGCACAAAAGCAAACCAATTCCTTATTCATTATATGCTTTTAAGTTAACAGTCAGCTAAGGCCATTCTGTTTATGTACTGCATGTGTGGACCTTTCCATAAAAGCGCCAGTAACACTTCAGACAGGAGAAACTAGACCCGAGCGCACTCATGACCGTCTCAGCTGTTCATTCAGACCCGAGCAGAAGCCCGTTCTCAGATGACCAGCGCTATGAATGGAGCGGCCACAGCCTCGACAGAAAGGACTATTAAGGTATGAATGCCGCGCTGCTCTTAAGCTAAGCAGCAGTGAAAAAAGATGCTCCTCATTCCTGCTGTTGTTGGTAGAGAGTGAGTTTAGGGCCTCTCTCAGACTGTGTTCGGCTTTGCTCTGGTGTTAAAGCCCTGACATCATACAGGAAGGTATTTTTCCCCTTTGCATTGCCAAAGAACAGGCCCACGCATGGTCCAGACAGAGCGAAGGGAGACGCACAGGAGCAGAGGGACAAGCTCGTGAAAATGTGACTGGAGATAGATGAACATAAGAGATCTCTGCTTGAGAAATCCTAGTGAACCTGGATACTCTGTGCACTTAGCCAGTGATGTAATCAACACACCAGCAATGATAGACTCAGTACCAAGAGAGAAAAAAGTCATTTAGATCCATGTGTGTGATTTATTTATTTTTTGTGGCGTTTTGCTCAGAAAGCAGATGATTGATCTTGCGTCAAAGTTTCTGCTGGAAACAATACAAACTTTTATCTCACCAGTCCGCCAAGATGCTAC
Source organism: Schizopygopsis malacanthus (assembly GCA_027474115.1). NCBI lineage: Eukaryota > Metazoa > Chordata > Actinopteri > Cypriniformes > Cyprinidae > Schizopygopsis > Schizopygopsis malacanthus. Next base: position 40,600,772 of record CM049864.1, on the reverse strand, counting down.
AGCAAAGGCAACAAAACAAAATGATCAACACGAATCAGACTAACATTACTTTGTTATTCTACAATGCTGTTCCATAATTTGGGGTCAGTAAGATATAAATATGAAGAGTTAATTTGCAAAAACCGATAACTCCATTTTTATTGTATTTTTTTATTTCGCATTCCGTAATAGTAATATCAATCAAACTGCTGTTGGGTTGTTTTGATTAAGTAATAATAACTTTTAAAAAAACAGGTCATTTACTAAATTAAAAGTTAATTAAAAGTAGGGATGCAACAATACCATTTTTTCTGAACCGATCCCGAAAATTCTGAGGATCTGTCGATACCGAGCCAATCCGATACCAGCGTAGATTTTTTAATCCATATAGAATTTCTATACTTCTCCGTGTTAACCTGACCGTCACTCTTCTTTGTGTTAAACACAATCTGTTACAGTGTTTCTCAACTGGTGGGTGAAAAGTAGTGATCGACCGATATAGATTTTTTTATAACCGATACCAATTATTTGTACGTTTATGTACCCGATAACCGATACGCACAACCGATATTTATTTACTGTTATAAAGTAAATAAATAACTGAGTGAAGTAAGTCCATTCTTCGCTTTGGTTTTTCCACCTTTCAGTCATATCAACAACAACAAAAAACTGTTGAAAATTAACATTCTTTCATGTTAAATTGAATCTTCAAATTACAAGAATAAAAACATTTTATTTATAAAAAGCATCATCAGCAACACTGATATTAACAGTAAGCAAAATAATGTCTTATGTTTTCAAATGGAGAAAACAAAGGACAGAAGTCATATCAACTTCATTTTAAACTACAGTTTTGTTGAATAGGCTAAAGAGTGAAGAATAATTCACTGGATAATGTTAATTCACTGAATAATATTCTCTGGAGTATTGAAATAAGCTATAACAAACAAAACATCGTATTTTATTGCATTTCTCAACTGGTATGTTATATCAGAATTATATTTTTTTTTGTCATTCTGATTATGAAATGCCTGCTGACAGCGCGGTTTATCTATTTACACAGAACTATACTCAAACTGTGATCGCTTGCGGCGATAACAACTCATTAATTTTGATAGCGATGTATTTATTTAGATGTTTATTGGTAAAATAATGGTTCTATAGTAAATGTTAATATAATTTAGCGTGTTTCAAACAAGTGAATCTTGTATAAAGTTCCATGCGGTGGCCGTGCTGGAGCATTTCCTGAGCATCAACCGCTGAGTGAACAGCAATATGAAAGCAGCTTCACGAGACTAATGATGCGCATATACAACAGAGAGAGAATTCAATTCAGCGCTTTTATTTCAAACATGCGCTCATTCATGGCTGTATTATTTAATTCATGCACAGTTACGTCTTTATTGGGAAAGATTGACGGATTATCTTACGTGACTCTTCTTAGAGCCAAGCTGCATAAACTGCATATCAGATATTTATGTAATCCATCCAATTTGTGCATTAAAGGCTGTTATGTTAAGTAAAGTTTACTAACTACGGCAAATCAAGTACCTGGACGCCGTTGTTGTTGTCTCGTCTCCCCTCAGACGCGCTGCAAAAGCGATCCTGCGCGCAATTCTCAAAACAACCACCAAGTTTATCATTTAAATAAAATTTAATTGTATACATTTTTATTTAAATCTATATAATTTTATTGGCATTTATCAGTGAATCCGATATTACAAAACCGATATCCGAAATTGTTAAAATAAAAAATATCAGTAAATCGATATATCGGTCGATCCCTAGTGAAAAGTGCTGGTATGCAGCCCAAAAGTGGGCCGCGGATTGTATACAGCCAAAGAAACGAACTCGTTTAATCTTTGTACAATCTCCTCAGAAGAGGTTTAGGGTTCAATTCGCGCTATATGTGTAGAATAATGCACAGCAATCAGCTCTTTTTTTAAGTGCCGTTTATCGTTTTTGCAAATAAACTCTTTATATACATATCCATATTCAGTAAGGATGTGATAAAAATTGCAAAAGAGACCGTAAAGACATTCATAATAGTACAAAATGTATTAAAAAAATAATAACTTTAATATATTGATAATAATAATAATAATAAGAACCATTATTAATAATTCATCAATAAATCTTATCAAAATGATTTCTGAAGGATCCTGTGACACTGACTGGTAATGATGCTGAAAATGTAGCTTTGCATCATAGGAATAAATTGCATTTTAAAATCAACTCAGATAAGTTATTTTAAATTGTAATAATATTTCTGTTTTACTGCATTTTAAATGAAATATATATATTTTTTTTTTAAACAACTGAAAATCTTACAAACCTTTTTGAATTGTAATGTACACAGTTACTTAATCAGAGCAATTACTCTTAGAAAATAAATATTCATTTTAACAACACCAACTTCAATATAATATGCAATAATTGCTTTTTCTGACCTAACTTCATATACTGATGTCCTTTGACATTTACTCTTAGCCATATTGCTATTTAAGCAATACTTTAGCAATAATGCATGCAATAAATGTATGATAGGTAAGATCAAGTCCTACATTTATTCCCATTAAATATCCCATTTTACTAAGAAATGTAAAATTACTTCAGTAAAACAGCTTTTGAATTACAATTCAATTGATTTCCAAGCCAATACCAAATAGAAAAAGTAAAAAAAAATATTACTTTATAGAAAATCCAACCAATCAATGTCTTAATTGGATGACTTTGAACATAGGGTTTGTGGGATAGGAGCTAGTATTTTACATCGTAAAATGAAACACTTAAGCTCAAATAATATAATGTCTTAAAAGTGAAATGTTCAGCTCAAGCTGTTCTTTGACCCATGAGGTTTCCTCTGAAGTGCCGAGTCTGAGAGATCATCCCTCAGACCCATGCTGTAAGGGAGCTGACACTTTCACTTTTACAGTCCACAAGAGAGGGAAGAACAAAACAAAGACGAGGATAGAAGAAAGAATGCTGTGAAGGAATTTTACATCTTTCATAAGGATGACAATATAGCTCATAAATCCAAAATATGGTCCCAACTACGGTGGCTGTATAGGAAACAAGAGTTCTGCTTGAAGGTCAGGTCATTTTTTTATTAATACTCTGAATTAGTTTTTAGATTTTCAATTTCCATTTCAATCTTAGCTAGGGTTAATCGTGTATTTGTCATTTTTATGTCTATATAGTTTGGATTAATTTATATTTCAGTTATTTTAGTACATCACATTAAGCTAAATAAAAGAATTATAGTTATAGCTGATGTAAAATAAGTTGTTCATTTGTTTTTCAAGGAACAAAACATTTACTTTAAGTATCAAAATGTGTAATGTTTTAGTTTTAGTTAACTATAATAACCCGGATTAAAACTTTTACAAAATATTTGTTTTTTAACTAAAATATTAAAAAGAAAATGTTCAAGGACTAAAATAATAATAAACTAATAAAAATACAAAAACTGAAAAACACTTAGTTAAAATAACTCAAACTTAAAATAAATTAAAATGCTGAACATCTAAACATAAAAGCTACATTAAAATAAAAGCTATTCCAAAATATGAAGAAATACTATAATAATATAGAAATAACGCTAAAATAAAAAGCAATAATAATAGCGATGACCTAAGCAAGCACCAATAAAAACTTAAACAGACCCTTTAAAACCATTTTAGAATATGACACAATGGCCCAGTAGCGAAGACGATCAAATAACTTATGAGTCACAAAGGCATGACATCATCATCTTCACATGAAATCTGGGCTTTTATAGCTGCTTATACTCCAGTTGTAGAGATAACCGCAGCTAATCATTACTCCTGCTGACTGAGGGTTAGTTTGGATGATAAGACATACTTGCACAGTGCTCAAAATGCTTCAACTATACAGCTGCCCTACTACACACACACACAGTACAGTGCCAACCACTTTCACAAGCAACTGGCCAGTAAATATTTATGAAAAATAAAAATAAAAACAGTCACTGACTCACACAGCCAAAGCGGCCTTCGACCAATCAGTCAGACTACAGCATGACATCATGAGTCATGACATCAGCCCCTGAAACTAAACACCCCTCTCGCTCATCGCTTTGCTCTTTTCTCTCAAACGAGTTCAAGGACACTGAGAGGAAACACAGTGTTCTGGCATCAGTGCGACTGGGTTTGAGGCCTGAAGCTCATTATCATGGAGCATTACCTCATATCATCACATCTGTAAAAATGTGGCCGGACAGTTACAATTGCACTTTTGTTTTTGTGGTGTTCGACACATGTTGCATCTTTAGATGAATTGGATTCGCATTCCAGGACTGATCATCATCAACTTTACACACTGCATTGTGAAGTACAGCATATTGAATACATCAATATAACGTTTTTGTATCAAACTCACTACATTTATATAGATTTTACTTAATTGATATATTATACTTCTGACTTAAAAACAAGAAAATTGTGGCTAGGGATATTTCAGTATCATTGATATAACCTAATATCATAGATTTTATTAATGCTTTGAACTAGATTGCAATTTTATTGTTTGATTTCAATTTAATTTTAGTTATAGTAATCTAAAAGTCATTTAGTAACCTGAAAGTAATTGATAATCTAAAAGTTTAAGTAATTTTGTTGTTCGTTTTATTAGTTTTCTGAGAAATGTTTATATAGTCCTTATGGATTTTATTCATTAGGTTTTATGTTGTTTAGTTGTTTTAATACTTAATCTGAATAAAAACGATGTTAGCTTGGCAACTATCTGAAATAAAACAAGTTTGAGATTTTTTAGATTTAATTTCAGTTAACATGTATTTTTATTGTTTCAAGTAACAAAACTATTCTTTTTATTTTCAGATTAAAGTAGTACACAGTGATACTAATTAAGAAAATGATTTGTATTGTCTTTTTGTTTTATAATTTTACATAAGTGAAATGAAAAAGGTGTGTAAAATGAAAAATGAAGTGTATATTATAACAGTTAATCGTATTGGTCGTTAGTCCGCGAGTGCTGTTATTGAGTATTACCGCACTGGAACGGTTTCACTGTTGGCCAGAGTATGTAAGCGGTAAAACGTAGAAGCGCAGATTTCATCTGAAATGAGAAACAGGTTTTTAAAAAGCAAAAACATCTGTGTTCTCTCACATTAGGTTCGCTCAGAGGGGGTTTCTCCACAGAAGATTTCGTTTTTGCTTCCATACAATGTGCCAAAACGATTTGATTACCAACAATCGTCTAAATATCTTTGTGTTCTGCTAAACAAAGATAGTTATACAGGTCTGCAAACAACCTGAGGGCGAGTAAATATTACATCATATTCCTCACGGGACCTGCTGACTGGTCATCACATATTGCAGCTGATTTCAGGTTTTACAGTCCTGTGGAGACCTTTGACCCAAACACTCATTCCCAAATACACTTAACTTAAACTGAAAACAGCCTTAATACCAAACATGGAAAAACAATCTGGCAGATAACACTGTGATACAGTCACCCAAGAATCCAAAGCAGCATCCCAAAAGTGTAAACAGACTCCACACACACACACACACACACACACACACACACACACACACACACACACACACGTGGCAGCGCGATTAAAAGCGCCCAGCGGATGTGTACAATCAGCTGTGTAGAGCCAGTCAGACCGAGACGTCTTTCTGCTGTGCTCCTCATTAGATCTGCCTCTCTTAACTAGTTTTCCGCCTGACAGACACAACACACACGCGCCTACCACCATCTGTCCAGGCTATCACAAAGATCACAAGCAGTCTGTGGTAAACCTGTCTTCCCCACAGAAACGCTCCCGAGGTCCCTCAGATAGTCTAACAGATGAGAAGTTAATGACAAAACTGTGGCGTTTCCCTTCAAATCCACGCAAACTTTTGTCTCACGCCATTCCCTCCCGATTTCGCACGGAACAAACAGCCTCGCGCGCTTTTCCCAGTAAAAACAGTGCCGTCTTTCCTCCCAAACAGGAAGAGCACCCCCCACACACACACACACACACACAAGTATTCTCCTCGTGCACTGCGATGACTCATTTTCACAATCCGTCCCTACACTCCCAAACACACTCCAGCCTCCTTTTGTTAAAGCCTCTAAACAAACACACTCATAAATGCGCGCGTGCGTAAAGATCAACAATCGAGTCACCTTTTAATCCTGATCCGCTCTGAAGAAGCCTTTCCACATGTATTCCTGTGCTCCCGATGGCAGCAGGTCAGTTTCTGCACTCCAGCCCCTCCATGTTCTTGGAGTGACCACAACAACAGAGCTGCGTTCCTCTAGTCTCTCCCTCTCTCTTTGCCTAACGTTATCTGTTTTCCTAAGCAGGGGTGTGCGCTGAGGCTTAGGCAACCCCTGGAAGAAAATGCAGCGCTCTCTGGGTCCTAGTGCTCGTCTTGTGAAGATGCCACGTCTGTGGCTCAGGGGGAAGCCCTGTTCACCAGAGGCTCTACGGAGCCAAATCAAAGAACTAGTCAGATTTATGATCATGGCTGCTGCAGAGAACTGTAAAAAGTGTCAAATGCAGCATTTAATTTATGCATAGGCCTACTAAAAAATGATGAAGGCTAGAAACAATTTTCACTCAGAAATTAAGCACAATTAGGCCGGTGAATCACAGAGAAACGTAACACACTGAATTTTGAAGTATTTTTTAAAAATTAAGGTATTTTCTGGTAAAACTTAGGCTATATCATGATAATTGTATTATTATAAAAAAAATATTCTTTATAGTAGGCTACACTGCTATTGTTTCATTAGATTAATTTACAGTGGTGGCTAAAATTATTAGAATACCTGACAGATCAGAATATATTGACCTTTTTTGCCTCCAAAACATGATTGCACTTCATAATATTCATGAAACATGCAGATGGTTGCTCCGAGCACAACACATATCAGATGAAGTGTGTCGTGCTGCCTTTATCCACTTATAACTTTAATGTCTTTGTCAGGTGATGTCACACTCACGAGAATCGAAGTGCATCTTGGGTATCGCCGCCATTTGTAAGGTATTAAAGCCGAGGTGTTCTGTAATTGTCTTTTTCATTTGCTTCAAAATAGTACGTTCTTGTTGTGTTAACGTCTGCAATAGTTAATTGCATGATTGAAAAGGTAAAAACCTCGCCACGAAGAAGGACATGTTAGGTTTCACACTTGAAAAAAAAGACAAAACAACAACAAGAGGCATCGCCGCATCGAATGGCCTGCGTTTCAGCTGTGATACGTAAAATCATCATATTTGCCAACATATCTCCGTGTATGTTCATTTACCCTTGACATTTATATAAAGGTATGTAAGAGATGTTTTAGATGTGCTTATTTTCTGATTTCTGAAGTAGCCAACATTATATTCATGTTATTTATGGTTATCAATGCTAATAAACAACCAGGAGTGGGTGAGCAGAAACGGATCATGTAACGTTACCATGAAATGTCTTTCAATCGTTTTATGCATAGTGTTGAATATGAAATGTTAAAATATCCAAAGTTCTGATTAAAAGCCTAGAAGAAACACCAGCCCTTTGCCCTCTTTTATTTAAAATTCATACATTTTAGGTGTAAAGAGTTCATTTATTTCACTAACGTTGCTACATTTAAAAAGAAAAACACATTGCAGCCTGCTGAGACGATGACCCACCAGGCCCACAGATGCTCAGCTACACACTGAAGGCCAGAGGAGATGCTCAGCTACACACTGAAGGCTGGAGGATATGGTCAGCTACACACTAAAGGCCGGAGGAGATGGTCAGCTAAACACTGAAGGCAGGAGGAGATGATCAGCTACACACTGAAGGCCGGAGGAGATGGTCAGCTACACACTGAAGGCCGGAGGAGATGGTCAGCTACACACTGAAGGCCGGAGGAGATGGTCAGCTACACACTGAAGGCCGGAGGAGATGGTCAGCTACTGAAGGCTTGAGGAGATGCTCAGCTACACACTGAAGGCCGGAGGAGATGGTCAGCTACACACTTAAGGCCGGAGGAGATGGTCAGCTGCACACTGAAGGCCGGAGGAGATGGTCAGCTACACACTGAAGGCAGGAGGAGATGGTCAGCTAAACACTGAAGGCCGGAGGAGAAGCTCAGCTACACACTGAAGGCTGGAGGAGATGGTCAGCTAAACACTGAAGGCTGGAGGAGATGCTCAGCTACACACTGGAGGCCGGAGGAGATGGTCAGCTGCACACTGAAGGCCGGAGGAGACGCTCAGCTACACACTGAAGGCCGGAGGAGAAGCTCAGCTACACACTGAAGGCTGGAGGAGATGGTCAGCTAAACACTGAAGGCTGGAGGAGATGCTCAGCTACACACTGGAGGCCGGAGGAGATGGTCAGCTGCACACTGAAGGCCGGAGGAGATGGTCAGCTAAACACTGAAGGCTGGAGGAGATGGTCAGCTACACACTGAAGGCCGGAGGAGATGGTCAGCTACACACTGAAGGCCGGAGGAGATGGTCAGCTAAACACTGAAGGCAGGAGGAGATGCTCAGCTACACACTGAAGATCTAGATCCAACTAGGGTTAGGAGAAAAAAATCGATTTTGAGAATAGTTTTTTTTTTTTTTGTGCGATGACGCTGAGCTTGCTCAAGAAACACCCGAATTCTGCTTGTTTCCAATTCCTCACACACATACATCACTTGTCTCGAACCTTCCGTGAAATAATCTTTCATAAAATTCAGAAAAGGTTGAAGCGAATTACAAGGACATTCACATGCTTTTTTTGATGTTACACTTGAAGTGTGCGGTCTCGTCTGTCGGTATTTTCCTTACAAATGCTCTATAAAGTCATAATTTATGTGGTTTGGAATGCAGTGGACTTATATACTGTATGTAAAATATGAACCTCACTAACAGAAGGCTGCTTTCAATTCCAAATGCTGACGCGCGCGTTGTTTTTGTAGACGCTCGCGCATGCGGCTGTGCGCGACTCCGTCTAAGTGGTTTAATGTACTTGATCTCAAAATAGTTTTATGACGCAAAATTTATGTAAACACAGCCAGCTATCTCTTAAGGGATCAAGCGGACAGGACAAACCACATTACTACTTATATTTCAAAAGATATCCATGAGTGAATGCAGTTAAATAGATCTCCAATGATTTCATAGCAAAAAAAACAACAGTAAAGATGAAGAAAAATCACTCACAGTTCTTGAGTGAACTGTGAGCGGGTAGACCAAGAATCGTTCTGGAATCGGATCTTGACTCCCAGAATCTGAATATGATCGTGAGGTAGTCTCGCGTAGCCAGACCTTCAGACTGATGGCTGAAGGTCTGGAATATATGGCTGCGTTCATTGGTCAAGGCCCGCCCATGAGGCAGTTTGACCGACATATCAAACAATCAATCACAGTTAGTTTCGTTCAGCGTCACGTTTCAGGGCGTGGACAGTCGCCACAATAACGGACCAAACTCTGTGTGAAACTCTCGGATGTATTTTAAAGATTCTATGGTGCAAAGTGCAAACTTTAAATATTTTACATACTTTTGGAAATCCAGCGTTCAATCTACTCTGATAAGAATTTGCCGTCACATTTGTAAACACAAGTTTGGCGCCACGGCATCTTTGTTTCCAGGCGGAACGTTAAAGAACGCGACACGCATCTCCCGGAAATCCTGTATAATTCAACCAATCCGACGATGACTTCAACACTACTGAAGTGTTTCCAGAAAAGTGTACCATATGCATCAGACGTTTAGCCAACGGTCCATGGGCATCACTCAGTCTGAGGCTGAGACTAATCGTGAGGTGACTAAATATTCCCACCCCTAAATCCAACACAGGGATCCAGGATCCCTGGTAGATCAATGGTAGACATTGATCTTGTTCCAGGATCTGCAGAACACAAGATCCAGGGGACGTGGTTGGATCCAGATCCAACTCCTTCCACCTATTAGGCGCGTTCGACTTAAAGGGGCTATTTATACTTGTTTACACCTGGTCACTTCATGCGTTTTTTGTGATCGGATAGCTATTCGCCAATGAAACTGAAAGTAAGTCAAAGACGCTCAACTCACAATCATCTTCATTAAAAGTAGTGAGACTAACGCATCTTTCCAATGCGGATGCCGCACTCTCCTGTTGCAGTCTTTGATATTGAAATTAGCTGATAATGAATCAAATGCAGCGCATATCTATTGCTTTAATTGACGTGAACTCCGTAAAATTTTCATATAGTGCGTGAATTGAAGAACGGATTTATATCCGTTTTGCAAAGACACATTTATGTGGCCAAGTGTAAATGGAAACGTTTTAACAAATCAGATAGATATATGATCAGAGAACACGCAAGTGTCCAGATATAAACAGGCCCTAAGCGGTGCTGCGCAGAAAGGTCAGTGTATGACATCAAAGTTCCACGAGAGCGATAAGAGAGCAGATGGACCCTATGTGGATCCAACCCCGCCCCCTGGATCTTTGTTCTGCTGCGAGGGGCTACTGGTATTTCCGGCAATAATTTGTTTTATGGGTATACTGTAATTATTCAACAAATGAAACCTCTTAAATATGCCAAGTGTTCTAACAATTTTGGCCACCACTGTAAATGTGCTTTACGTTACACTCTTGTTCACAGTGGCTAAAGGCCTTGATTTACTGATGTATAAAACAGCAATGAAGTTATTCAGCAACATCCAGATTCTTGGGTTGCTTTGGATGTGCAGCCTACAAAAAACTGGTCTGGGCCATGTATTTTAAAAGTTATTTGTATTTACTGAAATTATTGTGATTGCATTATCAAGGGAAATAATCAAAAACTATGGTTTTTGTCACAATCGTGCAGTCCTGACCAAAAAATGCAACTCCAACAATGTAATTTGTGCTGAAATCATTAAAGCTAAAATGATGATCAAAACCACCAACTATAATCTGATTGGTCTCATCATGCACATACTGAGGTACATAAAGTCTGCTCAAAAATAGTACCAGGTTGCAGATTTTCTTTTTCTTGCTGACTGATGGCTGGTAAATGTATATATAATTAATTCATTGTATTATATAAATTACTACATTTATAATAAATGTGTATATACAGTATATATATATACAGTATATATATATATATATATATATATAACACATTTATTGTACATATAAATTATATATATAAATAATTCACATTTTCAACATTCTGTATTACATTGACTAAAAGTGACAGTAAAGACGTTTATAATGTTACAAAAGTTTTTTTTTTAATGTTTTATACAAAAAACCTGTTGAAAACTGTTTTTAACATTGATAGTGATAAGATTTTTATTGCTAATCAGTATAACAGAATGATTTTTAAAGGATCATGTGACACTGAGGACTGAAGTAATGAGGCTAAAATTTCCGCTTTGCATCACAGAAATATAGATTTAAACATTTCAAAATATATTACACATTTTAAAATATATGAAAATACAAAAGGAGTTATATGAAATTGCAGTATGATTTTATCACATTACTTTTTTCTTTTCTTTTTTTATAAAATAAATGCTGCCCTGGTGAACATCTTTGAATGGTTGAGTACATATCTATGAGCAGAACTATATATTCAGCTCTTGTTCACAAAATTTATGTCCATGATAATAAGTATTGGACAGAAAGAAATCCTGGTCACAAAAATAAAGAAAATAGTAATTTCCAAGTAATTATACTTCTGGATTTTCTATACAATGCTGTATATTTATTTGAATATTTCCATTACCATCTATTATTAGTACACTTCAACCTTACACACCCCTAAACAACATATACAACCAAAACAAGCAATAATTGGTTTGCTATACAGGCAGTCATTTCTCATTCTTTTTCTTCTCAAGTGGACGGTTCTTGCCCAGAAAAAGTGGACCAGACCTTATGCAAACACATCTATATGAGACGATGGCAGTCAACTGACCATTCAGACACTGGCTGGGGGAAAATATGCAAGGAATGGGTAGAAAAACACAGCATATTTTGAACAGCAGCATGACGCCGGCCTCTCTGTGCGCTGCGTTTCTCAGGAGACTATAATAACTGGCTTCAGCGGAAGACGACATACCAATCTGCTGAGAAGATGCCAAGGGCATTATAGATCTCTGACATTCATAACATTATCCCTCCACTGGCAGTCATATTTCTTTTTAATGGGATTTAAATGCTTTTACAGTAGTTAAGCACAACGTTTGTCATATAAATAAAAGGGTACTCCAAAAAGAGACAAAGACATCAACTCCAGGTGAGCCATAATTGCAGGGTGAAAGACAAGATCATTGTCTGAGAGATGGATTGAAAGGCTGGAGATAAAAAGAGAGAAGGGCAGATTACAGGGAAAGCAGAAACGGGGGGAAAGAGATCTCGCCCTTGCACGCTCATTTTCAGCAGCGGCTCGGATCGATAGTAATCCAGAGAGCATGAGTTGTTTATTTTGGAAAGTCTGAGGGGCCTGAAAGGGTGGCTGCTTTCTCACACAGCCATTAATCAGATGGAGGGGAGGAACCAGCGTGTCAATGCCCACATGCCTGTCCTGTCCGCATACCTCACAGCAGACTTACTGTAGTCGTAGCTCACACGCCTGCTGGCCAGCCAAATCCTCCTCTCCACCGAGTGCTGCTGAACGCCAGTGCGCTCGGCTTAAACCGAAAACACACAGGACACAGAAGTAATCAGGTTATCTAGCAGAGAGTGACCGGTCCTTAGGGGAAACCGACAGCTGGGTAGTCTGATTTGTTTCTAAAACGTATCTGTAGGATTATAAGTGTTGTATATAAACAGAGAGCCATGGAATAGTTTATCATATAGCTTACTGTATCAGCACAACCCTCGCACATCTCTTTAATAATGTGAATGAATTAATTACTAATGAATTAAAAATGAAAATCTGCTGAACATTTACACTCATGTCAATCAAGATGTAGATGAGTTTGTTTCTTTATCAGAACAAGTCTGAAGGAATTGAGGGTATTACACCACTTGCTCATCAACGGATCCTCTGCAGTGAATGGGTGCCGCCAGAATACAGTCCAAATAGCTGATTAAAACTATTGCTGTCAGATAATTAATCGCGATTAATCACATCCAAAATAAAAGTTTTTGTTTACAAAATATATGTGTGTTCTGTGTATATTTATTACGTATATATAAATGCACAGATACAGTATAATTTGAAAATATTTACATGTATTTATAACAAAAATATGTTATGTTTATATATTCAATATATTCATAAATTGTATGACTATATTGAATATATTTTTTCTTAAATATATACATGCATGTGTATGTATTTATATATACATAATAATAATAATAATAACAATAAATATACACAGTTCACATATATTATGTAAACATTTATTTTTATTTTGGATGTGATTAATCACGATTAATCATTTGATAGCACTAATAAAACATCCATCATTTAACGTCTTTTAAAGTGAAAAGCTGCTTGTTTATAAGAAACAAGTCTGTCATTAAAGAATTTGTAACTTCAAACTGTTGCTTCAGTCCTTTATCCATAATATTGTTTTCTCCAGGGAATAAGTTGTTATGTCTGATTCATGAGAGAAATAAGCACAGACAAACAGTCCAAAACAGTTCTAAACAAATATTTTGTTGGATTTTGATGTGAGAGAACAACAGGGGATGGATTTTTTCACTGGAGGAAGCTTTATTATGGAAACATACATGCATACATACTACATACACAACTATATCATCACCCTGCTCTTATATATAAAGTTAGCTATACTAGTGTGTATTGATATATAATATAATATCTCAAAATGTTGATTGCTTATATCATCACAAAAAAATTACTCTATTAATGCCCAGCACTAATCTGCTAAATAAAGATAATCTAAATATTAAAAATTTATGTAAAGCTGCTTTGAAACAATGTATTTTGTGAATAGCACCATACAAATACATTTTACTTGACTTTATGGAGTTCATGTGGGGAGAGTAATATGTAACAAAAGACTTTACATGGTCAGGGCGAGATATAAATGTGTCCTTTAAAATCACTCACTCAGATTATTACAAAGGTTTGCATTATCAGTTGCTCCCTAACACATACATTTTGTGAAATGCTGTCAAATGGCCACACAGAGCGATGCAATGAACTGTGGGCTTGATTTAAAGACCCATGAAATGGTTTCATGAAGGACATATCAAGGTCTTAAAAAAGCCAAGAGCCTTAAAGGGATAGTTCACACAGAAATGACAATTCTGTAATCATTTACTCACCCTCATGTCATTCTGAAGTGATTAGACTTTAGATAAGACACAAGAACGGACCTCGCTGTTTCTTGGAGAAGCTCAAATATGTTTGTGTGACTACCTCATTGTTTCTCACATGTCAAGCAAGCTCTTTTGAGCCTCCATTGATCATATTTGCTGTGCTCTATGTATGTGCACTGATCACTGTTTCTAATTAAAGCCTAAATTGAATCTGTTTATTAATTGATGTGTCTGTTCAGAAAGCTTGGATCAAACCAAATTAATCAATTCATTTGGTATCATTTTATCTTGTTTTATGAACCTTTGAAGCGTCAATGCTTTAGTTGCATAATTTGTCAACTCTGTCCGGTTTGAATAAAAATATCTTAATTTCCATTTCAAAGATGAGCAAAAGTCTTATGGGTTTGGAGAGACATGGAGGTGAGTAAAGACAGAATTTTCCTTTGTGGGTAAACTGTCCTTTCAGACACCACCACAATCTGGAAAACCCTGATTTGATTCTTTCTTTTGTTACATGCTAACAATACTTTCAGTCCATTTCCAAAAACATACAAACAACAACAAAAACTCCTAAAATATGTATCTGCAAAAAGCTCTTTTTGTCAACTTTTAGGAGTGGACTAGCATTTAGATGACCTTGAAGTTTACAACTGTGGACTAAATGCCAGAAAACTTCAGTTTTTGTTGTTACCAAATCAAAGTCTTGGAACTTCTGGAATAAATAGTATGCCAAATAAAATTAAAAATGGTGGTATTGATGTGCAAAAATGGACTTTGGCGTTCATATGATGCGCATGTGTTTGGCATGCATAGTGTTCCTGTGGCTCAGTGGTTAGAGCATTGCGTTAACAACGCAAAGGCTGTGGGTTCGATTCCCAGGGAACACATATACTGACAATACAAATGTATATCCTGGATGCACTGTAAGTCGCTTTGGATAAAAGCATCTGATAAATGTAAATATACTATGCAGTTTTCGCATTCATATGATATGAAATTTATTGGCGTGCAAATTATGCATTTTCTGGAATCACAAAATTAATTCATTTTTTTTTATATACCGTACAAACATTCAGTTCTTGTTAAATGAAAATATCCTCCACATGTTGTGCTGGACAAAGTCAGAAAAACTTCAATAAGGAGGTTCAACCAACTCTGAGTTGACTTACCATGAGATGGCAAACTCAGAGTTTTCGGTTTCAGAAAGGCTGAATTGTGTTAGCTCAATTCACTCTGAGGTTAACTCTGAGTTTAGCGTGTGCGCCACGACTAAGAGAAGTCTTTATCAGTGGAGCTCCAAAATTATGATCAACTATGGCAACAGCATCCGACAAAAAGTTTCATTCTTAATCATTCTTAATCATTCATTCTTAATCATTCTTAATCGTGTTCCTGTGGCTCAGTGGTAGAGCATTGCGTCAGCAGCGCAAAAGGTTGTGGGTTCGATTCCCAGGGAACACACATACTAATGAAAATGTATAACCTGAATGCACTGTAAGTCGCTTTGGATAAAAGCGTCTGCTAAAATGAAAAACAACAACAACAAAAAAAATCACTGTTATAATATCAGAAGTGAAACGTGCAAATTATTGAACTATTCATTTTCAGGGTTTCCCATGGCAAAAAAAAGAAAAGAAGTAAAAACACAATTCAATCAAGGTAAAGCTTTAAGCATAAAAGGTTCAGGAGTGTATGCTACATGACTTTACAAACATTTGACATATTAAATATTATTCAGTGTCTATTTCAATGCGCACTGGAAATCTGAAGGAAATTCTGATTATTGGGTTACTTCCAGAGGTCCCAGAAAGATGTTATCAAGTGAACATCATTTATCAGATTCGCCTAATTTAAACCGATGTCTACAACACACTGACCTGCAGTCCTGTGACTGTGGGTTTTGCTCAATATGATGTTAAGTGGCAGATCAGGGAATATCTAAAGAGAAGTCCTCAGTCCTAGACGAAACCTAAATACTATGTGAAAGACACAAAATGGAGAAAGAAAGAAAATCAAATAATTTGAGTGCATTTTTTTTCTTCTTATTTAGCAAATTATCTGCCAATGGGGTAAGAAATATAAAATATAAAATCTTGTTTCCCTTTGCATTAAGATAATTTTTTTTTACCCTATGGCAGACAATTTTACATGTTTTACGTAAAATGCACTTCAATATCTTAAATGTCTAAAACTAAATATCTTAAATATTTTTTCTTATATAGACAATGCATCTTGTCTTAAGAATGTTTAGATATTTGTACTTGAAATAAGACAAAAATAAGACACAAATTAGGTAATGAGGTATTTAAACATCGCTTACGCTTTAAAAAAGGGCGAGGAGACCGAAATAAACTCTGGGTTTACTGAAGAAAACCTGCTCCCGACCAGGGGTGCGTTTCCCAAAAGCAACTATATGGTCGCAAGTTCCGTCGTTACCAATAGAGTTCAATGGGACTTACCACCATAGTTAGCTGACGCTGCTTTTGGGAAATGCACCCCAGGTTAGATTCACAGAGTAAGTTACCATGGTAACTGACTCAGAGTATAAGTTACCTCTCTTTCAGAAACTGGCTTGACTTACCCTGCTTTCTCGGGGGTTGACAAACCTCCCATCTAAAATGAAAACCTTTATTATTTCCCTTATTTCAGGGTTAACATATTCAGAGTTTTCACTTAACTTCCTTTCTGAAATGAGCCTCTGAAGATTTATGCACAGCTTTTTGTTTTTAAAGACAAAAGTTATGGTGTAACATCTGAGAAAGCTAATGCACAGTTTGCTAGTCAACATAATTTAGCCAAGCCAAGACATGCTAGTGGAAAAATCCCTAACCTCAACAAGAACCTTTTGCTACCCCTCAAATCAAAGGGTAAAAATAAAAGAAGGCTGAAAAAAATGTTGTTTAAGCCAGTAATCCCAGTCCTAAGTGTAACCTTAACCCTAAACTAATCCCAAAAGCTGGTTAGTTTGGAATGTTGTTTCAGGACAAGTTCTTTGTCCTGCATGCTGAAATTCTATGGCATTTTCAGCAGCCATACAGTCTTCATCAATCGTAGTATCTTCGAAAGTAAGCAGGAAAATCACAAATTGGGTTTCGTTCAAAGCGTTTCCTTGCTCTAAAGAGAAGTGTCCAGAATAGCACATGGACCCGACGTCATTTATTAGTTACAGGGCTGAGTCACTGGCTTAGACTCAAGCTCCAGGGGCAAAATTGTCCATTTTAAACACTCAGACCTTCAAACCAGATCACACGCAGAGTGTGACTTTATTCATTGTGGCATACAAACACGTTCGGCTCATGCCAAAATTTCCATCCGATTCATGAAACGCTGAGGTACACGTGCGCTCCTTGTTTTCAAATCCCTCACGATCTTCCATTATGAATCATAGACATTAGATTGTTTTCCAGAAACACTTTCTAATGCGCATACAACAGGAGAACGGAGGCAGGGGGCTTTTGCCTTGCAGGAAGAGATGCACAAAAGCTCTTTTGTCTTTCAGGAGACCATAGGAAATGATGACCCACTTAATAGAAAAATTTGGAACGCTCCATGCATTAAAAAAAGCCTCCCAGTGCCAAGAGACAAACAATAAACAAAATCAATGAGGTATAGGAAAAAGCAAACAGAGCTTTCGAAGAGTGTGTGTGTGCGCGACATCGGCCATCGAGCAAAAGCTTCAGTAATGATGACTTCCATCTGCTGAGATGGGGATTGCAGGAGGAGTAATGAACAAGACAATCTGGTCACCGACATGTAATTGAGGAGCTTGATGTCATCTGCTGTTTAATTGTTTGTTTATTTCCCCCATTTTATTTGCTAAACTTTCAGCTGGTGTTAATTGCGAACAAATTGATATCAAATGTTGGAACAACATTAAATGGGAACAATATGCTTGGTTTCTCTAGCATTCACAAATGTGCGCTTGGTGCTTCTCATTCACGATCCAAGCATGAATTTGTGCGTGAAATCTGTGTATGAAGATTAAGTTTAGTATCATTGAAATAATATTATTTATACATATTCTAAATGCAAAAACAGCAAATCAAAATATGCAAAATTCACTTTTAAATGTTGTTTGAACATTAATGTATGTTGGCAGTGTATGCAAATAACCACACTATAATGAAAAACATCCACCCGCTTTTTTAATCCTGCATATAAACATGCGATTTCTTTCCTAGCTGTTTACCTTCACAGACATAACCGATTGTGTTTATGTAAATGTTGTGCGTTTTTGACAAAACCTTGTGTGTATTTGACAACTCAGATGCCGTGTGAAAGCCGCTTTCTGAGCGCATGCTTCGGATGTGTGCGCTCAGAAAACCGTATATACGTATATTAGTTTAAACTATGGTTTAAAACACATGATTTCAGTGTGATAGACATGATAATCAAAACCAAATAGATGTTTGTTTTGGCAGAGATCTGAGTTATAAGCTGTAAAGGCACAGCCCTATTCTGGAAAACGAGGCGGGGAGCAGCAGCTCATTTGCATTTAAAGAGACATGCACGGAAACAGCCAGGTTCTGCTTCCACTCAAAATTGGCATTTTCAAAATGATATAATAAATTATCTGGGGGTATTTTGACCTAAACCTTCATAGACACATTCTGGGACACCTGAGGCTTATATTATATCTTGTAAAAAGGAGCATATTAGGTCTTATTTTAAGTGAACATCCAGTAATAAAATAAGAACAAAATAAGCAAGTTAACATAGATAAATTAAATGTAACAAAGCTACAAATAATGTAAAGTATAATATTAGTTTTCATGCACAGAAATGTAATACATAAGTGTAAAATAACACTGCATAGTGTTCACTGTACAAATTAAATATAGATTAATCTTTGTTAAAGTTGAGTTTTGTTGTTTGTTTAACATTAAGGAGACAGACAGCAGCAGGTTTTTATAGGCTGTTGTCCCTTTAAGATCTGATGCACTGATCTAATATAATGTCACATCTGATTCCTTTCTGTTTATGTTCACTTGATTTAATACATAATTGACTGAGAACACTTGCGTAGATGGGTATTTTGAGGTCATTTTCTGTGTATGTGTCCATCGCAAGGAGACGCTAAAAAAGGAATCGATTCTGTGTTTGTGCTCTGTATGAAACACGCCTCTCTGTGCACGCACGCACAGAAAACAGCGCCTGACTACTTAATTGAATTCTCTTTAGCCTCTTAATGTGCTTGAAGGGTTTAAACTCAGGAATGTTTAAATTGGCAGGAATTAGAAACACATACAAATATCAATAATGTGTTCTAAAATGTCTCTTAGATAAATGTAGAACCATCTGTGCATCTATCTATCTATCCATCCATCCATCCATCCATCGGCATCCTGAAAATATACTGACACCTAGTGGTGTGGATGTAGCATCACGCAAAAGTAAACTTTTTTTTAGCTACTAATCTCATTGTAAGAATTTGCTATAAGCAGCCAAGTATATTATACCAACAATAATAACCTAATAACAGGTTAAACACACTTACAATGTGATATTGGATTGTTAATGTGACATTCAATAAGGCGACCACATGAAAATGACCTGCTTCATGCAAAATAAGCAACCTTTTATTAGGCTATTAATATGACTGGAGTCTTCATCTCTTGTGAGTGGACATCATTATCAGGCGGTATGAATGCATAATGCATAAAGGCGCCATTTTTAGCATGCTGTGTCATGCTTACGATGCTCCAAAAGAGCACAACGGTCAAACACATTTTTTCTAGTGTCTGCATACACAGCAAAACAATGCAAAGCAGCGCAGTGCGTGGAATGCAAAACCCACTTTCTGTGAGAAACAGCTCTTAAGGGTTTTAATCTTATTTGCACCACTCTTATCAGTGTTTAATTGTCGTATTTTGCACAAATCACTAAGTAAATCATGTCCTGCTTTGAATACTGCATTTATTTTGTAAGAGGATAATAGTAACTCGAGTAATGTTTAATAACATTAATTGTGCATGCTCACAAAAATTACATAAGGCATTTTAATCCGACTACTCAAACAGACCGGTTCACATAGCCATTAACAAACATGCAAAGTTTTCTCATGACAGACCAAATATTGTAGTTCATAATGATCCCAGTGGGTTTTGTTTAATCTCATATACAGGAGATTTCAGTCATGATAAGATAGAGTACTGGTCTTATTGTCAGTGTCACATAATCATAATATATCACTTACATTCCTCATTAAATGTCATGCTTTTACTGTATAAATAAAAGATGCTTCCCTCCGCCTCTTCTCCATCTCCCTCTGTGGGAATGACATCATCCTCTGGCAGAAGCATCGCTGCTATTTACGCCACTAATTAAACATCGTTCGGCTTTATATGAGATCCTTCATCAGAACAGTTTCAACGAGAGCCGCAATTAAATGCAGTTTATTACAGCTGTTCATACTGTAAATTAAACTAGTACTAAGCATCTTTGAGATGTCTGCGTGTGTATACATGCACACATACAAATATATGTATTTGATCAAACATACAGCAAAAACTGTAATAATGTGAAATATTGTAACAATTAAAAACCTGTAATTAGTGATGCAAAGCTGAATTTTCAGCAGCATTACTCCAGTCTTCTGTGTCGCATGTTGAAACATACAGAACATTACTGTCACAAATCCAGTCCGTAGCCTTCTGTCTGCTCAACACCAGATGCCATCTCTTTACATTGACTCTCACACCACACAGACTTTTACATGTGACTCCGGACTACAGTTCCCATGATCCATTGCACCGATTGCACACACACAGCTGAAGGCACTGATTACACACACACAGCTGAATCCATTTCGGCATGCTTTATAAGCCTTGGACTTCCTCTTTCAGCTTTCTGAGTATTGTTTTTTGTTTTTGTTTTAGCGTTAAGCACTGTCCTACTGGTAGCTTCCTTACCGAGGTGATAGGTCATTGTAGTTTGTTTACATACTGCACAGTTATTTATGATACCAGATCAACAGACAAGCTCTTACTTATGATGCTGATTTTTAATACAGAGATGGGTCGTTCTGCTTTTTCTAATTGCTCCGTATATACTGGAGCTTCAAGGTACATTACATATGGTATCTACCACCTCTAGCTGTGTTTAAAAATATTTTAAAGTCTGTTAATAGAACAGTGTGCATGTTTTAAAAACTGACTAGGATTTGTATTGGATTATGTTTGTTCATTGTGTGGGGATGTGTATTTCTTTGTAACTTTGTCTTTTACCGCCTATCTTGACCAGGACTCTCTGGTAGAAGAGATATTGTATCTCAATGGGACCTACCTGGTTAAATAAGCAAGTAAATAAATTGGATCGCATTCACTTTCAAATAAAAGTATTAAAAAAAATCCTAAGTGAACAAAGTCATGTGACAATTACCTATTTTTCCAACATGCTTACTGTAAGTACTGTACACACCAACTTTCAGGAAAACAGTTTGAAGCAATCAATAGCAGCACACCACTGATATAACCCACATCACCTGGAAGTATTTGTCTGGGGTTTGCAATTGATGCCTCTACTGTTGTTGATGCATCCTATTGTAAAATCCATCACCTGCTTACTGTACGTATTGCACAAGCACTCCAAGAGTCTAATGTCCGGGCTAATGTATTACTAATTTCTAATTTAACTTGTAATACAACATGTCCCATCACTCATGCAACTAAATCCTGAAGACAGGCCTTTGGATAAGAGTAAGCTCTTCTGATGAGTGGTAATGAGTTGAGACACAGCGGCTCATAGAGGAGTCATATTAAATTATTATCTGTGGCCGTAATGAAGCAGAAAATGACAGTAGAGATGACAGGATGTTGTGGTCAGCAGGCTTCCACCCTACATTTATCAGGTTTCCCGCTTGTGCACAACGAGAACGAGACCGAGTCCTACATGGCTGAAATATAGCCAGCTCGGCTTTTATGGACGTTCTGACAGCTTTTCATTCAACTCGAGACATTCTCTACATGATGGTTTATTCATGTAGTGTGAGTTGATTCAACTTTTTTTTTATTTGTTGATTTGAATTTGGGCTCAGACAGCCAAGTGTGCCAATTTAACAGTGCTTACTGTGTTATTTTCACATCACTGATTCTGCTTTAGAGTTTAAGGTCTCTTCGGTTTGTGAGCATTTTTATTGTTGTTTAGACCAGAAAAGTAGGGCACAGAAGGTGATGATGTAGCTGTAGTTTTCACCGAAGTTGTTTCCCCTAGTTACCG
Source organism: Schizopygopsis malacanthus (assembly GCA_027474115.1). Taxonomy (NCBI): domain Eukaryota; kingdom Metazoa; phylum Chordata; class Actinopteri; order Cypriniformes; family Cyprinidae; genus Schizopygopsis; species Schizopygopsis malacanthus. The sequence goes on along the minus strand of CM049864.1, from coordinate 40,578,356 downwards.
CCAGCACTTCTGAGACATCTTAGTAGCTGAACTAGGTTGATTTCTGCACAAAATCCACATATAAGTGTTTCTGAAGGCAATGGGATTTGAATAAAATGCTACAACCAACGTTACAAAGGAAAATGAAATGGGTTTGCATAGTAACTACTGTGCATATTCTGCAAAAACTAAATCACTTGGCAAAAATAGTGGATTAGAAAATCAGAGATGCTATATTATACAAGGTGTCAGAAGATAAGTCTAATAAATTCATGAGTTTAAATTAATTTTATGTACTTACTCGATAATAACATATTTGAGTACATTCTGATATGTCACAGACCACACAAGATTTAATACAATTTCTATACACGGAAGATATTGAAGTTTTAAGGCCTAAGTATACTTCTTTTTTAACGCATACGTTAGCGTATGCGCATAGTCGTATGCATTTTATAACGTTAAAATAAAACTATTATTATAAAACTATACACTTTATTTTCTTGGCAACTGAAATAAATTTAGGTTGAATTACTAAAATGACGAAAACTAAAATATATCAATTAATACTGTATATTTAATTGAGGAATACCTTAGCTGTCATCTAATGCTCACAATTCATCTTTAAAAATACTATTAAATGCAAAGTTCGGCACCAATTTCTATTTGTTTTTCTTCCTGTTCATTATAATGTTGTGATGCTTGTAGCATATAAAGCTACTTTTTTTTGGTGTGTTTTTTTTGGCAAATATTTTATTTTAATATTGTTAACTGTATATCAGCCAGAATTTTAATAATCACTGCATCTGTAAAATAAACATACAAATTTTTGAAAAAAATGGTCCAGCATTGTTGTTATTGTTAACTAAATCTATAACTATTAAAATAACCAAAATGCGTAAAATAAATGAAACTTGTATAAAATATAAATATTCATAGAAAAATGTAAAAGGTTAAAATAAACGTTCATTATAAAACTATACTTGTTTCTTGGCAACTGATATTGAATTATTAAAATGACTAAAACTAAAACGGAAATAAAATTAAAGCTAATTAAAAATACAAAAAATAAGAATTTATAAAAAAAATACTAAACTTTAAACAAAAACTAAAAGAAAATATGTACACAAAAAATCTAAATATTAATAAAGACTAATAAAAAAATGTTTTAATATTAATATTACAAATATTAATAAAAACATCTAAAACAACCATGGTCCATAGCCGGACTAATCAAACCCAACATGGATTTTAATTTGATAGTTTATTAATTCTAAATAAAACATTTTTTTTATCTGTGCCTGCTGAAAGAGTTAAAGCAGAACACCATTCAAGACTTTTCTGTACTACGTGAATGATCTGCCATCAGCACAGCATGCCAACACAAACCCCAGTCCTACACACCTCAATGAGACTCTCGCAAAGGGGCCTTTAATGTGATATCATCTTTATATTCATGGGAACAAATGATATTTCATGCTAAAGCTTTTGCTTTCATGGGCAATGGCACACTGCACTGTCACCATACGGGGAGAAGCGAGCCAAAAGCTCAATCCCAGATCACCCATGCACTGTTCCAGCCCAGCCACAGCAGCGGGATATAATTAGATTGGAAATTATAGAAAGTTACAGGGAGCTAAATCCCCCATGGATTGTGTGGCTATAAATGTCTTGCAAAAGCCAGTGGATGTATCACCATAGCAACAACCCTCTTCTGCATTCTATTTTGAGGGAAGGAGGAGAGTGGTGGAGTGGAGGGGGTAAAACGCAAACATAGCTATTTCAGCATTGAAAATTATACATTATTCAAATGGACCAAAAAAATCAAAAACAAAAGCCCTTTTCATATGAGAACCGCTGCGAAATTCATATGTACGGTTTGGCTTGGCTTCACAAGGACAACATAAGGTCAAAACAACGGGGTTGTTCTTCTCATTTCATATTTGAAGTAATTATTGTAATGAATGTAACCAAGAGTCTTTGAATGTTCAATGTTTTGAATTAAACAGCCATTCAAAGGTCAAGAACATTTCATTGATATTTGTAGCATTATGATGTTCTGTTCCAGTTGCCATCAACCGTTTCGATCTAATTTTGTGTTTTTGTTGGTTGTCATTGCTTATTGACCCAAGACTCTTTGATATTTCAGTCTGTAGACATGACTCAGGTCCTCTGACACAGTTTGGATTTTTTTTATTACATCTGTTCTGATGCAGAAAGGTATTAAAGACATTGTTAAAATAGTCCATGTGACATCAGTGGTTCAACCGTCATTTTATGAAGCTATGAGAATATATTTTGTGCGCGAAGAAAACAAAAATAACAACTTCATTCAACAATTTATTTTCTTCTGTGTCAGAATTCAACACACGTTCAAAATAGTACCACGACATTTGCAGGAGAGAGGAGGAGAATGAAAAGTATTCTCGTAGCTTCATAACATTACAGTTGAACCACTGATGTCACATGGACTATTTTAAGGATGTCTTTACTATCTTTCTGGGCCTTGAACGTGTCAGTTGCGCTGCTGTCTATGCAGGGTCAGAAAGCTCTCGGATTTCATCAAAAATATCTTCATTTGTATTTCAAAGATGAACGAAGGTCTTACAGGTTTGGAACAACACAAGGGTGAACAATTAGTGACAGAATTAAATTTTTTGGGGGTGAACTATGCCTTTAAGACATGCTGTGTAATGCAGCCTTCTTCAATTATATCCGTGTTTTTTTAAAGTCTTCCAGGTAAAAATTACGAACTTTTTTCTAATTTCAAATTTCCAACTTTTTTGAACGTTTTGAAAATGATACCATTATCATCTACGTGTAAACTATAGCCCCTTATGTGATAGAGAAACAAGTTAGCACAAGCATTGTAATGTTCAAAGCATATGTCATAACAGACGTCAGCAGTAGATTTTAAAATTAGTAGTTCCTTCAAAAACTATTTTAGCTTCATGCTGTGGAACTACAAATCGGAAGACAAAACACAAGGAGTGCAGTGCTGAAATGGGGCGGAGCTATATAAGGTGTATAAAAATGCTAATTTGTGAAAATGGTGATGTCATGCATGTGCATATTACATGTTCAGTATACAGGCAGGCGTGTAGTGATTCCTTATAAAGTGACATCGCTAACTATTGGCCTGGCGTGTATAATACAACATTTATATTCATTTCTGTGGATCCGTGTGAACAGGGGGTGCTTTGACAAACTTGTTGTCTGTACATTAAACATTTCAAAAATGCAAAGGAAGTTATTTTTTTTTGTAGTGCATTGTTGTCATAATAAACATACCCTATGTATGTAATAGTCATGCTTAGCTTTGCAAATATCCCAAATAATCATATATCCATCCCTCACACTATCAAAATGAGGATCTATTGCCTTAATAGTCACCTAAAAACAACAAAAAGGACCGTATGCATGAGTGAGAATATCAGACAACACTGCCAAGATCAAACTGAGCAAAGGACAGTCATAGAGCACATGGTCTGGTTATCTGAGGACCTGCACATCCTGACTGAGAGAGCGATCTGTCCCTGACTCACACTGGATTGGATAGTGACAGAACATTTGTTGCACATTTAATGCTCCTGTTGTTATATTTCAATAAGAAGCAGCGTACTGAAGCTCCCATAATCCTCCAAATAGCATTAGAATTGTCAATTTACTATTGCCAGGTTATGTAATGGTGTAAAAATACGTTACTGATTATTTGAAGGGAGACACTTATATCTGATGTTTTTTGGGTAATTGCCGATTAGGCTAAAAATGCCCAAACTTTATTATATAACCTCCAACAGCAAAAATAGAGATAAGCACTGTTAACATAAAATGTATATCCAAAGTGTATTATGTTGTAAATGGTACATTAAGGAGCAATTATATTATAATTTTATAAATATATGAATTATAAAATTATTATTGCACATATTACTCTCCATACAAACTCACTGCCATGATATGGTGTACTGGATGGTTGCTGTGCATTTGCTAGTTTGTTTTTGATGGTTGTCATTGCTTATTGGCTCAAGACTTTTTTTATTTTCTGGTCTCAACACTATCTCATGACCAATGCATATGCATTTTACAAGGTGGCTAATTCATACAAAATCGTGTGACCTCACTTGTACGATTTTGTATGATTTCTGTGAAGGGTGGGTTAAGGGGTGGTCATTCATACAAATTTGCCACCTTGTAAAATACGTAAACAATTTTATACAAAGTACATTTTTGCACGTATGAGGTCATCTAAATTCGTGCGAATTAGCCACCTAAGATATGTACGAATTGCTGTGAGATCGGGTTGGGTCTCTAGACATCACTCTGGTCCCATCTTCAGTGTTTACTGGATTTTTTTGAATGCTCCACCAAACAAAGTCAAACTGAAAAGATTATTAAAATTATACATTACTGGCCATTTTATTAGGTACACCTTGCTAGTACCGGGTTGGACCCCCTTTTGCGTTCAGAACTGCCTTAATTCTTCATGGCATAGATTCAACAAGGTGTTGGAAACATTCCTCAGAGATTTTGGCGGCTGTGGCGTGTGGCGATGCTCAATTAGTACTAAGGGGCCCAAAGTGTGCCAAGAAAATATCCCCCACACCATTACACCACCACCAGCAGCCTGAACCGTTGAGACGAGGCAGGATGGATCCATGCTTTCATGTTCTTTACACCAAATTCTGACTCTACCATCTGAATGTCGTAGCAGAAATCGAGACTCATCAGACCAGGCAACGGTTTTCCAATCTTCTATTGTCCAATTTTGGTGAGCCAGTGCGAATTGTAGACTCTTTTTCCTGTTCTTAGCTGACAGGAGCGGCATCCCGGTGCGGTCTTCTGCTGCTGTTATAATTATAACACCTTTGACTTGATTCAGCATGTGGATAGACCCACACACAATCGTGGACACACTCTAGATTTACTCATCATTAGAGGTCTAAACATTTCATCGATTGTTATTAAGGATGTACTATCTGATCACTTCCGTATTTTCTTTGATATATTGATCTCTGTTACCACTGAATCTAGATCTGTCTCTGTCACAAAGAGATGCATAAGCTGAGGAAGTTCAACCTGCCATAGGAGCTGCTGATACAGTTCTACTCTGCCATCATTGAATCCGTCCTCTGCACACCAATAACTGTCTCGTTCGGCTCAGCTACCAAATCTGACCCCAGAAAACAACAGAGGGTAGTCCGGACTGCTGAGCGAATCATTGGTACAACCCTCCCCACTCTCCAAGAACTGTACTCATCCAGAGTGAGCAAAAGGGCTGGCTAAATCACTCTGGACCCCTCACATCCACCACACTCCCTCTTTGAACTGTTACCATCTGGTCGACGCTACAGAGCTCTGAGCACCAGAACGACCAGACACAGAAACAGTTTATTCCCCCAAGCAGTCCATCTCATGAACACTTGACATGAAACGTGGACACAAAACACTATTATACAATTATTTATTCACCATACATACTTTTTTTTTTTTTTGCACATGTCAGACCTCATACATAATTGTCTGTATTGTATATTGTGTTTTTGCCATTTTGTACATTGCCTATTTGTATATTGTTCTTTTGTTGTCTGTTCTGTCCTGTTGCTGTCATTCTGTTGCACTGTGGAGCTTCTGTCACTATAACAAATTCCTCGTATGTGTAAACATACCTAGCCAATAAAGCTCATTCTGATTCTGAAAAACTAGTACACTAGTGCACTATTTGTGAAGGCTATATCTTCAACACCAAGCATTTCTGCAGACTCTGTTGATCTTATCCTGGATTCATTTAACTCAAAGGTTAAGAATGTTATTGGTGATATTGCTCCGGTAAAGGTCAGCAAGAAGACTAGCAGACAAAAATCATCTCGGTATACTTACTAGACATACTTCAGAGTATGAAAAGACAATGCAGAAAAGCTGAGCAGATCTGGCAGAAGACGAAACTCGAAATTCACTATGGCATCTATAAAGACAGCCTTTATGCTTTCAATGTGGAACTAGCCACAGCTAGACAGAACGTCTTCTCAAACTTTATAAACTTAAACAACACTGGCATATTGCTACTGTTGAGAGACTGTTTACTATGCTCCCACTAAGTAAAATAATGAGAAAGAACCAAATTGCCTTTCACAGCTATGTTGATGACACCCAGATCTACCTAGCCTTATCTCCAAATGACTATCGCCCCATTGACTCCCTCTGCCAACGCATTGATTAAATTAACAGTTGCATGTGCCAAAACTTTCTTCAGTTAAACAAGTAGAAAACAAAAGTCATTGCATTTGGAAACAAAGATGTGTCATGATAGAAACGCGGAAACAGTATGCGAGTAGATGCTCTTTATTAAACCTCCAGTGAGGAAGATAGGTGCAGGTTCACAGAACCAGGATAGTGGTGGAGGGACTTTGATGGTTAGATGAGTGCTGTGAAGAGGAGTCCTGAAGTGCCGTGATGAATCCAGAGTGCACCCGAAGTGCCGTGACGAATCCGGAGCGCACAAACCCACAAGAACACGAACAGGAACGAAGACGGGATCAACAAACATCCAGGACTACAAACAACGATCTGACAAAGGAGATGAGAGAGTGGTGAGAATATATAGGGTGGTATGATGAGCTGCAGCTGGTGTAGATGATGATCGCTGGCTCGTTGATCAGCGCTGATGCGTCGGAACGCCCACACACACACACACCCCCCCCCCCCCCCTAGGAACGCCTCCTGGCGTTCCCAGGCCCCCTTACCTGTCGATTGTAATCATCGATAAGGGAGTGATCCAGGATGTCTCTAGCCGGCACCCAACTTCTCTCCTCTGGACCGTAACCTTCCCAGTCCACCAAGTACTGAAATCCGCGTCCCCTCTGTCTTGAGTCCAGAATACGATTGACCGAATAAGTGGTTTCCCCCCGTCTACGAGTCGCGCGGGGGGGGAACCGGGGCTGGCGGATTAATACGAGAATGAAAAACGGGCTTTATTTTGGATACATGAAAGGCGGGATGAATTCTCCTGTACGCCGGAGGAAGGTTGAGGCGGACTGCCACCGGACTAATGATTTCGGTGACAGCGAACGGGCCAATGAATTTGGGTGCAAGTTTATTGGACACGGAGCAGAGAGGAATGTTCTTGGTAGAAAGCCACACTTTTTGACCCACGACGTATACGGGAGGCCTAGACCGTGGCGGTCGGCTTTGGCCTTGGTGCGTGACCCCACTTGGAGTAGAGTCTCACGGGCTCTAGTCCAAGTGCGGTGACACCTCTGGACGAAGGCGTGGGCGGAGGGGACCGCGACCTCGGATTCCAGACTAGGAAAAATTGGTGGCTGGTCACCTACGCTACACTCAAACGGAGATAGGCCCGTGGATGACACTGGCAACGTGTTGTGTGCGTACTCCACCATAGACAGTTGTTGGCTCCATGAGAAGGATTCTTTGATACCACACATCGCAACGTTCTTTCTAAATCTTGGTTGGCTCGCTCCGTTTGACCATTGCTCTGGGGGTGGAACCCTGAGGACAGACTGACAGTCGCCCCCAGTAATTTACAAAACTCTCGCCAAAATCTGGACACAAACTGGGGTCCTCTGTCGGAAACCACGTCTATCGGGAGGCCATGTAACCGAAAGACGTGGTCAACGACAACCAACGCTGTCTCCTTGGCTGAGGGTAATTTGGGCAAGGGAATGAAATGGGCCGCCTTCAAGAACGGGTCCACCACGGTCAAAACTACCGTGTGACCCTGGGAGGGTGGGAGGGCGGTGACGAAATCTAGTGCGATATGGGACCAGGGTCTCGAAGGAACCGGCAGCGGTTGAAGTAACCCATCTGGGGGTCGATTGGAAGACTTACCAGTGGCACAAACTGAACAAGCCAAGACAATATCGTGAACGTCACGAGCCATGAGAGGCCACCAGAATCGTTACTTGACTAAAAATTTAGTACGACTGACTCCTGGATGACAAGCCACATTGGAGCAATGTCCCCACTGAATCACGCTGGACCGTAACCCCTCAGGCACAAATAAACGATTCGGTGGACAACGAGCCGGAGGCGTTACCCCTTCTAGGGCCGCTTTGACCCTCGATTCGACCTCCTATGTGAGTGTAGAGACAAATAGGGTCTAATGCACTCGGGAGTAGACAGGCCTTCGGTACGGTCAAAAATACGCGATAAAGAATCGGGTTTGATGTTCTTGGAACCCGGGCGGTACGAGAGAGTAAAATCAAAACGACCGAAAAAAAGAGCCCACCGAGCCTGCCTGGTGTTTAATCTTTTAGCCGTTTTAATGTATTCCAAGTTCTTATGATCGGTCCAGACAATAAAAGGTACCCCCGACCCTTCTAACCAGTGGCGCCATTCCTCCAATGCTAACTTAACTGCCAACAACTCTCTGTTACCAATGTCATAATTGTGTTCGGCTGGGGACAAACGATGCGACAAAAACGCGCAAGGGTGCATCTTGTCGTCTGAGGGAGAGCGCTGGGATAGCACTGCACCTACCCCCACCTCTGACGCATCGACCTCCACCACGAACTGACGTGAAGGATCAGGGGTAATCAGGATAGGGGCGGAAACGAAGCAGCCTTTAAGTTTGGTAAACACAGCCTCGGCTGTGTCTGACCACCTGAACGTCGTTCTGGGGGAGGTCAAGGCGGTCAGAGGCGCGGCTAGTTGGTTGAAATTGCGAATGAAACGCCGGTAGAAATTGGCGAATCCCAGAAACCTCTGTAGGGCCTTACGGGAATCTGGGCTTGGGCATTCTACCACAGCCTTGATCTTCTCAGGATCCACACGCATTCCCTCAACCGACACGATGTAACCTAAAAAAGGAACAGACTGTGCATGAAAATCGCATTTCTCCGCCTTGCCTTGACAAAAAGCCCATTCTCTAACAACCTCTGGAGCACTTGTCGGACGTGCTGCACATGTTCCTGGAGGGACGAAGAAAAAAATCAATATGTCGTCCAGGTAGACATATATGAACTGATCGACCATGTCCCGCAGCACGTCATTGACAAGTGCTTGGAAGACCGCTGGGAGTTGGACAGCCCGAAAGGCATGACCAAGTATTCAAAATGCCCCCTGGGGGTGTTAAAGGCGGTCTTCCATTCATCCCCCTCCCTGATGCGGACCAAATGATAAGCATTACGTAAATCCAATTTTGTGAAGATAGACGCTCCCTGCAACCTCTCGAAGGCTGAAGACATCAACGGCAAAGGATAAGTATTCTTTACCGTGATGCTGTTCAGCCCCCGTAGTCAATACAAGGTCGCAGGGAACCGTCCTTCTTCCCCACAAAAAAAACCCCGCCCCGCTGGAGAAGAGAGGAAGGACGATGACCCTGATGCTAGAGAATCAGAAATATATTTCTTCATGGCCTCCCTCTCTGGAGCAGAGAGTGAATATAACTTGCCCTTAGGCGGAGACGTACCTGGCAGTAACTCTATGGCACAGTCATAGGGACGATGCGGAGGAAGAGAAGCAGCCCGAGACTTACTGAACACCTCCTTCAGGTCCAGGTACTCCGTGGGCACATTAGACAAATCCCCTGCCTCCTCCTGAAACACAGGGACAGAAACAGACGGACAGGCAGACACTAGACAAGACTTATGACAATGACTGCTCCAGGCCGACACAGACTTCATTTGCCAGTCCATCTTCGGGTTGTGACGGGTGAGCCAGGGGTGACCAAGGACGATGGGTGCAAGGGGGGTGTCCAGTATGTAAAAAGAGATGGTCTCGGTGTGATTGCCTGATGTGATGAGGATGACGTCCTCCGTGACAAGTGAGATGGTGGGAAGTTCCTGGCCGTTGAGAGCGTGAACTGGAATCTTGTGTGTGTGAGGGA